>JAQPPZ010015485.1:0-358591 GCA_028583015.1 Wollemia nobilis
CGATGAACTAGGGTTTCTGGAGCTAAGGAAAATCTAGGGCATCAGTTGGGTTGCCGAAGTGTTTTCTGGTTACTGTGGATCTGAAGGCAAGATTGCTGCCCCAGGAGGGTCCAATGGGGACTTCTCCGGATCCTCTCCTAGGGAGAAATAGCTCTTATGCAGATTTGTTCAAAGATAAATCTCCATCCAAGACTGACGAAGCTCAAAGAACTGCATTTAAAATGCTCTTCACGGCTGCTGGAACAGATCAACAGCGCATCGAGTTAATGGATGCCTACCATAGTCCGAATCAAGGCCCAAGATTGTCATTGAGCCAAGGATGGTCGAAGAAATAGTCTTATACAGAGCCAATCACGACTTGATCTATAAATTCATGGGTATTCGCCCTACCCTGAATTTTTTGCACTCCTGGGTCCGACAAAACTGGGAGCCTCATGGTGAGTACTCTTTATGGTTTATTAGCAATGGGTATTTTATTGTCAGTTTTTCTTCTCTCGGTCGATAGAAATAGGGCTTTCGAATCGAAAAGAGGAATCATGGTCCGACAGGATTATTTGTTCAACCCTGGAGAGTGGGATTCGATCCTCGAATTGAACCCACTGCTGTCCCGGTTTGGATCCGTTTGTATGCACTTCCAATGGAGTTTTGGAGTGAGCGGGTTTTGGAGATGATCGGTAATTCCCTTGGAAGACATTTGGGTGTCTCCAAAGACACAATAGAAGGGAACACAGCTGTTTATGCAAGAATATGCATGGAAATGGATCTTAGCCAGCCTCTACCAGCAGAGGTGGAACTTGAACTTGCAGGACTATCTTGGATTCAACAACTGGATTATGAGGCTCTGCCCTTTAGATGCAGAGTTTGCCACAAATACGGGCATTTGGCCCGATTTTGCCCAAATAATATGAACACAAAAATGGAGGCTCCTCTAGGAATGTCAAATCTTCCTAAGGAGGGTAAGGCAACAATAAACAAAGAACCAACCAATACTTCTCAGGGTAAAGAAGCTCAGAGAGATGGTTTTGAACAACCCAAAAGAAGGAGAAGGCAAAAGAAAAAAGATGGTAAAGAGCAAACCCATCTCAAGCCCGCCAATAGGTATGAGATATTTAAGACACTAGTGGACCAAGAGGAACAATTCATGGAAGGAGTGGATGGTAATAGTGAAAATAATAACATCCTCGTTCAAGCTCCTCTTTCATCTCCCCCCGTCATAGAGCAGGTAATTGACCTCAGTGAGTTACCACAGCCAGAGAGTGCAGGGGCATTGATAGTGCATAACCAAGAGCAGCCAATAATTAAGGATGTCAGCATGGGAATAGCAGAAAAGAATAGAGAAAGGCCAACTTTAGGGATAACTCAGGTGGAAAAGAGATAAAAAAATAGCAACTCTCAAGGAGTGGGTAGAAAATCAAATAAGGAATTGCTAGCAGTTCAAGGAGACAAACTGATCACTGGAGGATCGGTGAGGCCAATAGATTCTTACTGCTCTCAAGGTAACCAATGATTATACAATCATGGAATGTTAGGGGTTTAAACAGTAGAACCCATCAAGTTGATGTTCGAAGACTCTTAGAAAAATGTAAAACAATTTTTTTGCTTATTCAGGAGACAAAAATGTCGTTAGATCTTATGTGTAAAACAGTTAACAAAATTTGGAGGGGTGCTGGTCATATGGAAGTGGCTGCCCAAGGTGCCTCAGGGGGGATTGTTACTCTTTGGAACTCTCTTGAATGGACTGCAATAGAACATCTAGCTTGGAGGGGTGTTCTCACATCACATTTTAGGAATAATGTCACAGCTGAACATGTTTTAATCACAAATTTTTATGGGACTCAAAACCTTGATGGTCAGAGGCTTCAATGGAAAGTTGTGCATAACATGAGAATCTCAAGGGAAGATTTAGACTGGATTATTGCTGGGGATTTTAATGCTAAATTATCCTCTAGAGATCAAGAAGGGGGAACCCCAATTTTGGACCTAGGGGATCGACTTATGATTGCCCAAGTCCAGGATTTACACTTAGTGGATATTAAATGCCCTGGAACCAACTATACTTGGACTAATAAGAGGAGGGAGCCACATAGCAGGAAGGTAAAGTTAGACCATTTTTTGGTTTCAGAGGAGGCATTTGTAAAATGGAATACAAAATTTTAGATTTTGGAAGGTCCAGTTTCAGATCACTTTCCCATTTTGTTGGAAGGAGGGACTAAGACAAGGCAGCATCACAAACCATTTAAATTTGAGAATTTTTGGTTACAAAAAGAGGAACTTCGAAAGAAAATTCCACAGTGGTGGGAAGAAGGCCGCCCAAGATATGGTACATCAATGTTTAGATTCCACAAACAACTTCATTATGTCAAAGCTCAACTGAAACATTGGAGGCGAGCTAACAAGACAGACTTCTGAGTCCAAAGAGCTCCTTTGGTGGCTAGATGGGATGAGGTTCAAAAACACTTTAGGGAAGGAACAATTACGAGAGCAGCTCAAAGCCGAGGATGATGCCTTGCGTAAAGCGGTTGAGGACATTGACAACCAAGAGGAGACCTATTGGAAACAGAGAGCAAGAACCACTTGGTTATTAGAAGGTGATAGAAATACCAAATTTTTCCATCGGACTGCTTGTGCTAGGAGACAGATGAATAACATGGAAGCTCTTCAAGATGAGAACGGGCACTCCTTTGATACACTTCCGGTATGCATTCCCATTCAATGGATTATTTTTCTAAACTTTTTAAGGAAAGTATGGTGCAAGATGAAGAGGCTCAAAACGACGTTATTGCTGTCATACCTTCCGTTATCTTTGAATAAAAAAATCAGACCATTCTTAAACCCATTGATAGAGAGGAACTGAAGAATGTGGTCTTTGGAATGAGCACCGAAAAAACTCCTAGGTCCGAGATGGCTTTCCAATTGAGTTTTTTAGGCCTTTTGGGATAACTTGGAGGAGGATGTAATGGTCTGTTATAGAGGAGTCCAGAGGTAGTAAAAGAATGCTTAAAGCACTAAATCATACTTTCATTACCTTAATTCCAAAAGGGGAGGAGGGGGTACATATTTCAGATTATAGACCTATTGCCTTATGCAATGTGATATATAAAATAATCACAAAGGTAATGGCTGAGCGGCTAAAACCTCTTTTACATAACATTATCTCCTCCGAGCAAGGGGGTTTTGTAGAGGGTAGGCAGATCCTGGATGGGGTGGTTCTAGCTCAAGAGGCAATCCATTCAATGCAAACATCTGGTAATAAAGGAATGTTCATAAAATTAGATATGTCAAAGGCTTATGATAGGGTGGAGTGGAGCTTCTTGGCAAAGATGATGGCAGCCTTTGGTTTCTCTCAAGATTGGATAGAATGGGTCATGAGTTGTGTCTCTACCCCGACATACTCAGTGTTAATCAAGGGTCTTCCCTCGCAACCATTTGGAGCCACTCGAGGCCTTCGTCAAGGGGATCCTTGCTCTCCCTATATTTTTCTCATATTGGCTGAAGGACTAGGCAGACTTTTCTTGAGGAGAAGACAACAAGGTTTGCTAACAGGTATCAAGGTGGGTGAGGAAGTTTTGACTCACCTACAGTTTGTGGATGATACTGGATTGGTGGGAGTGGCCAGCTTCAGGGAAGCAAGAATGATCAGAGATACTCTTAGTGTCTACCTTAGGGCTACAAACCAAGTCATCAATGATAAAAAATCCAAAGTGGTCTTTTTCAATCTTGATCAAAGGCTTCAGGACATAGTTTTAGAGATCTTGGGATTCACAAGGACTTCTCTCCCAGTGGTTTACTTGGGGGTCCCTTTGCACTTTAAAAAACTAAAAATAGATATCTGGAGGAATCTTTTGGATTGTATCAAGGATAGAATTAATCATTGGTCTCACAAATGGTTAAGCTACGGGGGTAGATTAACTTTTTTCAGTTAGTCATTCAAGCCATGCCAATTTATAAATTCTCTATCCTGGCTGCCCCACATACTATATGGAAAGAGTTGGACAAGATGGCTAGAAAATTTTTATGGGAAGGAGTAAAAGGAGAGAGGAAATGGGCCTTAGTAGGTTGGGACAAAGTAACCCAACCCAAGGTAAAAGGAGGTTTGGGACTGAGAAGATCCAAGATAAATAACAAAGCTTTGGCTGGAAAGCTTTACTGGAGGTGGATTTCCCAACCAACTTCCTTATTCAGTAGAATCCTAACTAGTAAATATCTGGGACATGTTAACCCAAATGAGGTGGGTCATTTCCCTTTGGATGGTACTGGATCCTTAGTGTGGCAGGCTCTCAAGTTAGGATCTCAGGTAGTAAAAGATCGATTATTTTGGAAAGTGGGGAGAGGGGAGAAGGCACGTTTTTGGACAGATTCATGGGATCAATACCCACCTATCATTGTTGAATTTCCTGAATTGCAACCAATAAAAGCAGCCATTGAAACCAAGGGATGGGTCCAAATTGAAAGTTATTTCACCACTAGTCAGCTGGGGGAGTATAAGTTTAAGCAGTTCAAGAAGTTGGATGAGTGGCCAATTTCAATCCCTCCGGATTTGGCACCCATCATGACTAAAATCTTGACAGAAAGATTTCTCACAGGTAGAGACGAGGAGGATGAATTAGCTTGGGGCTATGGGAGCCTTGGTGTCTACACAATGAAGGACGGATATGACAAGATCCTTCCAGAGCCTCCCCCTCATACTTATCAGGTTGAGGATTGGAGAAAGATTTGGCATTCCAAAGGTTGGCTGAAAGTAAACTTTTTTGCCTGGCAGTTCATGCACAATGGAATTCTCACTTTTGATAATCTCAGATGTAAAGGAATCATCGGTCCTTCTCAATGTGTCTTATGCTACAAGAGCGAGGAAACAGCTGATCACTTGATGTTTGAGTGCCCTTTCACGCGCCAGATTTGGAAGAGATGGTTTTCATATTATAAAATTCAAGTTAATGGTGACTTGAATCGGATTAATATCTGGGAAAGATGGAAGAGGGGTAGATTTAAATCTAAAGCCCTTCGTATTGGTTGGGAGCTTGGATTAAACTTTATTTGGTGGCAAGTGTGGTTGGAGAGAAATGCTAGAATTTTTAGAGAAACTTTTTCTTCGTTAGATGGAGTTTGGCGGGTCATTTGGAGCAAAGTCACGAAACTGTGGTTGTCTATGCTAAAGAGGAAACTCAGGTTGTTATTGGGGCAATGGAAGAGGGAGTTGAAGTGCAAGAGGGACAGGACAGAGCTAGTTGGAAACCTCCCCCAGAAGGTTGGATTAAAATTAATACTGATGGAGCTGCAAAAGGCAATCCGGGTAGAGCCGAAATTGGAGTGGTTTGCCGGAATCATGTTGGAACAATGCTCTATTGGGAACTGCAAGGCTTGGGAAGAGCCACAAACAATGAAGCAGAAGCCATAGCTATCAAATCGCTTCTATTTGGGCAGTTAAACAGGGCCACGGGAGGATAATACTTGAATCAGATTCTCAAATAATGGTTGGAGCTCTAGATTGCATGAGGAACTTTGCTTTGAAAGCATGGAGGTTGAGGATTCTTGTCACTCAAATTAAGGAATTATGGAGGGAATTAGATGATGTGATTCCAGTTTATGTGAGTAGAGATTTAAACAAAGCGGTCGACTTCCTGGCTAAGATGGGTGCTGAGAAGGAGGTAGGGGTTCAGTTGCACAGTGACATGGCTATTGAGGATGAGGTGATTAGGCAGGGTCTTGAAAGGTCCTTGAGCTAATGATCAAAGAAAAAGCAAAGGGAGGAAAGGTGTCGCGATATCGCGACATGTTGCTTCGTCGCGGCCAAGGGAGGAAAGGTGTCGCGATATCGCGACATGTTGCGTCGTCGCGGCCAAGGGAGGAAAGGTGTCGCGATATCGCGACATGTTGCTTCGTCATGGCCAAGGGAGGAAAGGTGTCACGATATCGTGACATGTTGCTTCGTCGCGGCCAAGGGAGGAAAGGTGTCGCGATATCGCGACATGTTGCTTCGTCGCGGCCAAGGGAGGAAAGGTGTCGCGATATCGTGACATGTTGCTTCGTCGCGGCCAAGGGAGGAAAGGTGTCGCGATTTCGTGACATGTTGCTTCGTCACGGCCAAGGGAGGAAAGGTGTCACGATTTCGTGACATGTTGCTTCGTCGCGGCCAAGGGAGGAAAGGTGTCGCGATTTCGCGACATGTTGCTTCGTCATGGCCAAGGGAGGAAAGGTGTCATGATTTCGTGACATGTTGCATTTTCGCGGCCAAGGGAGGAAAGGTGTCACGATATCGTGACATGTTGCATTTTCGCGGCCAAGGGAGGAAAGGTGTCGCGATATCGTGACATGTTGCATTTTCACGGCCAAGGGAGAAAAGGTGTCGCGATATCGCGACATGTTGCATTTTCGTGGCCAAAGGAGAAAAGGTGTCGCGATATCGCGACATGTTGCATTTTCATAGCCAAAGGAGAAAAGGTGTCGCGATATCGCGACATGTTGCATTTTCGTGGCCAAAGGAGAAAAGGTGTCGCGATATCGCGACATGTTGCATTTTCGTGGCCAAAGGAGAAAAGGTGTCACGATATCGCGACATGTTGCATTTTCATGGCCAAAGGAAAAAAGGTGTCGCGATTTCGTGACATGTTGCTTCGTCGCGGCCAAAGGAGAAAAATGTCGCGATATCGCGACATGTTGCTTCGTCGCGGCCGAAAGAGAAAAAGTGTCACGATATCGCGACATGTTGCAACATCGCGGCCGAAAGAGAAAAAGTGTCGCGATATCGCGACATGTTGCTACATCGCGACCAAGAGAGAAAAAGTGTCACGATATCGCGACATGTTGCTTCGTCGCGGCCGAAAGAGAAAAAGTGTCGCGATATCGTGACATGTTGCAACATCGCGGCCAAGAGAGAAAAAGTGTCACGATATCGCGACATGTTGCTTCGTCACGGCCAAAGGAGGAAAAGGTGTCACGATTTCGTGACATGTTGCAACGTCGCTGCCCAAGGAGAAAAATGTCGCGATTTCGTGACATGTTGCTTCGTCGCGGCCAAAGGAGGAAAAAGTGTCGCGATATCGCGACATGTTGCATTTTCGTGGCCAAAGGAGAAAAGTGTCGCGATATCGCGACATGTTGCATTTTCGCGGCCAAAGGAGAAAAGTGTCGCGATATCGCGACATGTTGCATTTTCGCGGCCAAAGGAGAAAGGTGTCGCGATATCGTGACATGTTGCATTTTCGTGGCCAAAGGAGAAGAAGGAAAGAGTGTCGCGATATCGCGACAAGTTGCATCAATCGACCATGCCGATCCCCCTGTTAGCTAGTTAATGGTTCAAGAGATTTGGCTCCATTGCAAATCTTCTTTTACTATTGTAAGCATGTGTTCTCTCTGACTTCGGCTGGGAAGAGTCTCTTCCCAAATTGTAATTGATCTTTGTTTTAATACAAGTTTTTTCAAAATTTTCAAAAAAAAAACTAATGCACTTTTGAAATATCACTTAAGGATATAATTTCCTTGTTTTTATTTACTTTCTAATTCACTAAGGTTGTTATTTGCTTATATCCCCAATGCAATAATAAATAAAATCAACCTTATGCAATGCGCCTTATATCTCCTTGAATTTAATAGAAGGAAAATACTAAATTCATGTAAGAATACACCTTCCTTGTAATGTTGTAGCTTGCTAGATGATTGGCTCATATTTTGACTCCTCTATCCAAGATTTAGGTACTGTATTTGCTTGTCTTCAACGTATGACAGTGAGCATTGAATGCTCTTACATTCAATGGGTGCCTTATGATAGTCTTCTCCTACTTCAATGCACTTTGACCATCGTGTAAGCCATATGGATGTGCTCTTCTTTAGACTAGGCTATTAATACATCATTCTTACTTGAAATACATGACACATGGTGCTTTATGTTGCATTAGAATGTAGGATTACTTGTTAGGTGGTATTTTCAGGTTACAACCTTTTGCAAGCATTATTTTAGGTGGTGCAAGCCTTTGAGTTTTGAATTAAATATTAATATCCCTTATTGGCTTTGAATGGAGTGTTACTTCAAACCTGGGTGCTCTTTACCTTTGTGCAAGCATTGTGCTCTTCTTTCTTTATGCCAAGTGGCACAAGATTCCTTTGGTTGGTGTGGCAAGTGAAGGCTCCTTCCCTTACATGCAACCAATTTCTTCAACGTTCCTTATCACTAGTTATTTCCAAATTTTTCTAGTTGTTTTGCTCAGAAAGCTTTCTCCAACGTATGGTGGCTCCTCTCCAACAAATAGTGGCTCCTCTTCAACAAAGGTGGCTCTACTCCAATGAAGGTGGCTCCAAGGTGCTTCAATGTTGTACTATTGGTGGTTGTTCTTCCAAGATTTTATCCTTATCCTCTTGGGTAATGCACCTTGCTACTTGCACCCTAATATTTACTATTTATGTTATTTCTTAATATTTTTATCCTTGCAACTTGCACTACCATTGCATTATATTATCCTTGCTAATGTTGTTATGTTGCCCTTACTTGGTCTCTTTTTAGATGCAGGTTCTTCTTGCACTGTGAGTGTTGCTTTCATGAGATTGATGGCATTGAATTTGGTGTCTTTAGACACCTTGAATACTATGTTTTTGAGCCCTTGGTTAGCTCTCGTCACTTTGCTTCAAATTTTGTTCTTCAACCTTGATGATACAGTTGCTTGATGATTGTAATTTACTTTTTTTTTTAATTGCTTAAGACCCTCTAACTTTTATCCTGCTTTTGCTATGTTGGACAAGACAAGTATGGTGTAATTATGTAATGTAAATAAATTTACAATAATTAAGATAAAATACCTTAGTTTGCATTGGATGTTTTGAGGCTTTTCAGTCTCCTTTTGAAGCTATTTTGGTTTCCTTTTTTAAGCTATCTTCCTTCCTTTAGTATGGTGGCTTTTTATCTATCCCTTGATGGTAAATAGTGATTAACTATTGCCTTCTTATACAAGGCAACTCTCTCCTCTAACTCCTTTGCTTGATTAACTTTACAATGATAATTTATATTCTTTCAATCATGCAAATAGTATCCCCTTTTAGAATAGAGTCTTTTTGCTTTCTATTGAAAGAAAAAAGACTCTATTCTAAAAATCTAAAACTTAGCAGTTATTAATGCTGCCCAAATTGCTACATTTTTGTTGTCCTCAAATCTGAAATTTTTAGATTGTAATGTAGTCAATTTCTCCTCCTATACACTATCCTTGAATCTCTCAAATTTTATAAGGAACTCCTCCAAATCGCAACTAAGACTTGTCTCCTAGAGACCTTCAATTTTTTGCTATAAAATCAACAAAATCCTTTCTACGAATTAGCCTTCAAAACCTTCAAAGGTAATATTCAAATCTCTTATATTTGGTGGTTTATTTTAACTCCTTTCTCCTTCAACCTCATTGATAAATATGTCTTCAATCTTGGCCTATTTGTTGGCCTTCTTCTCAAGAATATGAATGTCTTGAGGTCTTCACTATTCTCCTCCAAAATTTGGCAAACTCTTTGCCAAATCCTTCTCCTTTTGGGCTTGTTTTCGGATGACGACAATTGTTCCAAAACCTCCTTTATCAAGAAATTTTCCTTGCTAGTAATTTTATTCAATGAGTTCTCCTGAAATTCTCCTCTAATGGCCTTCTCCAAATCTTCTTCAATCGCCTTATCCAAAATATGCAATGAGGCTTTCCTAACCTTCTCCTTCTTTCTCCTTTCAATTCTTTCTTGAGACCTCTTCTCTTGGGCCTTTGATTTTTGTAATCATTAGTCTTCTCAAAACTTCAATAAGATCTTCCTTGGTCTCTCTAGTATTCAACTATGGAATTTTTGCAATGAGATATATTTCTTGGATCTCTAAAATATTCAATAGGACCTTTGCTAGTCCTTCTCAATATTCAATCTTTCAAAACTAGAAGTTCTTCAATGCAACCTTCTATGGGTCTCTTCAACTTCTTCAATGTGAAGTTTTCAATTTGCAAATTATGCAATGGGACCTTTTCCTTAGGCCTCCAAATTTTCAATCTCCAACTTGTTGCTTCAAGTACTAGATTGATTCTAAAGAAGATATTCTTCCTAGATCCTGTAGGAAGCTTCCCAATTTTCTTTGAATCTCCTTTTTCTGCAACAAAGTATTTGAGAAACTCTAACGAAAAAAACTTTAAATCTTGAGGTAATGAATCTTCACTAGTTGATTTGTCAATCTAGTGGAATTAATGCTGAGTCCTAGTTTTCACAAGTTTTTTTACAACTCAGTGGAAAGACTCTAACCAAATACAATTTAAAAATTTATAAAAATGAGATTTCCTATATCCTCTCAATCCCTCTTGTGGCTCTCCCTATTTCCTATCGGTCTACTGTGTGCTCTAATACCATTGTTAGCTTTTGATGATGTATATTAAAGGAAATGCAACCACAAGATGTAAAATGAGCAAGCAATGATAACTATATGATAATGACACTATAATATGTAGAAAACATATTAAGGAACTCTTGCAGTAAATAAAAAATATACCACTAATGAAAGCTCACAAAAATAGTACAATGTAATATAATGGAGGACATGAACACTCCAAAAATACATGAAGGATCTACATTGTACTCACTACACTAACTAGCTACTAATGCTACTTCATTCAACTTTTCTCAACACTCTCAAAGACATATATATGGGGAGATAAGTCCCTTGTCCTTTCATCTACCCATGACTCTTCATCTACCTAACCTATAACTCATGTACATGTAGACTACATGCACAGTTACATCATTGCACATTCTAACACTTGTGCATTTATTATATTGCATAAAGTAATTGTTCAAACCTTACTCTAAGGTAAAATCCTACTCTAGTTATGTACCCAAGGTGGTACATTAGCATGTGCCAAATAATGCAATATACTCCAACAGAGAGGTGGTGGCACAAATGTGTGATGAGCAGATAGTGTTTGCCTAGGGTTCATCCTACTAGCATGTCTCTACCAATTCCTTCATAGTATCATCTATAAAGGTGATAGGAGCCTGTGTGGGTACATGTTGCTCTAGGTGTAGGCCTAGGAGCATATTGTACTTTTGAGATATGGAGATTGGATCAACATTAACATTATTTTTATGTCCATCAAGTACTAATGGAGGTAATATTTTGAAAATTTTAACATATATATAAAAAAAGGGAATAGGATAGCAAATAACTTAGATAATCACATTGATGATCTTCATTTTAACAAATATTAAAATTTTCAAAGTATTTAATCGAAGGATGTTCTTTCTCTTATTGAAAATGATATAAAAAATTTAATAGAGAAAATAAAAAAGATAAAAGATACATTTGACAGGAAGACAAACTAAAAATAATCTAATTAACTTAATAACAAATATAATGTTCTTATATTTTAATAAAATAATACCTAATAAAAACCATCCAATATAAATTTAAAATAAAATAATTTTTTTTATATTGAACATCGTTTACAAATATTTACAAATATTAGCGCTCGTTCGAGCAAACACAAGAGGAATCGACCTCACAACCACATGGATGATAATAACTAGGCAACTACCATTACACCAAATGCCGTTTGACAAAAAAAATAAAATAATTTAATTTGACAAGCACTTTGTATATGCAAGATGAAATATTTATAATATTCTTCTTCAAGAGGTCCAAGGTTCAAACAACGGCGTGGGCGAGTGTGTGAGGTGGTGAGTGTGTGGTGGGTGTGTGTTAAATTCCCTATTGATAAGCATAGCTCTCAACTTTATACGGGTCATGGTTGGGAGGAGACTGCTCGTGTTATATATATATATATATATATATATATATATATATATTTATTTTATTTATATAAAAAAATAATTCTTTTTATTGTCCAAAGAGAGTATAAAATGTTTTTTCTTATTATTTTGCATAAAGAACCTCTATAATCCCCAACCCACTTTGTAAAGATGAAGTCAACATGGCCTTGATTTTTAGGAAATCGAACCGAGGCAACCCACATAAAATTTTGAGTAAAAAACATGAGTTTTTAGGAGGAATCTTGGTTCTTATTTGATGTTGGGTCTATCCCTCATAAAAACACAAAATTTTGAGTTAAAAATACATAAAACCATTCATACCAAAATTTGAACTTAAATCTATAAATAAAAATCCAAACACATATTACTATCCTAAAACATCCAAAATTTAAGGAGTTTATGTGAAGCGATCTTCCTAGCTAGCTTGCCATCTGATAAATACACGTGTCATAAATAGTACTGCCTAGAAGTATATTTCGAGTAGCTTTTTATTTAAACCTTTTTAGTACAGTCAAATATTACGCCTGTGTTTTTCTAAAACTGCCAAAGCGATGTCATTGTACATTACCAACGTCCAATGATATTCGCGTACGTCTTAACGTCTGGTAACGTCAACGTCAACGTGGGAGTTGTAGGATTTGTAAAACAAGTGGAATGCTAATGATTTTTTTGTTTTTAGTTTTTTATTACGTAAATTTAAGTTTGAATTATAGAAAAGATAACATTCTCATTTATATGGGTAAAAAGTTAGAAATAAAAAATAAAATAATTTTTAACTTTTATAAATTATAGATCATATTTGATTGATATTATTTATTTATTAGGTTATCTTCAATCATATTTTAATGATAGTCCAATTACGATGTAAAACCTGCCTTACAAGGTTTTAACCTTGACTATTATTTATAATTTCAAGGTTTCACAATTAAATTCCTCACACAACTCTACCCAATATTTATATACACTTAAAATAGCTCATTATTTAGTTCGTGGATTTAGGTGGATTGGTAAGTTGGGGCACTTACCGAGAGGAGACCTAGGTTTCAATCTCACATGCGTGTCCATGCATAGCAAGTAGCTCGATCCGACTCCTCTGCGTGTTGCACCTGATTGATGATGATGATCTATTTCCTACTTGTTCGGTGGTCCCCTTCATACCACGTGTTGAACCAGACTGACAAAGACGGTGCGAACCTTGTAAGTCCGACGGTCTCCATCTCACGCCAAGTACCATTAACGAGATGGTGGACGTGTTAGAAGCCTTCACTGATAGTTTGAACCCTGCTCACTTACTAAAAATTGTGATTGTAACCAATTCATCTATGTAACAATAAAAAATAGCTCAATAAAAAATAGCTCAATATTTGTATATTTATATAAGTTTTAATAATATAAATAAATTTAATTATAATTTTTTTTACAAATTTAATATATTTATACAAAAAATTTAAAACCATGTTTACATGAGATCATCATGATATTAATAGTTAATCACATAAAATCTATGTTGAATTGAATATAGTAGTTGTGTATTTGGATTCTCATGTAAAACACCTAAGTTCAAACCACTGGAAAGGGTCCAAAACTCTTTTACCCTAAAGTTTTTGAATCCAAATGAGGTAGACTAGTTGGTAGCAACCAAGTGCTTGTCCGATAGGCCACTTCGATTCAATTCCTTGAATGGATGATAGTGCTTGCCAATGAACTAAAGAGTGGAACCCTTAACTTCGTCTTTATCAAACTAGTTAGACCTAATAAAAGTTTTCCTACTAAAAATAGAAAATGACATGGATACTTTCCTACTAAAAATAGAAAACCACATGGATACTTAATGCATTCAAATACATTGAGTGAGAACATTTATGTTTTGAGTTTTAATCAATAATTTTATTAAGTTATTTGATATATTTTAATAATAATAATATTTTTTTCATTTTTATTTATCAAGTGCAGGTTTCCAAAGCAGCCTTTACCATTTAGTTATTGAAAACTTTTAAGTTAGAAAAAATCTGGACAGCTGCTCTTAGGTGGCCAACAATGCAGTTACATATGGGATACCACTATCTAGAGAGAAACTACAAAATATTTTTTTGTGTTCCCCTTCGCATCGTAGAGGTTTGAATTGTAGACCTCCTATTCAACGCAGGCCAAGCTCGCCTTCTCCACTTAAACTACAAAGACTAACTTTCTTTTATATATTTTAATAATTATTATATTGAAATTTTTTAAATTATATTATTTTAAATAAAAAATTATATAATATATAAAATTATATTAAAGAGTCTACTTTTAAGATTTAAAATTATTTGGTGTGAGAAATGACTTTAGAGTTCTGCTAGGGTTTGATGAGGAAAAACTACTCTGCTAGGGTTTTATGAAGAAAAACTGCTCTGCGGGGATGGCAACAACTTCCGGAGGAGGTATGAAAAATTGGAGGAATGTCATGATGGCATCGGGTCCAGCACAGAGAGTGCATGCTCGTGATATTTTTTTATATGAAAATGACTGGAAGGAACATAATTTTCCAGTGCATGTCAGGAACCGCTTGTTAAAGAAAAATGGATGTTTGGAACGATGTGAAGCCAGGCCAGTTCTAGAGGTTCAACAAGACTCGATGGCGGAAGATGTGGAGTATCTAACCAAACATGCCCTTATTGGCAAATTTTTGGGCATTTGAAATTTTCTCCCCTTTGTGGAGACTTGGGTCAGGAAGACTTGGAATCCTGAAAGTGATGTGGAGGTGATGTTGAGTGCGAACAACTATTTTATGGTGGTTTTCTCTTGTATTGCAGATTGTAACAAAGCATTTGAAAGGGGTCATTATTTCTATAACCAAATGGGACTCTTTCTTAAACCCTGGCATGTGGGTTTCAACCCATCAGAGGAGCGACTATCACGGATTCCAGTATGGGTGCGGCTTCCATGGCTCCCGTTGGAATTCTAGAGAATTGATATCTTGCATAAGATTGCCCTTCTGCTTGGGAAGTCGGTTGGACCGTCACAACAGACAATGGATAAAAATGTAATCTCTGTTGCTCGTATTTGTGTTGAAATTGACTTAAATAATCCTATTCCAGATTCTATTGAAATACAATTTGGATCAACTACATGGGTTTAAAAACTTGACTATGAAGCTCTTCCATTTCATTGTCAGATTTGCCATGAATATGGCCACCTACAAAGAAAATACCCTAAGTTTGTCTCACATGTGGCTTCAAATCCTGGGTCCTCTCGGTCTGGACAAAGTTTGGATAAAGGAAAAGCCCCAATAAAGGAAGGGAAACTGGATAAGGAAGGTTTTTTTCTAGTAAAAGCTCGAAACAGAGGACGAAGGGCAAAAAAAGACCTTAAGGATATCCAGCCAAATGCTCTACTCAACCGTTTTGAAATATTAGATGATCTTGATCAGTGCATGGAGATACTTGAAACATCGCTACCTGATACAAATATAACAAGGCTGAATCAGATGTCTCTTCTTGAGGAGGAACTTAATGAATCCGATCTAGGGGGTTTAAATGAAGAACAAAGGGCTTTGGATCTGAGTATAGGGGACATGGTTGGGTCTACCCCTATAAGGGAAACTATTTTTGAAAGTGGTACAGATTTAGTTATACCATCTCCTACTCAGGCACTGATGCAGTCATCCTTGGACTGCAAAACTCCTACGATGTTGGGATTGCAGTAGAAAATAATTAAAAAAAAAATTTCGGATAAGAATATGAAGGTGGGTCGAAAGAAGGACCAGGATAAAATTAAGTTAATGGGGGAGACTTTGGTGGAGTCATTCTTGGTGAGAACATTGGACTCCCATTTTTATAACCCCTAAAAATGATTATCCTCTCATGGAATGTAAGGGGGTTGAATAGCATCCCCAGACAAAAAAAATTTCATGGTTTGGTTTGTGTGCATTCTTCGGATGTGGTGTTTATATAGGAGACTAAATTGGCTATTGATAGTATGTTCAATATTGCTCCCAAGTTGTGAAGAAGGGTGCAATTCCAGTGTACTGGTGCATGTGGATATGTTGGTGGCATCACTTGTTTATGGGATTCGGTTAAGATATCCCCTCTTACTTGGATTTCTAGAAGATGGTCTATTTCAATGGTCGGGCATGATAATGAATCTGGTGAAATCATCCTACTTACATATGTGTATGCTCCTGTTGATTACAATGGTAAAGTGAATTTGTGGAAGCACATTTGCTTTGTGAGAAGTTTGTTTCCCCTGTACCCATGGATTTTGGCTGGATATCACTTTTCTAGAGGAGAAACGTGGTGGGGTGGACCGTCTCGAGCCTTTTTATTCTGTCTTTAGTTCTCATATCCAGGCCCTAAACTTGGTTGACATCAAGCCAGATAATGGGATCTTTACTTGGCATAATAGAAGGTGTGGGGAAGCTTCCATCTTAGAGAGATTGGATAGGTTTTTGATATCCAGTTATTGGATGGGTAATAACAGAGGTGCTAGTTCTGTGATTCTGGAGGGTAGGGGATCTGATCATTGGCCTATCAAACTCTCTACTTTGGAGTTAGGGCTAAAAAAATCCCTCCTTTAAGTTTCAACTTATGTGGCTTCGTGATCCTAAGCTTCATGATTTCATGTGAGGCTGGTGGACCACTGGAAAACCTCCTCATGGCACCGCTATGTATTCCTTTATGAAGCGACTACAATTTGTAAAACATAAATTGAAGAGATGGAATAGACTGAATTTTGGGAACCTTTCCTTGGCTAAGTTGGCAGCTATTAGGAGGATGGAAGAAGCTTCAAGAAAGATTAGAGATTAGGGATTCACGAAGGAGCTTCTTGTTGAGGAATCTGAGGCTACGAAAGACCTTGCTGAATGAGAATTGAGGGAAGAATTTTTTTGGAAACAAAAATCTCGAGTAGATTGGCTTCAAGAAGGGGATAAGAACACAACCTTCTTTTATAACTCAATTAAGGCTCGTAGTAATGGTAACCTGATTACCTCTCTTGTGAATTCTTAGGGTGCCCTGCTCTCTTCTTTCAGGGATATTTCAGAAGAGACTAAGAGGTATTTTTCCTCTCTCTTCATGGAGGACTCCCTATCAGATGATGAGAATGAAAAGCTTATTCTAAACTCGTATTCCAGTGATTGTTTCTAGAGAGATGAATGAGCACTTTATGGGTCCAATTTCCCTTGAGGAGTTGGAAAATGTTGTATTCAAGATGAAAAAGGAAAAGCCCTAGGCCCAGATGGATTCTCGATTGAGTTTTATTAGGAGTTTTGGGATTTAATCAAATTTGATCTTTTGGAGGTGGTCCATGAGTCCCAAAAGAACAAATAGATGCTAAGGGCCCTAAATGCTACCTTTGTGGTGCTTATACCTAAAAAATAGGGAGCAAATTCCTTGGATATGTTTAGGCCTATTGCTCTTTGCAATTTTGTGTATAAAATCATCAAAAAAATTATTGTTGAGAGGCTGAAGATATTGTTGAGCAAAATCATCTCTGAGGAGCAAGGAGAGTTTGTTGCTAGCCAATAAATCTTGGATGGGGTTGTTATTTCTACAGAATCTATTCACTCGATGGAAACTTCTAAGGAGAAAACTATGTTCATTAAGTTGGATATGGCCAAAGCCTATGATCGGGTCAGATGGTCCTTTCTTCAAAAATTTCTTGTTGCTTTTGGATTTGAGGAGGAATAGATTAGATGGGTGATGAGCTATGTTTCTTCTTCCTCATTCTCTGTTCTTGTTAATAATGAGCCATCAGAGCTGTTTGAGGCCTCAAAGGGATTGAGGCAAGGAGATCATTTATCTCCTTATTTATTTATCATTATGGCGAAAGGGTTGGGAAGATTGTTCAAGTCTCAAGTCATTCAGGGTCTCATTCAGGGGTGGAAGTGGGATAGTAGTTTGCCACCTCTTTCCCACCTTTAATTTGTTGATGATACTGCTTTGTTGGGAGTTGCCACTATCAGGAAAGCTGGCAATATTAGACAGTATCTTGACATATATCTTGGTGCTTTTGGATAGTTGATTAATGAGGACAAGTCTTCTATTTTCTTCTTCAATACCCCTCCTCTTATTCAAGCCAGGGTTGCTCGTAATCTAAGATTCCAGGTTGGGACTCCCCCCTTCATTTATCTTGGTATTCCAATTTCATCTCACCCTCTACCTAGATATTCTTGGCAGTCTATGATTGATAAGTTTAGAAGGAAGGTGAATCACTGGACTTTCATATGGCTATCCACTGCAGGTAGAGTTTTGCTTTTAAAATCTGTTGTTCAACCTTTAGCCATTTATAGATGTTTTTTACAAATACCTCCCTCTCACTTCATTAAAGACATGGATGTTTTGTCAAGAAAGTTTTTATGGTCTGGAAAACTTGATCAATCTAAATGGAGTTTGGTTAGGTGGGATTCTATATGTAGGCTGATGTAAGAGGGAGGCCTTGGGTTACGACAAAAAACTCTTTTTGGACAGGCTTTGGCTGCAAAACTTTATTGGAGATGGTGTACCTCTCAAGATCGGATTTGGGCTAAAATATTATCTTGTAAATACTTGAGAGGTATTTCTGAGGCTAAAATCCCTAGAGTCATCTTAGTTGGAAAAATTTTAGTTATTTGGGACATTTTGAAAAGAGAAGCTAATTTAATCAAGCAGTGTTTGTTCTAGATTTGTAATAAGGGATCAAATGCTCTTTTTTGGGAGGATTATTGGGATGGCCACCCTCCTATCTTGAATCAATATCCTAGGTTATGTTCCCTAAGCATTTTTTCTTGGAAGCAGGCTGGTCTCGTGTGGAGGACTTTAAAAAAATCTAGTCTTTTGGAAATATGGAGATGTACAGGTGGAAAGATCCATAAGAATGGTCCCAGGGGGGACTGGCCAAGGACAGAGAGGTGTTTGCTCCTATTCTTATGGGGAGGCCTTGTTCTTCATTGAGGGGTAAAGATATTTTTGCTTGGAACCCTGATCCTAAGGGAACCTACTCGGTAGCCTATGGTTATCAGGTTCTTGATAAGCAAAAGTATGGGAGTCTTCCTGTCATTTGGTGGAAAAAGGTGTGGAACAAATTTGCCTAGCCAAAATGTAAATTCTTTCTCTAGTTGGTAGCTCGTAATAAATGCCTCACTTGGGATAATGTGAGGAAGAGGGGATTTCAAGGTCCCTATTTTTGTTTCCTTTGCAATAAGAATGATGATGACTCTTCTCATTTATTTTTCAATGCTCCTTTGCCAGAGACATTTGGCACCGTTGGTGGAGCACCTGGAACCATCCATGTTTTCATGTGCTGTCCCTGGTGGAGTTTTGGAGTAGTCTGGGTAGACCTCCGACCAAGGCCCCCTTCCTTCGGGTGGCTTATAATTTGGGCCCTTCTTGCATCATCTAAAAAATTTGGCTCGAACAGAACCGATGCATATTTCAGGGCAGTTATTTGGCTATTCAACAGATCTGGCAAAGCATCCTATATATGGTTCAGGAAACCATCCATAGCAAATGTGATGTGGACCCTCTTTTGGATTCTAGGGAGGAGAAGGTTCATCAAGCCCTTGGTCTCTTGGGGGATGGAGTGAACTCTTCTAGCCCTAGTAGGGTTCCTCAGCTCAACAAGAAGGTTAGGAGAGATGGTAGGTGGAGGCCACCCCCTAGAGGAGTTTTAAAAATTAATATTGATGGATCGTCTAGGGGTAATCCTGGACATGCTGGCATTGACGGTGTTGGGAGAGATTCTACTGGTGGTGTTAGTTTTTTCTTTTCCATTTATAAAGGTGTTCACTCCAACAATTTTATGGAAGCTCTTGCAATTATTGAGGCCTTGCGGAGGGGGTTTTCTCTTGGTTTGCATAGGATTATCTGCGAGTCTGACTCTCAAATTATGGTTAATATTTTAAACAATAAAAGGGTGGAGGAATTTAATTGGCAGTTGGCCTTTGTAGTCGTTCAGATTCTCAAAATGAGAGAAGAGTTCGAATTTATATCCTTTGTGCACATTCTAAGGGAATGAAATGTGGTTGCTAATTACCTAGCCAAAAGGGCTTCTGAGCTGCTAGATCCTTGAAGTATCGATAAGTGGGAGAGTCTCCTGTCTGGGGACTCTCAACGCCTGTGGGAGTTGATCCATAAGGATGTACAGAATTTATGTGGTTTATTCTTGTTGTCTTTTTCGGGTGTCATTCTAGTCTAGTGGTTTTAGCTGTTTATTTGAGTCCTGGTTGGAAGCTCAATTGTACTCTGTAATCCAGATTTTTTATCAATAAATTTTTACCCCTTTATTTAAAAAAAAGATTTAAAAATAATTTTATAGGTCATCATTTGTGTAAAAATAAATATGTGAAAATAAATTTTTAGTACATAAATTTTATTTAATTTTAATATAGTTATAACTTATATGTTATATAACTAAAAACATAAATGGCAAATATAAAAATAAAAACAAAAAATAAATATGTCAAAATAAATTTTAAGTACATAAATTTTATTTAATTTTAATATAGTTATAACTTATATGTTATATAACTAAAAACATAAATGGCAAATATAAAAATAAAAAAAAACAAAAAATAACGCATAAAACATTATAACGTTATTATGTTTTTAATACGTAGTATTTTAGTAATTTTGTGATGCTCTATTTGAATTATTTGAATTTAAGATGTTTAAGTTAACTTATACTTTTAAAAGATTAATTTAAATAACAATTATGATGCTTGGAACCGTTCTTAAATACGTATTATATTTGTTATGTTATAAAAAAAAACACCAACACCACCAACTATGAGATGACGTTAGGCCAATCTCCTTCATTCGTTTCCCCAAGCTCAAGCTCAATCTCCACCCTTCATTTTAAATTAATTATCGTTGTGAATTGTTAACGAAAAACATGAAAAAACCAAAAATAGTAATTGCAGTATTAGTTAGGAGTTGCAGTAACACTTGGAGAAAGCATAAATTATAGTTTTAACAATATGGAAATCAAGAAGCTTCTGCCAATATATGCGTTCCGAAAGAGATCTTGTTAATCGTCATTCATGGATAGAGATAGATAGATATTAATGTGAAAAGAAATTTAAATCATGGAATTAGGAGATTTTGTTAATTGTCATCCATAGATAGATATTAACGTGAAAAGAAATTTTAATCATGGAATTTGTTATTAGACTTATATCATCATGCAGAAAAATGGCTAGGGTTTTAGATCTGGGAGAAAGGTGGATCCTGTTTAAGTTTTGTGATTGAATTATACCCTATTCTGCATGATGCTACAAAAGATTTTTGAGCTAGTTCCACGAGCTACAATGGAAGGGGGCCTCAATGCAGGTTGAGAATCACTTGATAGGAGGTGAGGGCGTCGGTGAGTTATTATTTCATGTTGTAAACTATTATCTATTATTGTGGGAATTATTATTGATAATAATTATTTATAAATAAATGATTTGATATTTTTAATGTTTGCTAAAATAAAGCTTTAAAATATCGAATTGGCAATGAAAGTGTATACGTTTGTGTTGAATTGAGAGCAAGAAGTTGGAAATTACCGACCAACTCCGCACATGAAATTTTATAGAATTAGCAGTTATCTATTCAAAAGAACAAAGAATCTTATAGTTCAAGAAAAATGACGTCAAGTTTTTGCAAACATGTCAAACACAGTTGAAAGAAGGACCAAGATGTCGTTCACGAAAAAATTGATAGTCATTCAAAAGTTTTTGGTGGATATGGCGAGGAACAAGAAAGCAGTAGGAGCGGGATGTGATTGTACTCGGTCAATGATATTCTCATCTGGAAATATAACTAAAATCGCCCTTAGTTAAAGGATTCCGGAGATATTAGTTGGTAGAAGTAAAGTGTTTGATAATAAATAGAAATGTTTTACATTAATAAACAAATGAATACTGTTGATTTAAATTTTATTTAGCAGACCACAATTTATTAAAGGTTTATAAAAATTTGTATGCAACAAAAAAGATTGCCCAATAAATTGATAAAACATTGATTTCAACTTTATTTAATAGCTAGTCAACAGTTGAATACTGTTGACTTCAATTTTATTTAACAGACCACATTTTATAAAAGTTTATATGAAAATATTAACTTTAATTTTATTACTGTTGACTTCAACTTTATTTGACAGACCATTAAAAAATCCTTTATTATCTGGTGATGAAGTAATAAAATATTGATTTAAACTTTATTCAACAGCTAGTAAACAGTTGGATACTGTTGACTTTAACTTTATTCAACAAACACTGTTTATAAAAGTTTGCATGCAAAAAAATAAACCTCATAATAAATTGATAAAATATTCGCTTCAACTTTATTTAACAAATCACTGCCATACAAAAAAAAATCGCCCTCATGATTGTCTGCCGACGAATTGATAAAACATGCGAAAGGCAAGTGCAATAGAGCCAACATTGACAGCGTATACGACTGTCGCCCCATAAACATCGTCATCAGCTCCACAATGATAACAGTGCACTTGGCAATAGAGCCAACATTGACAGCGGGCAGGCCCTCAGAATATAATACGACTGTCGCCGTATCAACATCGTCGTCAATTTTAATCATCCAATATTTTATTATAATAAAAATAAGAATAATTTAATTTTTAATAATATATGTATTGTTTTTTGGTAGGTAAAAATTATATTAAAAGCAGGTTTTGAAAGGACCCAAAATATTTTTATAATAGGTCAATTGATCAAACCAAAGGTCAAGAATGATAAATTTGAAGAATCCCGCCCAGCAGAAAATAGTAGTTTGGAAAAACCCGCCCAGAGGGAAAAGACAATTTTCAAAAATCTTGCCTAGCAGGAAACCACCAATTTTGAAAAATCTTACCCAGCTGAAATCCACCAGTTCTGAAAAATCCCGCCCAGTGAGAAGCTGCCGAAAACCATCAGGTTGGAAATCCCGTCCAGTGGGAAAACCAGTAGATTGAAAAATCTTGCCCACTGGGAAACCACCAATTTTGAAAAATCCTGCCCAACGGGAAACCACCAGTTTTGAAAAATACCTCCTAACGGGAAAACATGCAGGATGATGAATTTAAAAATCCTGCCCAACGGGAAGCAGCTGAAAACCACTAGATTGGAAATCCCACCCAGCGGGAAAACCAGAAGATTTGAAAATCCTACCCAGTGGGAAATCCCGTCTCGCCCAACAAGAAAACCAATAAAAAAATGAGATTGAAAAATCTCGCCTAGCGGGAAAACCAAAAGATTTGAAAATCTTGCCCAGTGGGAAATTCCGTCCTACACAGCAGGAAAACCAGCAAAAAAACGGGATTGAAAAATCCCGCCCAGCGGGAAAACCAGTAGGATTGGAAAATCCCACCCAGCAGGAGAACTAGCAGAAGAACGGACTTGGGAAACTGCAACACTGGAATCCCACCAACAGGAGTACGAGGAAGCCGGAAGGATCGAGGGAAAACAAATGCAAGCATAAAGAAAGGATCTCAAAAGCCACAAAGGACCAGGGACCCACCATCCTTGCTCACGAACAGTTCCAGGGAAGAGGAACTGGGACTGGGAACAACTCAGGAACAAGAAAAGGCCCCTCCAAGGCCAAGAACAAGCTCTGAGAGTCCACCAAGAAGCAGGACCAGAAAGCAAAATCTCCCGAACAAAAACTGAAACGAAAACCTACGAAGCCTAGGCAGAAAGCAACTGCAGACACAAAGATGAGATCCATGAAAACCTAAACTGAGGGATCCAGGGGTCTGCATGCATAGATCACTAATCCCCCCTAAGATCGATACATGCAGCAAAAACCCAAAGCACCCCAGCAGAAAGGACCAGGAATCCCCATCCTTGCGCACGAACAACTTCAGGGAACTGGGATTGGGGTTGGGAACAACTCAAGCACAGGAAGAGGCCCCCCCAAGGTCATGCAAATGCTCAAAGCATCCACCAAGCAGCAGATCCAACAAAAAGAAGCCTTCAAATAGGAAAATGAACATGGTCCCACCCAAAGGGATGAGACCACCAGTAACCAATGGCATCCCAGAGAGGAAACACGAGCAACTGCCCTCCCATACCAACGTCGATGAAGAGAGAACCTCACGGGATGCACTAGGAAGCGAACAAGAACCCAACCTGCAACCACCACAGACCGAGAAAGCCCTGGGAATCGGATCCCAGTAACAACCTGCAAAAAAAACCCTAGGGAAAAGCCTAAGGGAGATCAAGGACAGGATCCCAAGAACATGTAGGAAACCCTAGAGGATCCTTGGGAAGCACCAGGCCCGAGATTCAAACGAGGAAACCCCAAAAACTACTGGGAAAGGAGCAAAAAGTGGGCAAGGATCTCCCCCCAAGGAGATCATCTGCTATAAACCATTTCTAAAGTGAGATGACCTGGGATGAATCAGGGACTGGGCAAGAACCAAGGAAAGGGAAGCAGGGAGAGGGAGCATATCCCTCCCCCTCTCCTCCCTTCACGATCCATGTATGTATTGTTTTCTTTAAATATGGTAGACAAAGGTACATTTCAAATATAAATTATTATATTGTTGTTTGGTTACCTTTAAAATTCCAAATCCAGCTAATTAAATATCGTTTGGTTGTTAAATTTAGGAAAATAAAAAAATAAAAATTTTAAACTTTAAAATTTGTTATTTAGTATATAAAAAAATATAAAATAATATTAGATAATATTTTTTAAATTAATTATATCATGCATTTTGTTAGAAATTATATAATATGTTTATGGTAGGTGTAAAGATATTTAAAAGAACCATTTAAAGTCATAAAAGCATACTAAACTATTTAAGGCATTATAGTTGGATAGAATAATACCAAAAGCATTCCTTAGATTATTTCTTTACAAATTTATCTAAGATAAGGAGGCTATGCTATCAACCATTTTAGAGCTCTCTTCTTCTAAATATCACAACAAATCAAATTATAAAACCTTGTCAGACATCTAGCACATGCAAGCAAGGCATAATTCATTATTAACCTCAAAAAAGAAAGAAAGAAGTATTTCAAGAGGACAATGCAACACTAAAGAGCTATTTAAATATAGTTCAACAAAATAGCTATAGAGGCAGAGTATAAAGGAAACCTCATACTCATGTAGGAAAAGGACTAGATAATATCAAGGGAACATAGAAGTTTGATTCCTTATGGAGCAAGCCCTATCAGATCTTAGAGATTGTGGGCCTAAATGCCTACAAACCTGCTACCATGGAAGGAAGAATGCTTCCCATTTCAATGAATGGGTAGCATTTACGCTCAATTTAGCAACAAAAATTTGGTCAAAATTGTATGTATGTATATATAATAGTAACTACTATTTCAATCATTATTCTCTCTTATTATTCCTGGTTCTACAATTCCTTTTCATCTAAAAATTTCTAAAGTGCTTAGCATGCTATATTCCTAATAAAGGCATGCTACTATTTCAATAATTATTCTCTCTTATTATTCTTGCTTCTATAATTCCTTCTCTTTTATAAAGTGTCCCAACTAATCAACCAAAAAGGATATAAATCCTTTCTCAACAAGCGAAACACTCTAGTTTGGTGACTAAATTGCTTGAGTTCAATGAGGGAATTACTCAAACATTCGAAGTTGCCAAAACCCTCATAGTGGGTAAACCACCTGGTATTTGTAAGCAATTTGCTCACTTTTCCTTGAGTGAATTAGTCCTCTCCCAAAATTCTTTAAGCACCCTAAATTGTGTGAATTGTGAAAAAATCACTCTATTTTCGAAAACAATATTTTTTCCCTTTACAGTGTTGGCCCCATTTTTCATCGTAAACCATCATGGACACAACCTCCACACCTGTCGGCCCCTTATTACCAAAATCACATCTAATGTGGTCACCTTCCACTGTTGTTGTCTAACCCACTTTTGCTCCACCTTCACCCATTCCTATAGTATTAGGGGAGGTTGGACCATTAGAAGGTAGTCAGAAAAGAAGGGAAGAGGGAAGAGAAAGAGATAGAGTTCCCATTATCTAAAGAGATCCAAGGAATATTATGACTATCCATATCAAAGGGTTGAGGAGGGAAAATACATACTTGTAATTATGCAAGTGAAGGAAGAAGCCCTCAAAAGGTTTTTTCTTATATTTCCAAATAGACTCTTGGAGCATCAATAAAATATGTATATTTAGGCTAGCCATGAACTTAGTGCCCTAGGTTTGGAGCTGCCCATATGATGCACTCTAGGTTGGTTGATCGAGTTAAGGATGATCAACAAGCAACTACCAAACAAATTTCAAGCACAATAATAATAATTTAAATTTATTTTAATTTTTTAACAACAATAATTCACATGCAAGCTTTATTTACAATGAGAAAACTCTTATTCACTTGTTGGAAGTATAAATATTTAACAACAAAAAAAATAAATTCACATAAGTCTGATCATAATAAAAAAAATCTCTATAAAACACTCTTAAAAATCCTAAAAATAACTTGCTACAATTATTGATCTTATGTCAGAATACTCTTTTAACCTACTACATCTATTGGTATTGTGTCAGAATACTCTTTTACCTGCTACAACTACAGGTATTATGTCAAAATATTCCTTTAACCTACTACAAATGTTGGTATTGTGTCGAAATCCTCTTAATTAGGCATGGTCTACTCCATTTAGTTGTCTTTTCCTTATTTATAGTCTTGTTGGCAGCAAATTCGAAATTGTTAAAAAAAAATAAAAAAAAACTCTAATGCCCTACCTTCTGGTAGTAAAACAACCCATGCAAAGATCAATTGAACATGCAAAAATCTGACCTCCACTTAGGCACCTGTGAATCTAGAGTTTTATTTTAAAAAAATAAAAATAAAAAACATTTTGTTTTTAGTCTTAAAAAACAACACTCAAATGTTTTTTTTTTTATGTGAGATTACTTGTACACTTTGGATGCTCCTACATGACCATAGTTGGTGGAAACTATAGTGGAAAGATATGATTCCTTGGTTGTGAGAGGTCGTTCTTAGGAAAGAAGGAAAAAGAAATTAGGAGAAAGGAAATCAAGATCTAGGGGTAAATTTGTTACTCCAAAAAAGTGGAATGATGGAAATATGGTAAAATAGGGCATTGTAAAAGAGACTGCAAATCTAAGAAGGTTGATAATAGTTGATCATATGATAAAGGAACTTCTACATAAATGAAGACCACAAATGAATATTTAGGGGATTTATTCTTAGTTGTAGCATGCTTAAGTGAATGCCATGACTCATGGCTGATTGACTCAAGTGCTTCTTTTCATAAAACTCCTCATAGGGAAGGGTTCTGTGAATATGAAAAGATAAATGGAGGTGAAGTCTTCTTGGGAGACAATTTGATATATAAAATAATAGGTTGAGGAAGAGTCAAGTTGAGGTTAAAACATAGAAGAATTAAAACCCTTCCTAGCGTGTTGCATATTTTGGGTTTGGCAAGGAATTTGATATCCATGAGTAAGATGAATGATGCGGGTGTGACTCTAGTATTCAATAAGAATAGTTGCAATATGGTTTGTGGAGTCTTGGTGTTGGCAAGGGGAGTTTGTACAAGAACTTTGTTCATACTTAAGACTAGCACTGTAAGTATTGATTGCAATAACTCTTCAGTTGTAGAGGAAAATAATATGGTAGAAGTGACTCCAGTATTTTTGTAGCAAAAACAATGTTGTGGCATAAATGCATGGAGCATATTGGTGAGAAAGGACTTCGAACATTAAAATTGAAAGGTATGATTGAAGAAATTTTTGATTGCCCATTAAATTTTGATTTTTGTGAGCATTGTGTTTTTGGAAAGCAAACCCGAGTCAAGTTTTCTAGTGATGCTACAAGATTTAAAGAAAATTTGCATCTAGTTCACAATGATGTGTTTGAACCTGCAAAAGTACCATCATTAGGTAAATCTATCTATATTGTTACATTTATAGATGACTTTTCAAGAAAGACCTGGGTATATGTTTTACAGAACAAATATGATGTTTTCAATAAATTTAGAGTTTAAGGCTCTTGTAGAAAATTAAATAGAGAAAAAGATAAAGGTTTTGAGAAGTGATAATGGTGGTGAGTATTTCTCTAATGAATTTGAGCAGTTTTGAAAGGATTGTGGAATAGAAAGGTAGAAAAAAACTTCGTATACTCCACAACAAAATGGAGTTATAGAATATATGAACAAAACATTGATGGATAACGCTAGAAGCATGCTAAGTGGTGCATACAAGGTTATGCATAAGGGGTCAACCCCAAAATGTATTTATAAAAATAAGGCAAATATATTTTGAAATCAAGGTGAATCTATTTTGAAATCAAGGTGAATCATATCCAAACTCATGTAGAAGACATGGTGAATTAGAATTTTTCCCACCAAAATTTATAAAAATAGGGCGAATCAATTGCAAAATCTTGCTACCACATGTTTTTCATATATTTTTGTGATAAGAAAACAATATTTACCATATCCATAATTTTAGGTTACCAAGATCTAGCATCCTTTAAGGATTTATACGCATTACCCTTACTAGATCTCTACTTGTTTTTCTTCGGTATCGTACTTTAGCAACTTCAAAGCTCATTTTGGAGGTCTTTTGAGGGTTTTTTGAGGATTTTACCAAGTGCAAAACTAGTCATAAATTAGTTAGAAGTGTATATCTCGTCGAGCTATGTGGTTTCACAAAAAAATTGAAAATAAAGCTTTAGATCAAAAGCTAGCCTTTTGGAAGATTCCCTACTTCAAAAGTTAAAAGAAAAAATATTCGGTCATCTATCGTTCATCTTCCCCATTTTTGTTGTCTATTATCCTCCTTTCTATTGTAGGTCATCCATTGTCCATCCCCATTTTCCTATTTGTCATCCCCATTTTTGTTGTTGATTATATGTAATCCGTTGTCCCCCTTTTTATTGTTGGTCGTCTACAATACGTCGTATCTCTTTTTGTTATCTATTATAACCCTTTTTATTGTTGATCATCTACAATCTATCATCCCTTTTTTTTTGTCTACCATACCCTTTCTATTGTTCGTCATCTGCAATTCATCGTCTCCCTTTTTGATATTTGTAATCCCTCTTTTTGCTCTTATTTGTTTACAATTTGTCATCCCCATTTATGTTGTCGATCATTTACATTCCATTGTCCCCATTTTTATTATTTGTCATCCCCCTTTCTATTGTTGATCATCTACAATTTGTCATCCCCCTTTCTACTATTTATCATCTACAATCTGTCATCCTCCTTTTTGTTGTCTATTATCCTCCTTTCTATTATCGATCGTCCATTGTTTGTCATCCCTAATTTTATTGTCTATCATTCCCCTTTTTATTATCTATCATCTACCTTTCTATTGTTGAACATCTTCTATCCATCATCCCCTTTCTTGTTATATATTATCTTCCTTTATATTATTGATCATTCATCATCTGTCGCCCCCCTTTTTGTTGTCGATCATTCATCATATATCATCTCCCTTTATGTTGTCTATCATACCCCTTTTTGTTGTTGGTCGTCCACCGTCTGTTGTCCTCATTTTTGCTATTTGTCATCCCCCTTTTTGTTGTAGATTGTTGATCATCTATTATCCCCCTTTTTGTTGTCTATCATCCCTCTTTTTGATGTTCGTCATCCCCTTTTTTGTTGTCTATCATCCCCCTTTCTGTTGTTCGTCATATTTCATCCATTGTATCTCTTTTTGTTGTTCATCATCTCCCTTTTTACTTTTTATTGCAAGTTTTTTGTTGTTGCAGGTTTTTAACTATTATAGGTCATTTTTCGAGGAGAATCAATGTTTTAGATGTAGGAGTATTGTTGTCGCGTTAGGTATATATAATGGTGGTATAAGAGGTAAATTTTGTGGGATAAATAAAATTATTTATAATTTGAAGGTGAAAAGGTCCATGATTTAGGTGGGAGTGGTTGGCGATTTAAAATAAAAAACTGTGAAATTTTATCAAAGGGGGCCAAACCTACCTTAAAAAAATTTTGCTCTCAAAAAATTTGGGTGAATAGGTCGACGTCTAGGGTCCCCACATTAGCCAATTTCCAATTTAAAAATTCCTAACATTCATAAATTAACGATGATTCATTGTTATGCATAACCCTAGGTGCAAGGTTAGAAAGGATATTTTGGTCAAAAGTTGTGTTAACTACTTGTTACCTCATCAATAGATCTCCTACCTCAGCTTTGGTGGACAAGACTCCATAGGAAGTATGGATTAGTAAGAAACCCTCTCTCAATCATATAAGAGTTTTTGGTTGTGATGCTTATATGTATGTTTCAAAAAAGAAAAGGACTAAGCTAGACTATACATATGAAAAATACATTTTTGTGGGTTATAGTATTGGTGTTAAAGAATATATGTTGTGGAACCCAAAAACATAAAATATTATTTATAGTCAATGTGATCTTTAGAGAAACAAAAAGGTTTCCAAAATAGGAAATGCAACCAAGAAAAGAACCTAAAATAGTTCAAGTAAATTGGAATAGGAGGAAGAACCTGTGGTAGAACCTGGTGCTATAGAAGAAGATAAACTGTAGAGAGAGTTTGAAGAGGAAAATTTAGAGAAAGTTGAAGATGCAGAACCTAACTCCAAGTTTTAGGAGATCAGATCGAGTGAAAAGACTGCCAAAAATATATAGCCCTTCAAATATTTGTTTTGCATTTAATATATCAGTTAATAATGAAGAAACCAAGACTGTAAAGGAAGCACTTCAATCAATAGGTCTTGAAAAAGGGCTATGGAGGAAGAAATGGAATCCCTAGATAAAAATAAGACATGGGACTTGGCGAAATTACCCCCTAGAAGAAAATCGGTTGGTTGTAAGTGGGTACTCAAGAAGTACAATGTAGAAGGAAAGTTGGAGAAGTACAAGGCTCACCTGGTAGCAAAAGGATTTTCTTAAGTTGAGGGGATTAACCAGGGTTATGCATAAGGGATTGGACTCAAAATGTTCTTGTAAAAAATGGTGAATCCTAATCAAAATCAAGGTGAATCATGGAGAATCTTAAGAAAATCAAATCGAACATCTTCACGCAAAAATTTGGGGCATTTGAAGCCCTAAAATGTAATTTCATATTTGGGATCACTTTTGACCTATTAAATCATCTTATAACTTCATAAAAATACCACCATTAGATCAGACTTAAAAAGAGCTTTCCAACGAGTACAAATATGCCTATGTTTGGATATATTTTAAGGCATATTGACCCTAAGAAAAAATTAATCCTAATAATTTAAGGTGAAAGGGCCGATGTCAAGGGTCCTCATATTCGTCAATTTCTAATTTTGAAAATCCTAATATTCGCCCAATTAGTAATATTCGCCACTATGCATAACCTCGAGATTAACTTTGGTGAGATTTTTTCTCCTATGGCTAAACTAACTTCAATTAAAATTATGTTGGCTATTTTTGTTGCTTTTGATCTTGAAATAGAACAAATGGATGTAAAGACATTTCTACATGGTGAACTTGATGAAGACATATATATGTCACAACAAAAATGCTTTAGGGTAAAAGGTAAGGAGGACTTGGTATGAAAGTTGAAAATTTTTCTTTACGGTTTGAAGCAATCTCCAAGAGTGTGGAACCAAAAATTTGATAGGTTTGTTTGACACTTTGGGCTTGAAAAAAGTAAAGCAGATGTGTGTGTGTGTATTTTAAACAAGAAGGTGAAAATTTTGTTATCATTGTTTTATATATGGATGACATGTTAATTGGTAACAATAAGGAGATGATAAAGTTACTAAAATCTTAGTTATATTTTGAATTTTATATGAAGGATTTGGGTGCTGCAAAATTTATTTTGGGTATTGAAATAATAAGGGATTGTGCAAATATAAATTTATGGTTAAATCAGAGGAAATATATTGATTTGATACTACAGAGGTTTAGGATGCATTATTGTAAACCAGCATGTACTCCATATCCTGTTGGTCAAAAGTTATATGTTGAAAAATATCCTAAAATAGATGAGAAAATTAAAGAAATGCATCATGTTCCTTATGCTAGAACTATTGGTAGTTTGATGTATGCAATGGTCTGTACTAGACCTGATATTGCACATGTAGTAGAAGTAGTTTGCAGATATATGTCTAATCCAGAAAAGGAACATTAGATTGCTATGAAGAGGATATTTAGATACTTGCATGGAACTTCAGACTATGCTACCTATTACCAAGAAAAATTTGGAGATAATAATATTGTAAATCTACAAGGTTTTGTGGAGATAATAATATTGTAAATCTACAAGGTTTTGTGGATGCTAATTGGGCTAGTGATCTAGACAAGAGAAGATCCACAAGTGATTATGTGTTCAGACTATTTGGAGGGGCAATAAGTTGGATGAGTAATACATAATCAATGGTGGCTTTGTTCACAATAGAGACAAAGTACATTGCATCAACTCATGCTTGTAAAGAAGAAGTGTGGCAATAGAGGTTGTGTTAAATATTTGGTCTTAAGCAAGAGGTTTTGAGAATTGATAGTGATACTTAGATTGTAATATTTTTGCCCAACAATCCTGGTTTTCATGATCGGTCAAAACATATTGATATCAAGTACCATTTTGTGAGAGAGATGGTTGAAGGAAATCAGGTGATGCTAGAGAAAGTTGATACAGAGAATAATATTGTTGATTCATTAACAAAGGTTGTACCTTCTCAATGAGTGAGAGCATAAGTTGGTAGTAAGTGTATCTAGGAGCGAGTGCAAGCACAAGCTGAGAGTGGGTGTAGATAGAAACTAGAGTGTGAGTGTAAGATGAGAGTAAGTGCAGTCAAGAGTGAACGTAGCTAAAAGAGAGTGCGAGCACAAGTTAGGAGTAAGTGTATCCAGGAGTGAGTGTAACCATAAATAAGAGTATGAGTGCAAGCCAGGTGCATTGGGAGTGAGTGTATCCAGAAGCAAGTATGGGCATGAGCTAAGAGTGAGTGCGCTAAAAACAAGAGTGCGAGTGCAAGCTGGGAGTGAGTGCAATCGGTAGCGAGTGTAAGCGCAAGCAGGAAGTGAGTGTAGCCAAAAACTAGTGTGAGTGCGAGCTAGGAGTGAGTAGGAAGTGTGAGAAGGAAATCAAATATTAGAAAGTAAAGTGTGATCAAGTAACAAGTACGAATTCTTGTTCCATATCTTAGGAGAATTTAAAGGATTCATTTTAAAAATATATAGGTAACATGGAAAGAAAGTTATTTGTGAAAGTCCCTACTAAAAGTATGAATGGCCAAGTTAGAAGTTTGGATGTCGTAGCTAGCAATAAGAGGAAGATTGAATCTATGGCAAACCTAATCCATGTATCAGATTCTACACCAAAAGTGATTATCAAGGATGAAATGATTGAGCATGATATACGATTCTTAAAACCAAAGGGTTAATTTGTAAGTTTCATGGATATTGGCTAGGTTTTTCTAAGATTCAAAATTTGATTCAGTGGAAGTAGGAATTGAATTCAAATTACTCCATAACTTTTCTTCCAAAAGGATTTTTCTTCATTATTTTTTCCAGTTTAGAAATAAGAGATAAAATAATGGATGGAGGCCCATGGTTTAGGGGTAAAGATGCATTATATTTTATACCTTGGAGTGAGAATTTTTTTGTGAACACGGATTTTATTAAAATACTTCTAGTATGGATTAGGCTTTTTGGACTTCCTTATCAACTCATCAATAAGGAGGTTTTGAAGAACATTGGTAATAATATAGGTGAATTCATCTAGGAGGGGCCAACTACTAAGGAGAGAAGGCATGTTGTATACACTAAAATATGTGTTGCCATGGATATTTCTAAAAATTTATCCTAGTTGATTAGGATTAAATCTAAATCAAGAGAATGGGATCAACAAGTGGATTATGAAAATATTGCATTTCGATGTTGCAAATGTTATGAAACTGGGCACATGGCAAGAGACTGCAAAGTGAAAATGGAGAAAGAGATGGAATTTTTTGGGCATGAGGGTAGCTTCAATTTGAAACAAAGAGACCATATCACAGGAGAAGCTAGGTCAAATCAAGAATTCTCAATTCCTAAGAAAGTGGTTAGAAAAATACCTCTACATCATCATAGGACAAAGGCCATTATAGTTCACTCGAATCAGCCATTAGAAGAAAAAAATGATATGGGGGATGAGGAAGTACAATGCATAATTTCAAATATAGAAGGAGCTAAAGATGCAAAGGAACGGGGAAAGATAAATTTTAATACAAAGGAAGATAGGGAGATGAATTTTAAAGCAAACGAGGTGAAGGAGGTTAAGCTTAATTCAGGTAAATCACCTTTATTATCTTCAAGTAGCTTAAAATATTATCCTTACAATAAAATGGAAGTAGTACGAAGTGTATTCCTTGCACCTTAGGTTTTCAAGAGCAGTATAGTAAATAAAATCTTATGGAGGATATCCAAAGAAATTTAGGGTTTTTAGGCCAACATAAGAAAGTGATGACTATGGAGGATCATCTATGCAATTTAGAGTTTTCAAGGCAACATAAAGAAGAAAATGCTAATGAGGCTATTCCTTGCACTTTCAACTCTTTAGGGCAACATAAATATTTAGAAGATAAGTCTCATTTTGAAAAATATGAAAAAATAAAAAATATTGATGAAGATGAGAGTGTTCGAGGGAACAAAAGAAGGAGAGGAAGGCCATCAAAGTAGGAACTAAGAGAAAAATAAACTCAAAAGGATATTGATTTGGGAAACCAAATATAAGTATCACAGTCCCAAATAAAAGTATCACAGGTGTTAACAAGAAGTGGGGCTAAGCCCACTAATAAAAATAAAAAGTGTTAATGATGAAAATGATATCATGGAATATTAGGCATATGAATACAACCCCTAAAAAATAGTTATTAAGGAATTAATATGTTGTTATAACCCTCAGTTTATTTTAATACAAGAAATAAAAGTAAACAATGAGGAATGTAAGGATGCTTTTAAGAAGATTTGGAAAACAAGTAATTGTTTAGCAGTTTCTTCTACATGAGCTTCAGGAAATATTACAATAATATGGGACAAATGCAAATGGGATGGACAACTATTAGAATAAAAAATTAATTGGGTTGTTGGATTATTTTGCAGGAAAGAGAAAAAAATCAAAGTTAGGATTATAAATGTATATGCTCCAACTATAGTTACTCCTTGTGAAATATGTTGGAAGGACCTTAGTATATTTTTGTCAAGTACAATGATGATTCATTGTGGTCTATGGATTCTTGGGGGTGATTTTAATACTGTTATATATCCTTTGGAGTTAGCAAATCAAATCAATGTAGCAGAAGATAAAATTTGCACTTAGGAGTTAGCTTGCTTGTAGGAGAAAAGGAAGCAGATAGAAAACAATTGTGAGCATGTTAGAATGATCGTATGTAAAAATAATCAAATCGTGTCTCTTAAAATGAGAGATCAAACCCTCCTTTTATAGTGAGTTTGAAGGCAAAAAGAGCGAGAAAAACCTAGGAAGGCCAATGCCAAAATACGTTAGCTAAAAGAATTAGGTTTTTTGTGGGAGAAACCCTAAAAAGGTAAAATCGTGCTCCGTCTTAGCTAACTGCGATTTCGCCTATGTGAAGTCGTGCCTCATCTTAACCGGGTGCGATTTCGCATAGAGGAGGAAAAAAGGAAAAACAAAGGGAAGGAGGCCTATCCAATACTTTGGGCAAGTGTTGGAGGTCTCTTAGAGGGCTCAAGGAAGATTACCTACTAAAGTGGGTCTATTTTCCATGTCTACATTTTGCCCCATATTTGATGCATTTAAAACTAAGTAAATGCATCAAAGAAACATGTAGACTCCTAAAGGCAAGAAGATAACAAACATAGAGAAGGGATGGCCTGGTTTGGATAAAGGGGTGGTGCACTCTAGACATTCGTACACTAGGCGAGATATTACTACCATTAATGCTTCTATGGCTAGGGTGCCCCCTCGAGTTTTGAAAGGAAAGGAAATTCCTTAAGAAAATCAAAATGGCAAAGGAAGAAAAAGCAAAATATAAAAACATAGAGCAAACAACAAAGCAAATATTATTGGGTACAATATGAGCCTAATGTAGCTATCATGAAATGCAAAGAAGAAAAGGGAAGGAATAAAGAAGGGAAGAGAGAAGAAGAACAGAAATAGAAAATTGTGAACTGGAAGAAGAGAGAAGTCAAAGATCCAAAGGTCAACCATCTGAAATATAGAAGAAAGTTGAATGAGAACCCTAACTAGAGGGTGTTATGCATAAAATATGGTCCATGTGTTGAGTAATAAACCCACTATGGGTGTAGTACTCGCTAAATATAGATCGATAAGTGAAGTGTAGAGCATAACCTGCTATGGGTGATTGCTTTCTAGTGACTGTTGTGGGGTGATTACTCGCTAGGATGTATGGCGAGGCCTATTGTCAATGGCTAAGGAGCTAATCCTATAATGGGGTGTTGAGCCCACTGAGTCAAATAGAGACATAACCCAACAAGGGTAATATATTATTGCTGATGTGAATGATGTATTAGCAAGTAGCACCCGATAAGGTGTGTAAAAAATGTATGTATAGACCAATAGATCTAAGCATAACACAATGTGAGTGTGTGCATGTGTTAGAAGAAAAGAGAGGAAGAAAATGAGAAGCAATTAATTGTGTGTGTGTCATCCTAGCTTGAGTTTTCAGCTAATGAAAATTCAAGAGGGAGGAAATGTGCAAATCAAAGAAGAGAAGAATGTATATCCTTATCTGAACAAAGAAGACAAAGAAAAAATAAGAATTATGCAAAAGGTAAGGATATACCAGAAGAGGATTGCATTCCTTGACTTTGGAGAGAGATGATGATCGTTGTAAAAAAATTTAAATTCAAGGGACACAAGGAGAAGGTAGAAGAGAAGAAAAGAGTAAAATAATATAATAAGAGAAGAAGGGATGAAAATGCATGGGCCCTAGGTTGGGGCTTCACTAGGTATCAAAGCCCTAGTGAGAGAGTGCAATGCATGTGAGCTATGACCTAACTAGGTGTCATCACATGCCATTATTGTGAATCCCTCGAGACTACATGAACAAGCAGTCATGAGCAAGCAGCAATGTGATGAGCCCTGAAAATGCTCATTTTTTGTACCACTTTCCTTATAAACAATGACACTTATTTTTGTAGATATATATGTTTATGAGAATTTTATACATGTTTAACAGTTTATTTTACATGTTATTTAATATTTTGTTTCTAAGTGTGTTTTGTGTAGATTTCATAGAAATTGTTGTGTTTTAGCATGTTTTCGTCAAGGTCCCACTCGGACCTGGCACCTTCGATTTCATGAAGGCAAAACATTCGCAATACACCGGTGTGAAGTGCTAAGTCAAGCGCCTGATTCCCTTTGAAGCGCCCGACTTTCGTTCGATGCTTAACTGATGGGCACCTGCTTCCCATTAGGTGCCTGACTCCCGTGTTGGCGCCTGCATCCCGACTTCTACAGACAAGGCACCTACTTCCTCGACTTCTACAGACAAGGTGCCTGATTCCCATTGAAGCCGAATTCCAGCACGACTCTGTGGTCGGCAAAATAGAACGCGATTTCAGTGATAAGCGTAGATGGAGTTTCAGCATTGAATCTGGACCAGGGACAATGTCAAAGATGACTAACCATCTATTTTTTAGCTGCTACGTAAATATCTATGTAAATCGAGCAAAACCAATATCAGACGTATTATGATAAAATAGAATATGCCGAATTAGTCCACACAGTTTGATATTTTGCTCGATTCCCTGTATTCATGCATGCGGTTGTAAAGTAAAATCAAAACTTTGATTTGTTTCTATTTTGTAATAGGGTGTGGCCGCATATATTATAAATATGCAGGCCACCCCTGAAAACGTGATCCCGAATTTCCCCTGTATATTTTTTGTTGCAAGTTTTAATAAATATTTTCTGAGTCATTTCTGGTTAAATCGACTAAGCGTCCGGTGAATGATTTAACGCGGGCAGAACCTGTTGGAAGCGTGGGCCCACTCTCAACAACGTTCTTCCCTTTCCTTTCCCCTTTTTTCTATTTTCTTTAATTTCATTTTATTTCTGTAGATTAATTTAAATTCTTGTATTTTCCCCTATTTTCTGTAAATTCCAGCAATGTGCAGTTTTAATTTTTGAATGTAATTTAGGCATGTTTTCATAAACGTAGGATAGATTAGTGGTTTGGAAAGCAAAATTAGAACTTCAATGAACACCAACACCCCCCAAACCATAAATCTGAGGGACTCATCTCTGTGGAGGAAATTATAAGCATATATTGTGCAAGGCTGCTCACAAGTCTACGAGCTACCCCGGGTTGACAAATTAAATGAGGCAGTGAACTTAAACGTAGAAAACTAACCAATGTTTTTGCCCAACATTTTGGCACCATTGTTGGGGAGTAGCCTATTGTAATTTCTTGTTCTGAAGGAAGCATATTAGCAGTAGTTTAGGTTGTGACCTACAGAACCTCCATTTTAAAGCCTTGTATGAGTTCGCCTAAGAATAGAGGACCAAATGATCATTTTGTTAAAAACAAGGACATTTCTCAAAAGTCTTTTGCTTCAATTGTACCTGATCCTGAGACTGAATCCTCTTCTCCTCAATCTCCACATATGCATTGGAGAGAACACCCACTATTTGCACAGGATCCTTCTAAAACAAATCAACAACATCATAGAGAAGGATCGGAGATAAGTAGAGTTCAATCTGAGGAAGACTTATTAAACTTTCAATGTTGGCAAGTAGTTAGAGAAGGAACTATATCAAACATAGATTTAGTAATCCTTCTATAGGATAAAAGAAATGAACTAGAGGCCTTGAAATCTGCTTTGAACATAGCTGGTGTAGATACCCTATTCACAGACAAGATGGTTGATGCAGAGGAAGCATCCACTAGTTTCAATTTTCCCATAGGAGAGGCAAGGGGAGATCACAAGATGAAGCATATCTCCCCTGCCCACCTTCCAACCTTTAGAGGGCTACCAACAGAAGATCCAGATCTATTTCTATTTAAATTTGATGTTTTATGTAGATCTGTGGATTACATCGTTGATGCTCAAAAACTAAAATTATTCCCTTCCACTCTTGATGATTCAACTTTGCGTTGGTTCATCAATTTGGGGGATAAATGGATAACTACCTAGGAATAATTAAAGAGACTTTTCCTAGAATAGTACCAGGATTTTGGTAGAGCACGTGATGCAAGGGAAGAAGTCCTAGACATGACACAAAAGGAAGGGGAATCTATGGAGGAATATTGGGATAGGTTCAACTTTAATTTGCAAAGATCACCCCATTCAAAACTAGGAGACATGTCCTTAAGAAGCATCTTCTTAAAAGGACTTACAAATGAATCTTTGGAAGCTTTAAACATGATTTCTAGAGGGGATATTTATCAACATCAGATGGATGATATTCGACATTTGTGTCAAAAATTTTCAAGAAGAAAAGGTAAGTTGATCCCTAGAAATATCAAACAATCAACCACTATCACTAAAATAGAAATAGGCAACATGCTTGAAGACCTCAAGAGTGAGATGTTATCATCTCTAGATCTTCAAATGGATACCCTTCTACTTCAGAAAAATAAGTAGGAGAATGAGGTAGCATTGGCCTACTTTTATCCCAAATGTAGGGGAAAACACCCTAGAAATGAATGTCCAGAAAACAAAGTTCGAGTGTGTGTTGTATGTTCAAAAGATCACAAAATAAAGTTGTGTCCATAGTTATCAAAACCTAGAGAGGAACCTGAGGTAGTAGAAGCATACTTCATGGGTAATAGGAGAAATTGGTAGCAGTCTCCTATGGGAAACAACATGCCAGCAGGAATGCCATCTTATGGGGGCAGCAATTTTTAGAATCAAGGTCAAGCTCAGCCACCCAACATGGGCTAGTGGGGGTAACAACCTTGGAATCAGTATCCCCAAGGAGAAAATCCTTATAATCCCTATCCATGGATGCAATACCAGTAGCCTAGGCAGTAGTGGAGGAACCAGAATGCTTGGAATCAAAACCCATAATAGGCTGCTCCAATTCCACTACAGCCAACCCTACTTGCTCCTACTTTTAGGCCTGCTCAACTGCCAGCACAACCTACAACCAATCCAAATAACAAATAACAACCAACTTATCAAGTGGAGAATGAGATGTACCCCATGTACAATATTAAAGTAGACTATAGTCCAATAGAATTAAGGTCAGGAAAACAAGTAGGTGTAGAAGTCACTCCTCTGGTAGAAGAGGAGGAAAACATAGAATTAGGAAAAGAGGAATCACCTCTTATAGTAGAAGTAGAAGAAGAATCAACACCTGTAAATAATAGAGAAGAGGTTCCACATTTTCCACAAATATTGCAGGAACCTAAAAAGCCAGTACAATCAGAATTTGATATTCTCTCTAGTCTAAAGAACTTGATAGTCACAATCCCTCTCTTTCAGGCCATCAGAGATATTCCTATCTATGGCAAGGCCATAAGAGAATTGTGCCTGAAGAAACCAGGAAGAAAACCTGCAAAGTCAATCAGTTTGGTGGGTCAGTTAGCTGATCTCATGTTAGGGAACACCTACAGCCAAAAATACTCAGATCCAGGAAGCCCTATCCTAACTGTACAAATAGAGGGTTATGTTTTACCCAATACACTAGTAGATTTGGGGGCTGCCATTAATGTCATGCCCAAAGAAACCATGCAAAAGCTTAAACTATCTAACTTGAAGCCAACCAAGACTATTTTGCAGTTGGAAGATAGGTCTACAGTGCTTCTAGAAGGAATACTGGAGGATATCACAATTACAATGGATGCATGGGAGTATCCAACAGACTTCTTAGTGTTACAATCCAAGTCTGGGTTGGGTGGATATCCATTAATCTTAGGTAGACCTTGGCTAGCAACAATCGATGCTTACATAAGTTGTAGAGATGGCTAGATGACCATTTTTTATGGACAAAACATAAAAAAATTGATCATCCATCCACCTGCACAATCTATAGAAGTATTGGGAGAACCTAAAGATGAAAATCAGAACATTGGTGGTCTATCAATGATCCAATCTATCATGACACTTGATGAATTGGAAGATGAGAGTGATGAGGATAGGGTAATATCAAAATTTTTCCAAGGGGAACCCTCATGTCCTCCTCTTGAGTTGCCATTAGTGGGAGGAAAAGACCATCATATTCAGCAAATAGAGGTTGCACCTAGTAGAGTGTTGAACATAGATGACAACTTGACAACTGAACAACAAATCAAACTGAAAGAAACATTGGTAAAACATCAAGATGCCTTTGCTTGGGACTATTCGGACATGAGAGGAATAGCTCCTAAAACCTGTACTCATAGGATATATCTAGAAGACCAGGTTAAACCAGTAAGACAACCACAGAGAAGAATGAATCCAACAATGAAGGAAATTATCAAAATTGAATTGCAGAAACTCCTCACAGTTGGGTTCATTTACCCCATTTTAGATAGTGAATGGGTATCACCTTTGGTGGTGGTGCCCAAGAAAAATGGCAAGTGGTGAATTTGTGTGGATTATAGGTTGTTGAACAAAGCAACTAAGAAAGACCACTTCCCTTTACCCTTCATAGATCAGGTCCTTGACACCTTAGCAGGCAAGAAGTATTTTTCTTTCCTGGATGGGTTCAGTGGATACAATCAGATCCAAATAGGGGAAGAAGATCAAGACAAAACCACATTTACTTGCCCTTGGGGGACTTTTTCTTACAAAGTTTTACCTTTTGGTCTATGCAATGCACCTACCACATTTCAGAGGGTAGTTTTGAGCATATTCTCTGACATGATTGGAGAAACTGTGGAGGTATACATGGATGATTTCACTGTATATGGTGAAAATTTTGAAATAGCCATAGAAAATTTGGAGAAAACACTTGAGAGGTGTGAGGAAACTAACTTGTCCCTCAACAATGAGAAATATTACATGCTAATGCAGGAAGGGATAGTTTTAGGACATCATATTTCTATAGATGGGATCAAAGTAGATAGGAAGAAGATAGAAGTTATCCAAAACCTGCCTACTCCCAAAACATAGAAGGATATCCGTAGTTTCCTGGGATCAACTGGTTACTATAGGAGGTTTATAGTAGACTTTAGCAAAACTGCTAAACCCCTGAGCACATTGTTATCAAAGGACATAGAGTTTGTCTGGACAGAGGAACATGAACAAGCATTTAACACCTTAAAGGAAAAATTGATTACTACCCCAGTATTGAGAGGTCCAAATTGGACCATACCTTTTCACATATATGTTGATGCATCTAACAATGCAATAGGATCAATGCTGGGATAGAAGGATGGTGATGATTTCTATGCCATCTATTATGTCAGTAAACACCTCACAAGTGCTGAATTTAATTATACTATCACAGAAAAAGAGTTTCTTGCAGTTATACATGCGCTTAACAAATTTCATCATTATATTATAGGATATCAAGTTTTTGTACATACTGATCACTCAACTATCAGATACCTGAAAAACAAACCTAGGATTAGTGGCAGAATTATTATATGGTTGTTGCTTCTGTAGGAGTTTGATGTGACAATAGTAGACAAGCCAGGTAAAGACAATGTGGTAGCTGATTTCTTGTCCAGGTTGACACCTCTAGATGATGCAACTACAGATGATAAATTTCTAGATGAGCATTTGTTTGCTCTGAATGAACAGATACCATGGTACGTAGATATGGCTAATTATTTAGCCATTGGTAAAGTATCCCCTACACTTTTACCTCATGAAAAATAAACTTTAATTGAGAAAAGTGCAGACTTCTCATGGATTGATGGGTGCCTATTTAAAATAGGGCCTGATCAGATCATGAGAAGGTGTGTTGTTGAGAATGAGATAATAGAAATATTGAAGGCTTGCCATGATGAACCTTGTGGTGGCCATTTTGCAGGAAAAATGACTGCATATAAAGTGTTGCAGGCTGGTTACTATTGGCCTACACTATTCAAAGATGCAGCCAAGCATGTGAGCCAGTGTGATCAATGTCAGAGGATGGGCAGACCTACTCTCAGAGATGAGATGCCACTCCAACCACATGTTCACATAGAGCCATTTGATAAATGGGGGATGGACTTCATAGGACCCATTAATCCACAGTCAACAGGTAAGAGGTTTATCTTAGTTTGTACTGACTATGTGACCAAGTGGGTTGAAGTGTAGGCTTTGCATGATTCAAAAGAGAATACTGTAGCAGACTTCTTGTATTCATCTATTTTTACAAGGTTTGGGGTTCCAAGAGAGATCACAACTGATCAAGGACCCCAATTTACTTCAAATATGATTCAGGAACTCATGCAACAATATAAAATCAGGCATAACAAAACCACTCCCTACCATCCATAGGTGAATGGGCAAGTTGAAGTAACCAACCGAGAGTTGGAAAATATCCTGACAAAGATAGTGCAACAACATAGGAAGGACTAGGCCACTAGATTACCAGAAGTAGTGTGGGCCTACAGGACCACCTGGAAGACTACTACTGGTTTCACACCATTCCAGTTAGTCTATGGGAAGAGTGCTATGATGCCTATAGAGTTTGAAGTCAAAACACTTAGGACTATAGTAGAGTTGAATATAAATCTAGATGATGCACAGAAAGAATAAATTCAACAGCTTAATCAACTGGATGAATACTGCCTTGATGCTCTACAAAAAATAGAGATCATTCAAAAACAAAGGGCCAAGTGGCATGACCACCACACCAGGCCAAAGTAGCTCAAAGTGGGAGAATGGGCATTACTATATGACTCTCAATTCCAAGAAAGGAAAGGTAAGCTCATGCAACATTGGATGGGGCCATATGAAGTGACTGAAGTCATCAACAATGGAGCTGTGAGGATCAGAACAATTGATGGTAGCAACATTACATTAACAGTCAATGGTCACCGCTTGCGTCCATACCATGTGTCTGAAGCATACATGATTGAGTCCAGATTAGGCATGGGGGAGACCCCAATTGATTCTGATTTTAAATTGAGTCAGTAATATGTGGACCTAGTCCACATAGTCCCAAAAATAATTATTCTTTCAAAGTTTTTCTTTTTTTAGTTGTATTTTTGTTTTGTAGGAATGATGCCCTGAGTGCAGTTATTAGGCAGCCTGGGAAACCTAGGCCTAACAAGCACAAGATCCATGAACCTGCACCTTCCCAAATTTCTAGAAGAATTATTTGTAGTAGGAGTAGCTTATCCCCATTTAGAAAGGGGAATACTATACCTGAATCTGCACAAGAGTGTTTGGATTGGTCTTTATGGACAATAAAACACTCAACTATTGGTTTAGGGGTGGATGTTGATTTTATCCCTATTCTTCAACCAGAGTACTGAAAGGCCTGATCAACCTTGAGCATATATAAGTGGGCATGTCAAGAGGACGTTGCAATAAAGGAGGAGCACATATTTTCTATTAACTGATGGAAAAGGTACCTGATTCCCATTTTATGATAGAAGGTGCTTGATTCCCATATTTCGAAAGGTGGTACTTGATTCCCATTTATATGATAAAAGGTGCCTGATTCCTATTTTATGAAAGAAGGTGCCTGATTCCTAGTATGTTAAGAAGATGGTGCATGCATCCTATCTTCTGGCAGATCGACACATGATTCCTAGGTTTTCCAAGAAAAAGGGCGTCTAACTTCCATTTGTTAAGAAAGTGACACCAAATCTTCTGAACATTAAAAAAAAAGTTTGTATAAAGTTTGCTTTAAAAGTATGACACTCGATAGTTAGAAAAAAGTGCCTGCTTCCCATGTTAAGTAGAGCGCCCGATTGCTAAGGTGCCTACTTCCCATGTTAAGCATAGCGCCCGATTGCTAAGGCACTTAATTTCTATTTTTGAGGCACCTGCATGCCATAATTTGAAAAGAAGGCACTTGATTTCCACATAGAAAAGGTGTCTACTTTCCATTGTCATGATCATTTCTACCTTGTAAGAATAAAACTTTAGCATTGGGAAAGTGGCCCGAGCCACGTCAGCACCCCACGCACGTGCAAAGTCAAATCTATCATGGACAAAATTAAAATTTGACATCAACCAACTTTCGAGGAGGGGATGTTTGTCATCCCATGAAGATATATTTTTTCTAACCTTTGCTTTGAAATCTTGTAGGATGTCTCGAACGAATCATGTTGCAGCTATCAAGAACCAATCACATGGAGAGAAATTCATCATATGGGAAATATGGCCATCATTATCCATTGAGGTTTACCTAGTCATCATCCACCGACCAATAATGATGCACCATGAATATCTGCACATGATGCACCCACAAAACGAATTTAGGTACATGATTAAATTTTTTATTTTATGTCTATATTATTTTCATATGCATGTGTGTCTATGGAAAAGTGTCGGCACAACCCCCATTATAGTCCTAGCCACCCAAATAATTCCACTTGGCACTTGGCTACGTGTCATGGCTCTGATTGGTAAAATGCTTATGGTTATCACCTTCGCACAATATGGCACATGCTCTAAGGAAATTTTGCATGGATAACCATAATCACTTCTGATTATGGTAGTTAACCGCCTGCATCCAAGGAAGCAACTGGTTTTAAAAATTGCTTACTAAAATAACTACTATGTAAGGAGGGAAACTATAGAGTGTGGCAATTTAAAAAAATAGAGTGTGAAGTAGCTACCGAGTGAATCGTAAACCGAAGGGAATTTGCACTCTAAGCATGGGGGAAATCTAAGAACCATGATTTGAAGAAGAGTGAACCTATTGACTACTCAGGGATTTCTGCAGATGTCCAAACCCAATTCGATGTCATAGGATGGATGGAGTACTATCAACTGGTCAGCCAGGGCTAGGATGTAGTGGTAGCCAATGAGTTTGTAGCATCCATGAGGGATGGGGTCGTGCGTATGTGGGGACTGGAGATTCTAGTCATCGAAGAGTATATCGCCATGGTGATGGGCCTTCCTCTAACAGGGGAGTGCATGTACAAGGAGGACAACCTAACTCTCTATGCATAGATATTCTTTGGTAGATCGATAGAGCACCTGATATACATTGGTTTGCCCAAGCAAGCACATTCCTAAGCTTTAGAGGGTGGTTTTCGAATAGATCACATGATTTTTCACCTATTCTAGTAGGTACTCTAAGCTGAAATTGAATCACTTTCGATTTCTAAACCACATACTACATGGGGACAAGATCAATATCCTATATTACCTTGCATGCACCCTCAAAGATGAGGCCAAATGATACCAGGTAGGCACAACATCTACCTTGGCTCACCATGGCCTGATTTTGGCCTTGGTACGACATGCAGAGTCACATAGAAATGTGATGGTTGAGGAGATAGAGGGCACTAATGTAGTTCCAGGGGCACAAGAAGGAGTAGAGGTGCCATTACAGAATGAGCAGTTGATTGAGAGGGTGGTAGAATGAGAAGAGATAGTACCTGCATCCCAGCTTGAGGAAAATACATGGGAAGTAGGACAAGCCTCATCCCTTATTTTTCCCCAATTTGATGAGGAAGCAGGATAGGATTTATCCCCCACTAGCCCTCAATTCGATGATGAGGTAAGGCATGATCCACCAAGCCCGACATCCATGCCAATTTCCACCAAAACTCGAAGTAGAAGGACGAAGGCATCTAGGGTGGTTTCGAGCTCATCAGATGATGAAGCAACAATCGATGAGCTGAACAGGGAAGAATACCTAGCCCAAATTTTATAGGATATTTCCAGGGGGTAAAACTCCTCAATAGGAGGTTGCAATGGAAGATTTACCATAGGAGGGCCAGGAGGAGGATTTGCAACAATAACTACAATTATTGAGAGAGCAGGCTTCCACTTGGGAAGCCAAATATAAAGAAGAATGGACTCTATTTCAAGAGTCTAGGAAAGAAGTTGCATTGAAGATGCATGAATTGTATTAGATAATTTGGCAACTACAGGGGAAAATAGGAAGATTGCAACTATAGGGTAGAGCAGTGGGAGTCGAGAAGCTAACCAAAGTAGATGTAGTGGTGTAGACTGATGGGGCAACAGAGGTGCCCATTACTAACATAGAAACTGAGCAAGGAGTGGATGCTACAATGGAAGTAGAGCAGCCCTGTTCAACATCTCATTCTATAGAATAGGTAATTCAAGAAGATGAGGTTGAGGTTGAGGAACCTCAGACCTCAAAACAATCTATAGAAAAAGTAGATGAAGAGGAGAATGAGGTGGAGGCTCAAGAGCCTCAAGTTTTAGGTAAGGAGGAAGAGCCAGAACATTCTCCAGCTGATGTAGGGGTAGAATAGCCTCAGGAGAAAGAAGTAGTTTCAATCGAGTAGCAATTTGTTGCATAGGTAGAAGAGGCTCAATAACCTGCATCCACTAAAAACTAGGAAGTAGCAACAACACCAGCATACCCTGAGATGCACCCCAAAAAGCTGAGATCAAAGCAAAAAGTTGTAAGGGCATCTCAGTGAAGACCCAGAACCAGAGCAAGAGTTGCAGAATTGAAGGAATTGGGCATCAAATCTGATGAGGAATCAGAAATGGATTCTGATGAGGAATGGGAGGCAGCAAAGAAATTGTTTGCTACCCAAAAAGAAAAATTTGAAAAGCTTAAGGAAGATATAGAAGTAGACAAGAAGAACTAGAAAAAGGCTTCTAAGAGGGCATGCAAGGAATTAGAAAAAGAGGCCAAAAAGGAGGCCAAGAAGCCTCCCAAGAAAATTCTAGTTGCCCAACCTCATCAGTTTTGGGGCATATATGGGTCGATAGGTGATCAACCTTCAAGGATGAAGGTATATTTCATGAGGATGGGATTTTTAGGTCATGTGCCACCTACAGATCAGGCATCAAGCAGCAGAACCCCTCCGATGGTAGAAATAGAGGTTAAGGCTGAACCTGAACTTGACCCAATAGGGGTCGATTTACCCACAACCAAGGTTGCTAAAAATTCTAGCATCCCATTTGGTGATGAATCTGTAGTACCTATGGGTGAAGAGTTACCCCTTCACCATGAATACTGGAAAATGGCTGAGCCCACATTCTAGAAGGATGCCACTAGTTTCACTGGCTACTATTTAAATATTGAGAAAGGTAAGGTGGCCTGGACAAGGGAACAACCAAGAAAAAGGGTAGGGCCAAGTCAACCAGTTTGGCGTAGAAAGCGCCAGAAATAGTAGAAATAGGAGGCAACCACTCCCAAAGCACCAAAGGGGTGAAAGCCCAGAGACAAGAAAAAAGCAAAGGCCACTGAAAAGAAAAGGAAAGAAATAGTCAGGGCCTATTGGAAAGTTGTAAACAAAACTGGTAATTACCAGTATAAAGTGGCACAGGGACGTGCCACCCCTTAAGCATGGGGGGATGATGAGCCCTGAAAATGCTCATTTTTTGTACCACTTTCCTTATAAAACAATGACACTTATTTTTGTAGATGTATATGTTTAATGAGAATTTTATACATGTTTAACAGTTTATTTTACATGTTATTTAATATTTTGTTTCTAAGTGTGTTTTGTGTAGATTTCATAGAAATTGTTGTGTTTTAGCATGTTTTCATCAAGGTCCCACTCGAACCTGGCACCTTCGATTTCATGAAGGCAAAACATTCGCAATACACCGGTGTGAAGTGCTAAGTCAGGTGCCTGATTCCCTTTGAAGCACCCGACTTCCGTTCGGTGCTTAACTGATGGGTGCCTGCTTCCCGTTAGGTGCCTGCTTCCCGTTAGGTGCTTGACTCCCGTGTTGGTGCCTGCATCCCTACTTCTATAGACAAGGCACCTGCATCCCGACTTCTACAGACAAGGCACCTGATTCCCATTGAAGCCGAATTCCAACACGACTCTGTGGTCGGCAAAACAGAACGCGATTTCAGCGATAAGCGCAGATGGAATTTCAGCATTGAAACTAGACCAGGGACAATGTCAAATATGACTAACCATCTATTTTTTAGTTGCTACATAAATATCTATGTAAATCAAGCAAAACCAATATCAGACGTATTCTGATAAAATAGAATACGTCGAATTAGTCCACACAGTTTGATATTTTGCTCGATTCCTTGTATTCATGCATGCGGTTGTAAAGTAAAATCAAAACTTTGATTTATTTCTATTTTGTAACAGGGTGTGGCCACATATATTATAAATATGTAGGCCACCCCTAAAAACGTGATCCCAGATTTCCCTGTATATTTTTTGCTGCAAGTTTTAATAAATATTTTCTGAGTCATTTCTGGTTAAATCGACTAAGCATCCGATGAATGATTTAACGCGGGCAGAACCTGCTGGAAGCATGGGCCCACTCTCAACAATGTTCTTCCCTTTCCTTTCCCCTATTTTCTATTTTCTTTAATTTCATTTTATTTTTGTAGATTAATTTAAATTCCTGTATTTCCCTTATTTTTTGTAAATTCCAGCAATGTGCAGTTTTAATTTTTGAATGTAATTTAGGCATGTTTTCATAAACGTAGGATAGATTAGTGGTTTGGAAAGCAAAATCAGAACTTCAACGAACACCAACACCCCCAAACCATAAATCTGAGGGACTCATCTCTGTGGAGGAAATTATAAGCATATATTATGCAAGGTTGCTCACAAGTCTACGAGCTACCCCGGGTTGACAAATTAAATGAGGCAGTGAACTTAAACGTAGAAAACTAACCAATGTTTTTGCCCAACACAATGAAATTGTGACAAGAAAAAATGCAAGAGAAACATAATGTCAAGTAATCATGCAAAGTATGACAAACAATCATGCAATATGAACAAGCAAATAGACGCAATATGATTTAAGCTAAATACAAAATGCAAATGACATATCAATCATAATATCTTTTTAAATGCATTATATTCATAGTTTCTTCAAGCTCTTTACCATCCAGAGAAGCCAAATGATAGGCACCTAAGCCAAATTTAGTTGTTATGACAAAGGGCCCTAACCAATTGGGCTAAAATTTACCTCAAAGATCAACATGAGCATTAGTGTTCTTTTGGTTTTCCTTGAGGACAAGGTCCCCAACCTCAAAATATCGATTGCAAACTTTCTTGGAATAAGATCACCGGAGCCTATCCTGATAGGCTTGCAAATGCTCTAAGGCATGAATGCATTTTTCATATAATAGCTCCAATTGGTTCAAACGGTTTACACGATACTCATCACTGACCTTAGCATCTTGCAACAAGATACGCAACGAAGGGACCTCAAGCTCAAAAGGAAACACTGTCTCAGACCCATATACTAAAACATAGGGTGAGGCTCATGTGGGAGTACACACACTGGTATGATAGGCCCACAAGGCAAGATAAAGTTGGATATGCCAATCGCAACCAGTCTTACTAACCAACTTCTTCATAATCCTGATCAAGGATTTGTTAGATCTTGGGCTTTTCCATTACGCTAAGGGTAATAAGGATTTGACCATCTATGTTGAATATTGTACTTAGCACAAATATTACGGATATCCTTGTTCTTGAAAGGAGTGTCATTGTTAGAAACAATCACCGAAGGTATCCTAAACCTACAAAGAATCTGGTTGAAGATGAAATTGGAAACCTGAGTTCCAGTCACCATAGCCAGGGGTATGGCTTCAACCCATTTAGTGAAATACTCAGTTGTAGTAATGATAAACTTGTGACCATCAGACGACATTGGGTTAAATTTCTCGATAATATCTAATCTCCACATGGAGAATGGCCAAGGGGAAGAGATAACCTAAAGGTCTTGAGAAGGAGTATGAATAATATGATCATGGCATTGACACTTATCGCAACACTAAAAATAGTCGCATGCATCTTTCTCCATGGAAGGCCAATAATACCCCATCTAAAGAAGCTTTTTGGTAATAACATTACCGCTAAAATGGCCTCCATATGAACCTTCATGAGCATCACTAAGAGCAAGTTGGGCTTCATTGAATTTAAGGCATCATAAGAGGATGCCTTCAAAAGAACATCGATACAAATTATTGCTAATTATAACAAATAGGTACACTCTCTTGCGTAATAGCTTACGCTGATTACAATCTAAACCATCAGGAATCAAACCATTCTTAAGGAAATTAAATATGTCATTATACCATGGTTCATATGGGGAAGCTCTGATGGTCAAACAATCTAACGGGACAAGACAAGAACCAAGTGACGCAAGTTCCCCGAGTTACCGAATGATAATCAATGCTTGATCATATTCCAACTCCAAAGGGAACAAGGATGCAACAACGACCATGGCATTCACATGGCGGTTTGAGGATCTAGGGATAGACTCTATGGTTACCCGCTCAAAATAGAACAACAACTTGGTAATAATCTCCTTGTATGGCATGATTTTATCATCTCGAATTTGATAAAAATAGTTAATCTTATTAACCAAAATTTGAGTCACCAAAGATCGAAAGGACTCTAACTTGCATGGCTAAGGCTACTCTAAAACCAAATATCAAAGCTTCATATTCTGCGGTGTTATTTGTATAAGAAAAATAAAGTTTGAAGGACAAGGGGATGATTTGTTTTTGTGGGGTAACCAAAACTACTCCAGCACCAGCGCCCTTCATGCATTGGGCTCCATAAAAAAACAAAGTCCAAGACTCAGACTCTTCAATTTCAATATTGAATTACTCATTGGGAAATTCAACAACTATAGGGTGGGCAACTTCTAGGGGAGCGAAGGCTAACTAATCAACAATTGCCTAACCCTTGATAGCATTCTGACTTATGAAAGTCAAGTCAAACTCACTAAGGGCCAGCACCCATTTAGCGGCTCATCATGAAAGGTGGGGCTTATACATCAAATAGCGTAAAGGACAAACTTCACAACCACCAATATCTTATGGTTGAGCATGTAGTTTCTTAACTTTTGGGAAGCAAACACTACGATAAGGCAAAGCTTATCTAAAGGAGTATAGTTGGTTTCATAGCTAACCAAGGTTCTATTGATATAGTAGATAGCTCTCTCTTTATTTTCGTCATCATGTTGAGCCATCATGGCTCCCAAAGCGTGAGCAGTGGCTGCTATGTAAAGCATCAAATGCCTACCAAGTATAGGAGGAACTAAAACAAGTGGGGAGGTGAGATACTGCTTGAGATTATGAAAAGATTTATACCATTTAGAATCCCACCAGAAAACTACATCCTTCTTAAGGAGCCTAAGGAAATGCTGACACTTATCAGCTAACTGGGTAAAGAACTACGTAATTAGGTTATGGTATGGGGAGGAGGCATATCAATGGTAGCTGCTATCTTAGTAGGATCCACTTCAATACCTCACCTAGAAACTATGGAGCCTAGCAACTTGCCAAATGTGACTCCAAAAGCACATTTAGCGGGTTTAAGACAAACTTTGTATTGTTGAAGCCTTTCAAGAATTCATCTTATTTCAGGGACATGATCCTTTCATTCTAGTGAATGAGCCAAAAGGTCATCCATGTAGTCCTGGAGAATATCATGCATCATATCATGGAAAATGTAAGTCATGGCCCATTGGTAGGTAGCTCTTGCGTTCTTCAAGCCAAAAGGCATGACCTTCTAGAAAATTATCCCCCATAGAGTAGTGAATGTTGTCTTAGCCTGGTCCTTAGGGGCAATCATTATCTGATTGTAGCCCAAAAAACCATCCATAAGTGAAAGCATTCCACATTTGGTAGTGAAATCTAAAATCTGGTCTATGTTGGGTAGGGAAAAATTATCCTTGGGACATGCTAAATTAATGTCCTAAAAATTGGTATATACTATGATTGTTCCTTCCTTCTTAGCCATAGGAATGATGTTGGAAATCCAATAAAAATAGTTGATAGCTTTTATAAATATGACATCAAGGAGTTCTTGGAGCTCTTCCTTGACTGAAAGGGTGACCTTCGGATGCATCTTCTAAAGTTTCTGCTTATCAGGCTTAGCACTAGGCTTCACTACCAAATGATGCATGACAAGGTAAGGATCGAGCCCCGACATGTTGGCGTATGACCAAGCAAAAATATCTTGATATTATTTTAATAAATTGATCAATTGCTCCCACTCATCCATGGTCAAGGATTTTTCTAGCTTAAGGACTTTAGGGGCTTCCTCAGAACCTATGTTCACATCTATGGTCTTCTCAATAAGAATAGATAAATAATCCTCAAAATGAGGCAGGGCAAGAATCACTCCTAATTGCTCAAGGTCCTCGAGAGACATAGAACCAAAGTCCACTTGAGAATTAGAAGACTCAACCTGCGTTGCGCAAGGGACAAACCCATAAAAGTAGATGTGATCTTGAGGTGAAGCCTCATATGTAACATACAACTTTGGGATCACGACTATGGGAGAGGGTGGCCCCTCATCCTCAACACTCCACTCTAAACCTTGATGAGATTCATCAAAGAGAAGCTCTATATAAGAGGAGTTTTCTTGATCCTATGATGGGACATGTGTAGAAGGTTCCTTATATGAAGATTGTGATGAACGAATCTGGACTAGATCTTCTGATGAGCAAAATTTAAATGGGCAAGGATCGCCCATGATGGTGATGATTTGATTTTTAAATTCAAATTTTACACATTGATGAAAAGTATAAGGGATGACCTTCATCGCATGAATATAGGGTCATCTAAGAAGCAAATTAAAAGATGCAGGACAAGATACCACGTAGAATAATTTATTTAAATTTTTGGGTCCACCTTTAAGGGGAAGTGATATGGTACCGCAAGCTTCTTGAAACTCATTGTTGAAGGTTTTAATGATGCCACCAGATGCGATTAGATATTCATTTTTTCAATCCATTTTTTTTAATTTAGCGAAAATCCCTTGTGGGACCGCCTTGGTCTAAGAAACCACAACCAGGGGGTTCTACACTGTAAAAATCACCCGAGTAGTGCCCGACCCTGACCGCACCAGCATAATCAACTAGATTTTGGGTACCCAATGTGCATTTGGCAGGATGGAGATTCGAACCAGGGACCTCCCTTGGAGGATTTTCCTACCCTCTCCAACTCACCTACAACACATGGCTTCAATCCAATTTTTTGAAAGAAATGATACGTACATACATTAAGAGAAGAACCATTATCAACCATGACCCTTTTAGTAAGGATATCTCCAATGAATGCAATAATATAAAGAGATGAATCTTCTTGTAAGTCTGAGAAAGAAATATCAACATCCAATAATGTGAGATGGGTGTCCCAAGAGAACTTACAATATTGGTCATATCACTAGGAGAAATATCAGGTGGGACATGTTGCTACTTTAGAACATTTATCATGGATTCTCCATGAGCAAGAGAATTCTGTAGAAGCTCTAAGAGAAACATTTGCTGAAAAGCTCATCTCTTATTGAGATCATTGAATTTGTTGATTCTGTACTGGCTTTTCTGAAGTAGTTGTTATCATACCAACCATATTATTGTCATACTGATGTGGCACATTTTTGTAGGATATTTGATAAGTTGTCTGTTTAGCCCTATTATGATTCTGCTAACTGTTTGAAGATTGAAAACTGCTAGTATCAATACATCCTTTATCAATTAAATCCCGAACCACATGTTTTAACCTTTTACAAGAATTTTTCCAGTGTCCTTTTACTCTGTGATATGCACAATATTGACCTTCCTTATACCAATAAGTTGTAGTATTTGGTTGTCTTACATGAGGCAATTCAATTGCTTTGGCTTCTAAAAGTTGCTTCAAAATGGCTTCCATAGATATGTTAAGCCTTGTAAATTCCTTTGAGGAGGTTTTTGAAGTATTTTGTTGTAGGTTGTCATTGACATTGTTAACAGGTATACTATCACTATTACCTCCTATATACTTATTCTTATGCTAAGATTTAGTGGGATTTTCTTCTTTAACCTTAAGTTGGCCTCTTTAATAAGGGCATGTTCCACTTTTCTAGCTAACTCAATTGCTTGATGAAAAGATGTGACAATAGTAGTCTCTAGTCCATAAGATAAATGTTCTTGTATATTATCAATAAATATGTCAAGCATATCTTTCTGAGGTATGGGATGTCTTAAGCGATCCACTAAGCTTCTCCAATGAGCTAAAAATTCTGAAAAACTTTCCTCTTTATTTTGCTTTAAATTATAAAGATATTTTATTGACACTTCTTTTTCAATATATGCACTAAACTGATGAACAAATAATTCTATAGTCTCTCCAAAATTGTTCAAAGAATAACTAGGCAACTGATAGTACCACTCTAATGTTGTGCCAAAAAGACTCTTTGGAAAAGTTTTCAAAAAATAACATATCATCATAAATGAGATCATGGTAAGTTGTTCTGAACCTTCTTAAATGCTCTATTGGATCTTTTGTCCCTTTGTAAATTGGTAACAATGGCATGGGAAAATGCTTAGGATAAGGTCTGGCAAAAACAATGGGATCCAATGGTTGATTACACATATCTTTATAATTGTAAGTGAAACCTGAAGGTTGAATCATTTCCATATCTGAAGCCAATTGTTTTACCATATTTGTTAAATTTTGTACTTTTGGATCACTATTGTGTATATTCCCCCAATTCCTTTGATTTAAGTTGGACATATGAAGGTTATTATTATATGTGGTACCTTGTGAGAATGGGAAATTAACTTTTGGTGGAACAAAAGAAACAATGTTGATATTAGAATATTGAAGAGGAAATTGAAAATAGTTTTGGGTGACACTACTACTTGGAGGGACTCGTGGATTCCCCCAAATGTTTGTGGTTACAGTAGTGGCATGAGTTGGTTGATGAATTTGATCATTATGATTCAAATATCCATTCAAGGGATTGTCCTGAAGTGGGATATCATTTTCAAGTAATGCTTCTTCCTCCAAAGCTAGATCCAATGCATATTTATGATATTTGTAAAAGGTCCATACATGGTCAAAAGATTTGAAGATGAGGTTTCCATTAGGTCACTAAATAGGATCAATATGATTATCAACATCTTCTTCTTCTAGGTTAGGGTTTTCTCTATCAATTTGATTATTATCATGAAGAATCACATCAAACCTAAGGGGTCTTCGTCCATCCCTAAGGTCAGAAGTCATTAGGAAAAGGAAAAATACAAGGGGAAAAACTATTACCAAAGAAAAACCCTTCACACAAGGAAATTATCTCTTTAAATATTTGGCACACAAATTAATGATTTTGATTAATGTTTTACAAGAAAGGAGGTGTTCACATCGGGTTCACCAAAGATGTAGAGGGGGAAAACTGCCCTACCGCATACAATTCCCAAAAGTTGGATCCGCAAGAGAGAAGCCTTTGGGGTGAACCACGGGGGTATGTTGTTCTCTACACTCGGTGCTAGGGGGAAGGGTTCACCAGGAACGGTTTAAGGACTCACTCCAAGCCCTTGAGAATTTCAGGAATGTTTGATGTATTTAGTTAAAAACAATCACCTGAATTTGACCTTTCTAGATCTATGCTAGTAAAGATAAAGAACAATGCAAAAATACAGAACGCAGGAATACAAGAGCTAACCTTAGAATGATTATTTCTTTGAATGCTTTCTAACCTAGGGTTTTAAATAAAAAATCTTTAAACAAGGGCTCAAGAAAGAATGTACAAAAAGAAGTAACCTTAGATGCACACTATATGCTGATATCTTTTAAATTCCTAGAAATTAATATCAAATCAGATCTATGGATTTTAAACCATAAATATAAGCACTCAACAAACAACCTATAGTTTAATGGGAACACTTATCTTAACCAGTGGTTGATCCAAGCTTTGGTCCTCTTATCCAATGATATCAACAATTCTTGTTCTTGCAAGATAACTTAAGAAACACTTGAAAATATGATTAGCGTTAGGGGGCCTACTTAGGCCATTGTACAATAATGCTTGGAGGCACAAAAGTCAAGCCCCCTAATTCCTTTTATATGACCTTTAAGAATAGAAGAAAAAATTGATCTTTGGATATTAATCATAAAACAATAGTGCAGCAGAATACAAAAAGAATGTAGAGAATGCAATTATGATATAAATGTAGTGTAAGATGCTATCATGTATTTAAAAATATCAAATTATCCTAGATTGATTCTAGGTGAAATCACGCTCCTCAGATAGCTGGCATGATAACGCAAAAGACAAAGTCATGCCTCGTCTAGACTGAGTGAGGTTTTACCTTTGCAAAAATGAAGCCCACACAAAGAAAAAAAAAGTAAAATATGAAATGCAATGCAGACGTCTAAACTAAATGAAAACACTTGGTGAATGGTGTAGAAGCAAGCAGCAGGTTCGAGACCTCCGAGTAGTTGATCTCTCATTCAAACTACAACATGGATCCACTAGAGCGAACAGTAAATCAGATCAATGCAACATGAGACAAAATTTACACTTAGGAGTTAGCTTGCTTGCAGGAGAAAAGGAAGCAAATAGAAAACAATTGCGAGCGTGTTAGAATAATCATATGTAAAAATCATCAAATCGTGTCTCTTAAAATGAGAGATCAAACCCTCCTTTTATAGCGAGTTTGAAGGTGAAAAGAGCGGGAAAAACCCAAGAAGGTCGACGCCAAAACATGCCAGTTGGAAGAATTAGGGTTTTTTTGGAAGAAACCCTAAAAAGGCAAAATGACACCCTATTTCGATCGACTACGATTTTACCTATGCGAAGTCACGTCCCGTCTTAACCCGACAGGATTTTGCATAGAGGAGGAAAAAATAAAAAACAAAGGAAAATGGGCCTATCATATGCCTTGGGCAAGTGTTGGAGGCCTCTTAGAGGGTTCAAGGATGATTGCCCACTATAGTGGTTCAATTTTTCGTGTCTACAAAAGCTTATGATCGTATTGAGTGGCCTTTCATTCTTGCCATGCTCTAAGCTCTCGGCTTTGACCCCTTTTCTATCAAGGTTGTCAGTATGTTGTTTGCTAATACTTTAGTTTATATTACTATTAATGGACATAGGTCAGAGAATTTTGGTTTATTTTGTTCTATTCATCAAGGCTGTCCTTTGGCCCCCTCACTTTACATCCTTGTTGCTAAAGCTTTTGGTTATATTCTTGCCAATCAAGTGTCTAAGGGGTTGATCAAAGGGATTCTTTTGCATGATATATCCACCCAACTTATTAATGGACATTTTGCAAATTATTCTTTTCTCATTATCAATGAGGATGAGGTTTCAATTTCAGATACTTTGGTTTGTTTCGACACTTTTTGTAAGGCCTCGGGATCCAACATCCAATGGTCTAAGTATCTTTGTTTTCACCTTGCTTCTTTTGTTCCTGCTTGGCTTAGACATTTTTCATGGCATTGGCTTCAAAGGGGTGAGCGTTTTAAGTTCTTAGGAATCCCCTTTGCTTTTGACAACTCGTCCTCTGAACTCTAGTAGTATGTCATTGATAGAATTGAAAAGAAGATTTCTTGTTGGGCCTCACGTCTCCTCTCTCTTGTCGGTAGGGTTATGCATAAGGGGTCGGTCCCAAAATGTATTTATAAAAATTTGGCGAATCAGTTTTGAAATCCAGGCAAATAGTGTCCAAACGCATGTAGAAGGTTCACTATTATTAGGGGTAATGTTGGAAATTTAAACTTAAAATGGTCAAATTATTATAAAATTGAGGCAAATCGATCTAAAAATAAATTTGCACCCAAATTTTTTTGGTTAATGGGCCCTGTTCAAGGGTTCCAAATATTACAAATTCCAAAATTTGAAAATCCTAATTTTAGCCAATTTGGCGATAAATAGTCGTTATGCATAACCCTGCTTGCCGGTAAGTTTCAGGTTTGCACAGAGATTCTTGCCACCACCCATGTTTATAACTCCTCCTATTGGGCCCCTTCTAAGAATTATTATAATAAGCTGGCCAATATCAGGGTTTTTCTTTGGGCCAAGGGAAGAATTCACGTGGTTTTCATCGAGTTGCTTAGGATATTTGTTGCACGCCTACTGATAAGGGTGGGATGGGCATCATTGGCATTTACAGGAAAATTATTTCGTTGTGTGCTATGTGGGTGGTTAAAGATATTGAAGGCCCTGAAGCCTGGAAGGTTTTGATTCATCATTGTATTTCTTCAAGGCTACCTTATGGGCGCAAATCTTAGGCTAATATTGGCCTCCATATTCTCATCACTACTTTTGCTCCAGTTAAGATTCAAGGTTCCTTTGTTGTTAAAAGTATTTGGTAGGCTTTTGAGGCGATGAAACCTCATCTTTGTTGGATTGGTGTTGATTTTCGTAATGGTCTTTCATTCAATTCTCAGAATATCTGGTGGTCTCCTGTTTTGTCTGACTCTCCAGTTCTTCTTGTTGATATGCTAGGGATTAAAGCTTTGAGGTTGTTTTGCAAGGTCATATGATATATTAATGATTTAGTGCACTGTCGAGACTAGATTTCTTGGCCTGATCTCAAACATAAATTTAATCTTCAAAATTTAGATCTTCTTTCTATTCTTAAGATTCAAGAGCTTATACCTGATGTCATGTTTTATAAGCCCGGTCTTCAATCCCCGAGTGCTTGGTGGAGGAATTGGCGCTAGAATGTAGATACTCCTTTCAAGAACTACTCTTCTTAGTCATGTTTCCCCTGGTGTTGACAAACTTAATGAGAGATGATAGACTCACTCTACCTCATATACTTGGATTGCTCGTTGAACCATATCTAGCAGTCTAACCTTGAACCCAAGATTAACTTTTTTCTCTTGTCTCTTATTTATCAAGGGTTTCCTATAGGAGAAAGACTTAGTAGGGTTCGTTTTCCTAATCATAAGTGTCCAGTTTGTGGTCGTTTTGAGACTCTTAAACATCTATTTTGGTTTTGATCTTGTGCTCAGTCTGCTCTTGGATTCACTTATTTTTCAAGCCCTTTCATCCTAAATTCTTCAAATGGCAGATTATCTTTTTTGGAGATAATAGTTGTTGGTCTGCCTATATTGTTGCTATGTGGAATTTCTTTCGTGCTATTATTTTGTTTCAACTTTGGAAAGCTAGGAATGTTGTTGTCTATTATGGAGATTCAATTTCTAGTTAGTTTTCCTTGCATGAAAATATTACGACATTTTTAATGATGTTACTTTTCAGTTCTATTCGTAGGCTTCTAAGTTGACTCATGAGTTGGTGCATTTGATAAATCTTATCAAGTACTGGCACGAGGCTTCGTGCACTATCAACATGGTTTCGCCTAACCTCCCTCCGCCCTAAGGTCCCTCTGTTTCTTTGAGGCCTTGGCATAGCAGGTTGAGGGAGTGATGTCATCCAACATCAGGCCATTCAGTCAGTGCCCACAATAGGGCTCGGTCTCCTCTAGGAGTGGCTCCCTTTGTCTAGTTATCCTGTTTATTCACCCTTTTAGAAATTGGTTTGGTTTGTGGCCTCGAGACTCATTTTTACAATGTTGATTATTTGGGTGACCTTACGCCCCCGGTTGTGATTTTTCCAACACCTTTTTATTGTAACTTTTCTTATTTTTTATTAAATATAATTATTAGTTCCAATAAAATAATATATATACTTAAAAAAATCATGTAAATTATGATGCTCATAGCGGTTCTATTTTAAGTACAAGTGAACCAACACCACCTACTATAAGATGACATTACGCCAATCTCCTTCATTGTTTCATCAAGCTCAATCTCCATCCTTCATTTTAAATTAATTATCATTGTGAATTGTTAACGAAAATTATGAAAAAACCAAACACAGTAATTGCAGTTTTAGTTACTAATTAAAAAGACTAAACAAGAGTTGCAGTAACAGTTGGAACAAGAAAGCAGTAGGGGCAGGATGTGATTGTACTCGGTCAATGAAATTTTCATCTGGAAATATCCAACTAAAAACTCAAGGAAATTTTGATTGATCAAAGTTGAGTGTGGGTAGGTGGGTTTGTAGAAATGAAATAATTTAAAGTTGTTAATAGGTAATTGAATATTATTATTATTTAATAAATTATAGTTTAAAAAAATTATGAAAACAACTCACATTAATTTGACTAATAGACAATTGAATACTGTTTGACTTCAAAACCACAGTTTATAAAATTAAAAATGGCCTGTTACGGTTTATAAAAGTTTATATGAAAAAAATGGCCCTTGAATTATTTAACAGACTATATCTAATGACGAATTAATAAAACATAAATGGCCTGTTACGGTTTATAAAAGTTTACATGAAAAAATGGCCCTTGACTTTGAATTTATCTAACTTTACTTTGAATTTATCTAACTGATGACGAATTAATAAAACATGTGGAAAGCCAAGATTGACAGCGAGCAGGCCCTCAGAATATTATACGACTGTCGCCGTATAAACATCGTCATCACCTCCACAGTGATAATAGTGCACCTAAAAACCTTCAAATTCCAAGAGACTATTTATGTATAACTTTGACAGCAGGCCCCCCCTCAGAATATTATACGACTGTCGCCTTATAAACATCGTCACCAGTGCCACAGTGATAACAGCGCACCTAAAACCCCTCCAAATTCCAATAGACTATTTATATATAACTTTTAATAATGTATCTGTTTTTTTTTTAATATAGAGGACAAACTATTGTATTGGTTGGTGTAAGCTAAATTATTGCATTGTTGTTTGGTTATAGATTTAATTTAAGCTATGTTTTTTTGGTTAAATTAGATTTTTGATAAAGATTATTTTTAGTATGTTTTTTTGTTTGGTTTTGGTTCAAAATTATGTAATCAAATTGGTATGTTCTTTGGTGATGTTTTCAGTGTTCAAGTTAACGCTATTTCTCTCTCATCACTCTTCAACGATCTATTAAACAGGGTTGCTCCCTTGTTTTTTTTTTTTTTTTTGTATGTTTTAACTATTGATGCTCTTGGTTATTTTTTTCATAAGGTTCATTCTAATAGCCTCATTCAAGGTATTAAGCTTCATGGGGATAAGCATGCTCTTAACTCACATTTTGCTAATGATTCTCTTCTTTTTCTTTAAAATACCCAACAAAAGGTGGAAACGGCTAAAGATATTATTTAATTGTTTTGTATGTCTTTGGCTCTCATATCAATGACTCTAAAACTGAAGTCTTCTACACATCTTCTTCTCCTCGTGAATGACTCTAAAACTGAAGTCTTCTATACCTCTTCCTCTCCTTGTGGATGCAACTCCTTAACTGAGTGGAAGATCATCCCTCATGGTATGCTTGTGCGTTATTAGAGAATTCCCTTTGGGATTAATATCTCTCCTAAGGATATGTGGAACTGGGTTATGAAAATATTAAAAAAAAAATTAGATGGTTGGCCAACACGGTTTCTTTCCTTAGCAGGAAGAATTCAAGTTGCGAATAAAATTATGGCAGCCTCTCATGTTTATCACTCATCTTGTTGGATGGTCCCCAAGGTAGCCTATAATAAATTAACTCAGGCCATTCGTAAAATTTTATGGACCAAATGGGATGGGAAGCTGGGAATGACACCCATCTCTTGGAAACTTTGTACTCAACCTAAGGCTTTAGGAGGTCTAGGCATCATTGATCCTCTTACCTAGAGCAAAATTTTGGCTACAAAATGGGTTGCTAGAGCCATTATAAGTGATGAAAATTGGAAACACCTATTTCATTACAGAATCTCTCTAGCTACTCACAAAGGTAAATGGAAAGAAACCCCATTGGGAGGATAAGGTCCTTAATGTGCCTTACTTTACGGTTAAAGGATCTATTCTAGTTACCCAAAATTGGAAAGCTTGACAATCAATTTCTCATTTATTGGCTTGGAAGTCCGACCCCTTGAGACATGGGGTGAGCATCGGTCTAAACAGTCTTTAGTGGAATAAACTTATCCTCCATAATGTTAACTGACTCCTTGAGACATGGGGTGAGCATCGGTCTAAACAATATTTAGTGGAATAAAATTATCCTCCATAATGTTAAACCTTTAGCTTTATGCAATGCTATTCATGGTCTAGCTTTTTTGAAGAAAGGAATTACTAGAATTAGAGATATCTGGGGTCTGAGTAGCTGCTCAATTCTTACCTAGAACCATATCTACAATTATTGCACCCTTCCCTATAGGTTCAAAAAGTCGTATGGCTTAGTTGTGGCTTCCATCCCTTGTGAGGTCCTTATAAATTTGGGAATAACTGCCCATACTATATGGAATGACTGGATATGGCTTAATGGTCATAGAATCTCTTCTATTACTTCTACTTCTAGTTGGATATACAAAAATATTTTGTGTCCTTCTTTAGACTCTAAGCTCAATGTCAAGTGGCAAGTGAATTTTACCAATGCCCAATGGCAGTCTCTTGCTACTCAAATTTAGAAATTTCCTGTTGAATCCAAAACTCAACTTCTTATAAGGTGGATTTTGAATGAAAAGCTTTCAACTTCTGAAATTTTGACCTCGATTTTACATTTCCCCTCAATGCAATTTTTGTAATGATTTAGAAACTCGTATTCACTTGTTTTGGTTTTGTGACATGGCTAAACAGTTTTGGGATATTTTCTACACTTTTTTTTCCCTCTTTCACTAGATCTTGAAAGCTTTCTCTACTTGTTTTTTTTCAACTAGATCAATACCCCAATCTTTGGGATATTTGTAGACTCATCCTTCTCAAGCACATTTGGAAGTGTAGATGCAAAAATGTGTTTACTAGATATGCTCCTCCATGGGATATAGTTTTAGCAAACTTGACCTTTGATCTTTTGTTACATGTGGGATGCATTCATTCCCAAGTCTATGGGACTTCTAACACACCTCAAGATGTTATTGACAGACTTCATCAACTTTCTCATATGGTTCAAGATCTTTAGAAGTTCCAACAAGAAACTAAAAAGAAGTCAGTTAACAATGACGAGCAAGTTCATGTTTTGATTACCTCTATTTCTTCTTTGAAGGCTTCAGAAGATATCATGGAAGACACACCCATAATTTCTCCATATAACAAGCTCTCCCACAGATGAGTGTTGATATTTGGTGTATTGCAGCAAGATATAGCTATAGTATTTTTATTTCTATTAGCTTCTATTCTTATGTATATTCATTTATGGATGCTTTACTCCTTATCCACCTCATTTTGTTTTTTAACTAGTGGATAGTGTTAGCTCCATAATATTATAATGTTCCAACCAATGAATTAATATAATCTAGTTTTTTCTCCAAAAAAAAAAAACTCCAAATCCAGGTAATTAAATATTGTTTGGTCGTTAAATTTAGGAAAATAAAAAAATAAAAATTTTAAAATTATAAAAAAAATATGAAATACTATTAGATAAAAAATAATAATTAATTATATCATGCATTTTTGTTAGAAATTATATAATATGTTTATGGTAGGTGCAAAGATATTTAAAAGAGTCATTCAAAATCATAAAAGGCATAAAAAACTACTTAAGGCATTATAGTTGGATAGAATAACACCAAAAACATTTGTTAGATCATTTTTTTATAAACTAGTCTAAGACAAGGAGGTTATACTATTAATCATTTTAGAGCTCTTTTCCTCCGAATGTCACAACAAGACATTGACATCGAGCACATGTAAGTAAGGCATAATTCATTTTTGACCTTAGAAAAAGAAAGAAAGAAGACTTTTAAACATAGTTCAACAAAATAACTATAGAAGCGGAGTATAAAGGAAACCTCATGCTCATGTAGGAAATTGACTAGGAAAAATCAAGGGAACATAGAAGTTTGATTCCGTATGGAAAGAGCCCTACCAAATATTAGAGAATGTGGGTCCATATGCCTAAAAACCTTCCACCATGGAAGGAAGAATCCTTCTTATTTCGGTGAATGGGTAGCATTTTTTCTCAATTTAATAGCAATAATTCTGGTCAAAACTATATGTAAGTATGTACATATAATAGCGACTACTAATTCAATAATTATTCTCTCTTATTATTCCTGCTTTTATAATTTATTTTCATCTAAAAAATTTCCATCGTCCTCTTCTCCATTCTCCTCAATGTCAATGCAACATATCATGTCACTTATTTTTTAAAAATAATAAACACAAACAACTCATATTTCATTATTGAACCAATCATAAATGTGAGCAATGATTCTATTATACCTACGTTGCATGAGCAGACTACCTAGATGGGTGATTTGACCCTCAATGTGTTGATAACCCAATCGGATGCCCCTTGCATAGGGTGCAGATAGGGCATGGGCAAGAAAGACCCATGTGGAGTAGAGGCTATAAAATCCTCTCAGCCCACTTATCTACTTCACTTGCTTTGAATGAAAGTTGCTTGGATCCCCGTTGCTCTTATAACATGCATGCACAACCTTCAAACAACTAGAGCCATCACTCAAGTTGAGCTCAACAAGCTTCCCTCTTAGCATGGTTCATTCAAAGGGCTCAATAAAATTGATTGGCTCTCAATCAAAGTGCCCCAACTAATCAACCAAAAAAAATATAAGTCCTTCCTCAACAAGTGAAACACTCTAGTTGATGACTAAATTGCCTAGGTTCGATGAGTGAATTGCTTAAACATTCAGAGTTGCCAAAACCCTCATAGTGGGAAAACCACTTGGTATTTATATTATTTTTCACTTTTTCACCTAGCTGTAAGACACTCGTAAAGCTAGAGTTTTATTTTAAAAAATAAAAATAAAAAATATTTTTTTAGTCTTAAAAAGCACCACTCAGTTTTTTTTATTCTTTTCTTTTTTTTGGTGATGTGGGATTTGCTTGTACACCTTGGATGCTCCTACATCACCATAATTGGTGGAAACTATAGTGGAAAGATATGATTCCTTGGGCCAAAGATTCAGACTCCATTAATGTACCAAAGATGTATTTTATATAAGGGAGGGAGTCATAAGTGGGATAAAGTAGCTAACTATTCTACAATGTGGGTTTCCTATAACTCAAAATTTTATAAAGATTTTTACTATAGACACACAACACCTATTGGAAGGAGTTTTTGATCTCCCACTAAAGAAATTAAACATATTGTCCAAATTTAGTACCCCTCTAGAGTTTGTTCAAAGAAGACATTCAAATGGTGTTGTCAGGTACAACCATAGTTCTTGGGAAGAGGAGTGACCTAAAGCTCTATATAGCCCTACTTCACATTGTCCAAACCTATATAGACAATACACAAATGATGGATTGTGAAAAATACATTGTAGACCAAATGGACAATCAATTGAGGACATTTAAGGAGAGGAAATTGAATGGTTATTCTTGCATTAGAAGAAACACTAGTTTCCCACCCTACCACTAGACCAAGTAGAGGAATAGACATAGCCTACCAAGAAGTGGATAAAACTCCTTAACGCTTCTACGAGAAGTTGTATGAGATCATAATAGAGAGGTTTTGGGGAAGGTACCAAGGTTGTTAGATGAGGCATGGTAGCTTCTAAGCAATGGGAAATTGGCCAAATTGAGACTTCTATTTGGAGAGGACTAAATCATTTATCACCACTGGACATATGGGGAGGTGGTGACACAAATGGGTGATGAGTAGATAGTGTTTGCCTAAGGCCCATCCTACTAGCATGCCTCTATCAATCCCTTCATAAGATCATCTACAAGGGTGATAGGAGCCTGTGTGGGTGCATGTTCCTCTAGGTGTAAGCCTATAAGCATATTGTAAATTTGAGACGTGAAGATTGTATCAATATTAACATTATTTTTATGTCCAGCAATTATTAATAGAGGTATTATTTTGGAAATGTTAGCACATGTATAAATAATAGAATAGGATAGCAAATAACTTAGATAATCACATTAATGATCTTCATTTTGACAAATATTAAATTTCACGAAGTAATTAATTAAAGGAAATTCTTTCTCTTATTAAAAATGATATCAAGAAATTAATAGAGAAAAAAAAAGAAGATAAAATATATGTTTGAGAAAGACAAACTAAGTATAATCTAGTTAACATTAACTTAATGACAAATATAATGTTTTGATATTTAAATTAAATAATACCTAATAAAAATCATACAATATAAATTTAAAATAAAATAATTTAATTTGATAACCAATTTGTATAAGCAAGATGAAATATTTATAAGATTTTTTTTTTTTTTCAAAATCTCTCTTGCATAATTCCAAGGAGAGTAGAATTTTTTTAAGAAAACCTTTATATTTCCTAGTTCTCCGGGTAAAGACGAAATCAAACAAGACCTCGACTTTATAGGGAATCAAACGAAAACAACCCACATCAAATTTTTTAAATTTAGACACATGGATTTTTACGAGGGTTCCAGTCCCCTCTTACATGAGTTGAACTTGAACTTGGGCCTTCTAAATAAAAATCTAAAGACATATCTTTAAGGTATCCTTTATAAATATGAAGAGTTAAAAACACGAGTTTTTACTAGAGGTCCCAATCCCTTTGTACCATGACTTTTAAATCTTTAAATAAAAACTCAAAGATATACTACTACAATATTCTTTTTAAAACAAAATTTAAATATACCTATTATTATTATTTGATTAAATATTTAAAATAATTTGTAAATAAATGATTGATATTTCTACTTAAAGGTGTTGCCAAAATAAAGTTTTATAATATCGAATTGGCAATGAACATCGTATACTTTTGTCGTTATCCATTCAAAAGAATAAAGAATGTTACAGTCAGTACAAGAAGAATGACGTCTTAATTTTTGTGCAGAGTATTCCTTCACTACTGTGCTCATCCATGTACGTCCGATATTCCCCTCATCTACTTCATCCTTGGGCCATTGCTGCTGACGTGGATTTAATAGAGCCGCGTTGAACTGGAAAAGTTTAAAAACTGTTTCTCCAGAACCGCAATGCTCTGAGATTTTTACGTCAAATAACAGAAGTTCACATCCGCTTAAAAGCTCCACAAGTCCGTTAGGTCAAATATAAAAGACCCCTGCTCTTCAGTGGGAGAGATGAGATCCCATGTCGTCGCGGCGTCAAGTAACGGGAGATTGTCCAAATTCAACCACTGATTGCAGTTTGAATCCCCCAACAGAGCCTCCCACAACAATGGATCCTGTTCCTCGAAGACCACTTGACTGTCAATTGACGATTCCAATTCTGAAGCAGAGGACGACCTCGACGGCGACTCGGGCTTCTCCGTCAATACGTTCCTCTTATTAAGATTGCTGTTGGAGGGGATTTGGTCGAGCGCATATTTAGCTGCTGCCACCTGAATCTGCTCACGAGAAAGCGAAGACGCAGAGGGAATTGCGGGTATGGAGTTGGGAAAATTGAATTTGGCGTTGGGTCCGCGGAGGCAGTAGACTGCGGCATCGTAAGCGCGGGCAGCCTGCTCTGCGGTGTCGTAAGAGCCCAACCAAATTTTGTCTCTGGATTTGGGCATCCTCGTTTCAGAGACCCATTTCCCCCATTTTCGGAGGCGGATCCCCTTCCATTGTGAGGCCTTTTCTCCGTGATTGGCTGGAGGAATTTTATCGGACAGATGTTTGCGTGACATGTCCATTGTTGCTCGCGGGAATTGGCGCTAACGAGCAATGTACTGGTTTTTGAAAAAGGTGGTGAGCGGTGATAGTATGCGTGGGACTTCTAAGTTGACAAGTGTGGAACTGCGAGTTGAGGACATGAAGAGTTTGAGCAGCATATATAGACTATCAAAGATAAGAGCTGAAGCGCGTACAATTCGCGGATCAGACGTGTCAAACACAGTTGAAAGAAGGACCAAGAAGATGTCGTTCACGAAAAAATTGAAAGTCGTTCAAAAGTTTTTGGTGGATACGTCATCGCTTGCTGGGGAACAAAGAAAGCAGTAGCAGCGGAATGTGATTGTACTCGGTCAGTGATAGTGTTTAACAGTAACTATTGAACTGTCCGACACTGTTGACTTTGAATTTTATGAGGTTTTCATGAAAAAAAATGGCGCTTAATGTCTGGTGAAGAATTTATAAAACATGCATGTGGAAGGCAAGTGCAATAGAGCTAACTTTGACAGCAGGCCCGCATTCAGAATATAATACGACTGTCGCCGTATAAACATAGTCATTAGTTCCACGGTGATAACAGTGCACCTAAAACCCCTCCAAATTCCAATCATAAATTTATAATAATTTTATTTTTAATAATATATCTGTTCTGTCATAGATTTTTTTTATTTTTATTTTTTTATATTAAAAATATAGGTAACATTTTTTATCTAGGTCTGAAGTTAGGTATTTTCTTTCAGATTTTTGTTTACAAGTCAAATCACTTACGCTACCTCCTTCAATAAAATACAATCCTTGTTTCCTAGATATTGAGAACAAACTATCTGTATTGGTAAAAGATACATTTCAAATCAACTGTCAAAGCATAATATTAAAAAAAACAACACTTTGAGGATTATATCTATCGTAGATGATTAAGTCGAAAATGTTAATGCATAATATTAAAAAAAACAACACTTTGAGGATTATATCTATCGTAGATGATTAAGTCGAAAATGTTAGTGTGACTTAAAGTTGACGTCTATAAAGCAGCCAATAGTAAAATCTTAATTCATTATAATTTTTTTAACTTTCCATCGTTGTTAACAATTTTTTGCACAGATATTATTGTTGACGTGTCATATCACTAATTTTAAATTAAAGTAGTCAACATGAAGGGGTAAAGCAGGCCGCTTTAGGTAGGTATGAAATTTGACGTGTGTTATGTATGCTATTTAAAATGTGATTAACGTTTTTATTTTAAAAGTGCCCTTTGAAACAAGTTAAACATTTTTTTAAAATTAATAGTGCCCTTTACTCCCCTTGCTCAAGTCAAAGTGGATACTGTGAGCTTCAGAAATTTTATAAATGAGGTATTGCTCGGTTATCTGATTTCATTGATTTTCATTCAAGGTCTTGGATACTTTGGGAAATTTTTTAGAATTTTTTTGGTTTATCTTCTGTTGATAAGATTACTTATGAAGTTGTTATTGATTCCACTCTTTTATCTATTTGGGGTAAAGTTTTTCAGTATTATCAGAAACTTTGGTGGACTGATTGGTCTTGGCCCAAAGATGTTTCTCTCACCAAGTAAAAACCTCATTTGGGATACTCTTGGCTTTCCCCTGTTGTGCCTATGGTCGAAAAGCTTAATTCTAGGTGGGATGTAATATCTCTTCAATCTAGATGGAGTCTCAGATTTAATACACTCTGGGCAAAGTATCTTGAACCTAAGCAAGCCTTTTTGCTTGGAGTTTATTGTTTTAAGGGCTTCCTATTGGTCAACGACTTAGATATTTGGGTATGAATGATATTTCCTACAGATCTTGTGGAGCAGACAAGGATGTGTATCATTTGTTTTGGTCTTATGTGAGAGCTCAAGAGGCTTGGTAGTGGATTTTCTCTTTTTTTATACCATATATGACATGTCCTGTTCTTGGGTGAATATTTTGTTAGGGGATCCACTTGAGTTTTCTGAGAAGCTTGTTCTTGTGTGGCATATCTTTAGAGTGGGGATTCTTTTTCATTTGTGGAAAATTTGCAACAGAGTAATTTTTAGTCAGTAGGAGCCTTCTACTTTTTCTCTTGCTGATAAGTATAAGGTTTTCTATAATTGTTGGCTGCAGATTTCAGTGCAAGCAAAAAAAATGAATATAGAGCTTCATCACTTACGGGACCTTATTGATCATTGGGGTAATGCTCCTTGTGCAGTGAATCATGTTCCTCCAACCCCTACACAATAATGATGCATAGTCTATTAGTTGTTTTTTTATGCAGTTCTCTGCTTGGTTTTCTTGTGAACTTCTGTAAGTTATTTTGGTAGCTCTGCTAGTTGTTTAACACACTTTTAGTGTGTTGGTTGTGTGCTCTGGGTGTGCTAATTCCACCCACCCTTTTTTGTATGATTAAGCCATTTTAATATAAGGTTTTTTTCATCCAAAAAAATTTAAAGATTCTTGAAAGCTTTGCTTCACTTTTAATTTAGTGTCTATTTTAGTATATATATAGAATGATAAATTTTAAAGATATATATATATAGATATAATGAAATTTTTTATTAAACATTTATTTTAATAAGTAATATAAAATTTGATATGTATTTTAACCATTATTATATGGATTTTTTTTACACTTTCATTTTACTCAAATGTTTAATTAGAAGTGGGACAAGCTACATTCTCACTTCATTCAAATGTTTAATTAGAAGTGGGATAATCTGCAAAGAATAGTTAGATGATGTAATCAGCTTTCTATCAGAAGGAGAAGTTCTAGATTTACGATATAAAAGGAAGGCAAACATATTTTAAGTCATACCAGTCATTATATCTCAAATCAATGGTCAAAACTTATTTTCCATCTAAAGCCAACAACATGAGGGTGTCAAGGACCATGGATCGACGATTTTCCATATAATAGTCCACATTGATCTTTCAACGGGCGAAAGCAAAAGAGAAAAAAGTGTCCTACAACTAAATTTGAGCATGGGTAGTTGAATGAAAGCAAGAGGATGTGAGTGTTAGGAAACGATAAAAGAAGGCCTACCATTGGCCAATGGAAAGCTTATATTAGCTAGGGACATATGGTTGTTGCTCACAAAATGCAAAGATAGTCCCAAAGGCAGTTAAAAGAGTATCCATTGTTGCCCATTGAAGTTAACTTTTGCGGCTTGGCCTATCAAAATAATCTACATGGCAGTTGCAACAATCATCCACAACAAGGGTAAGCCTACCCTACCAAACTACACCAATCAGAGTTGTCATGCCTGCTACGTCAAAAAGCAAAAGATTTCAAGGAGGAACCTGGCAAGAACTTAATGGTGCAACCGCCCTAGAGTCGTAGCAATGAGATATGGCAACAACAACTTGCCGTCTAAAGGCTTGAAAACCTCTTGCATTAATGGTCCCATATCTAGAGACATTAAAGCTATCAATTGCAATTATAGAAGGATTTAGGCTGCAAAATAAAGAAGAATACACAAACCTTTTGAGTAGAGTTTTAGAGGGAAAGAGCCTTCATCCTAGCCTATAAATAGGCATTAATTCCATTCTATTGTAAAGGCACCGAGAGTTGCCTCCTCGTGCCTCATATATGGCCTTGGAAGCTCTTCCTTTCACTTCTCGATTGTATGAGTAGGGCTCAAACCTTAAGTCATTTAAGGAGAATCAAGTCTCTTTAGGTTGCATGCTTTATAATTATCTCGGCACATGAATGAAAGTTGTGACTAATTTCACTATGTCCTACTTCTCTAAATGTATTTTTAATTATGGGTTATGTGTAGTAAAGTGTGTTCAAATACTTTCTATTATACTGTGGTAAATGTGTTTAATTTTATCTTGTTCATGCAATGAAGAGGGGAACTTTGATCTTGGCGCATCACCCCCATACCTTAGGTTTTTACTTTTTTGTAAATTTACTTCCCTACAAGTTACTTTCTAGTTTTTATGCATTTTTTTGTTTTATTTCCTTGCATTTATTTTTCCTGCACCCCAAGAAAAGTATGCCTAAGCCCATAAGGTTTGAAAGCGCATGATGATCAAATCCAATTGGGAGTCACCCTCGGATAAAAACCCTTGAGATTGCCTCATAGGCATTCATTTTATCCACGAAGCTTCCCATTGTGTTGCTTTACGCGAGGCGTGGGTGTCCCAAGCGTGTTAGGCCACTACTATGATAGGTCAAAATATCTAAAGATAACATAAGTTTGTTTGGCATGCTTGATGGGATGCGCTTTTATGTTTACCCCATAAAAACTAAACGAAGAATCCTGACTTTGACCTTAATGAAGGTCACAATAAATTTTCTTGTAATGAAGCATTGAGAGATTCACCTAACAACTTTGTTGAAAAGAAAGACTCTAAAGAATTTATCCGACAAAAGGTAGACTGAAATGATGGGAGTCTTTGTCTCTTGGGCTTGTTGAATCATTATACCCTCACCTAGAAACTTTATTCTCAAGGAAAAGGCCCATAAAAATTAGAAGACCTATAAATAGAGCCTTTTCCCAAGCTAATCAGTTAGATTTGGTGCTTCCCCTAAATTGAAGAGCGAGGAGGAGGAACCAATGATGCAACATGGTAGTTCTGTTGGACTAGCCTCCTCAAATATTTTCAACATGGAATGAAAAATGTCCCTTAATCCTGCTTACTCCTCCTATTGTATAGGATCTAATTATTGCCTCAACACTAGTTCCTTTCTTATTTCTTAGGAGAAGATGCCATCACCCCAGTGGAGTGTTTTCACTACTTGGTAAGGTTGTGTATGGTGCATTTCATCAAAAATACGATATAGCCCTAAGGCTATTGGTGGTCTCTTTCATAGGGAAAGCTCATGAATGGTACATCAACCTTAGTCCTTAATTAGTCAAAAGTTAGGACCAACTAGAGAACCTCTTAATAAGCAGATTATAAGAGAAGTCAAATGGGGTGTCTCTCTTAGAATAACTCACAACCATTAAAAGGGTGCCCACAAAGATAATGAATGATTTCAACATCTAGTTGCAGAAGACTTGGTAGAGGGTCCCCAATAAGATTCAACTTACCTTGAGTATGACAATTATATAGTTAGGGACTTGGTCACCACACAAAATAATTGTCGAAGATCCTAGCAGTTGGTATTGTTCTACTCTTGATAGTTACCTTTCTAAATTTCATGTAAAATATGAGTCTCATACAATCAAAACGACTCCATATGATCATAATCTCAACCCATTTTCATAATCAAAATCATAGATGCTAATTTTAAAACCTGCCTCATAACCTTTGACTACAAACACTAGTTGCCAATTTTAAAACCTGCCTCATAGCCTTTGACTACAACACTAGTTGCCAATTTCTTAGTTTCAAAGCAGAACTTTGTCACTTGGGATGAAGCAAAAGTATACATCATATGAAACGAAGCAGGCCCATCAATTTTTGAGAGACTGTAAGTTCAATTAAAGTATATCACCAGGGCTAAAAGGAAGGCCATCGAATAGTAAGGAAGGTCTAGTCTAATGGCCCCTAGACCCATGGTAGAGAAGTAGATAATCGAAGGAGTGCGTCAACACAATATTTGCTAGATAGTAGGGCCTAAGTTGTTTTGACGATTGCAAGAACAATCCCTAAACATCCAAAGTAGCCTGCTACAATCCACAAATATTACCTTTGATGATAGAAATGTTCAAGCCTCTAACAACATCAAGTGCTATCTCAAAATCTCCTTCCATCAGATTCTTGAATGTAGTGGAGCACTTGAGGAAGTCCAACATATCAATGCCTCTCTAGGAAGTCCTCTTAATTCAAGATTAAATGAAGCATTTAGAAGAGGTCCTACAAAAGTAGAAAGATTTGGATAGACAAAAGACCCCTACCATGCTTCAAGTTTTCATCTTGGAGTTTATTCAACCTAAACCTATTCCATTTTATCTAACTCTAATCTATAGATACAAACTAATACATAACTACCTAGTGGACTTAGGATCAAGCACATCAATCATGCCTAAAAGAATAGCAGATGCACTCAGCTTAATATGTGATCCCACGAATAATAGGGTGGTTCAGCTAGATGGTACTCCAATACTAATCTTGAGATTGGTACGAGATATTTCCTTGGCTCTCCAAGCTTGTAACGACCTAACAGTGCATCAAGATATAGCACTGATTGATCTATCAACCATATTCAGGACATGTTTTTCGAGGGACTTCACCACCAAGACTAGACGATACCTATCCCTAGACTGGACTCACATGATACTCCAAAATAGGTACGAAAGTTTAATATCGTATCAAATCCTCTCTACATGCACCACATGGAGCAAGTTTGCTTTATGATATTAAGGAGCAAGCCTACATATATAAAGAAGAGTTGTCAAAATCATACTCCTTTGTGGATGAGATGCATTCATACATTCTTGATGACCACTTGGAGCAGTGTGCATCTAAGACTCAGGGGTTAGGTTTTGATGAGATATTCTATCCAACCAGGATAGGATAATCTATCGTCATAAGTATAATGTATATATTGTAAAAGAGAGATGGGGAAAATCCTTTCTCCTTGTAAATCAAAAGTTCCTTCCAAATCACAAAGTGGTTCATATGATATATGAAGCAAAGATCGAAGCAACCTCATTTTTCATTCGATCAAAAGGAAGCATCTATTTGTGGGTACACATGACTCCATAGTGGGGATGGAGTCTTCTTTAATAGAAGATCTTCATCAAAGGAGTGTTGACCATCCGATCAAAGATCAATAGAGGAGAAGGATGCCAAATTTTCTCTTGAACCAAGCATGCGGTAGGTTTGTGATAGCAAAAATCCTAGAGCAAAATGTGAAAAGCAAAAGGTCTCGATAAGCTAAATCTAGAAAAAAAAGTAAATACAAAATCATAGAAAAATAGAAGATAACAAATACATACATAACATAGTATTTCACTTAGGAAACCCTTACGAGAAAAATCCCAGCATAGTAATATCTCCTTATTGTAGAAACTTAATCTTCTCCAATATAATAAAGTGCATCTCTCATCTCTCTTCAAACCCTGATGCAAGTGCAATTAAATAACAATAGCATAAAAATGAATTTTACAATACCATGGGAAAAAAACTATGGGTTCAAAATATTTAACCCTAAACAGCTCATATGGGTCTAAAAATAGCTTAAGAAACCCTAAAAATTTTATCGGGCATTGTCACCCTTGGACCCTTGCTTTTCGGGCCTAGACCCTCACTTTTCGAAGATTGTCTTCCCCAAACCCCTACTAATGAGGCAGAACATTGCCTCATACAAAGACTGCTTTTGATAACTTTTTAAACTATTTGGAACCACTTATGATATGATTTTGTACTAATTTTAGTGATACTATGCATTATATGATGATGTTTGCATATTGGAATGATAAAGTGCATATGACCTGTTTTGACTATTTATCTATGTTTTATAATCTGTTTCAGTTGTATTATTTAGTATATTTTGCATTAAGTTAATGTTGTAATATTAAGGTGCTGCTACCTATTTGGTTTTGTGCTTCTTTCATAAGATTTCCCCACCGTTTAACCATTTTAAATAACCAAAAGGCGCCAAAACTTTGTCAACAGTTTGACTGTGCAGAAAACAGGAACTTTTCCATACAAATTCCAGCCAGTTGTACATATACAACATGGCTTGGAATTTGTCCACTCCAACTCATGCAAAAGATGGAATCAGTCTTTTGGGCACTTATGGAGACTATTTCCACCATCACAACTGTTCTCATGCGCTTCTGGAGCATGAATTAATATAAACTCTGTTCTGGTTGCTCGATATTCTGGAGCAGACTCCGAAATAAGCGTAGAAGCCATAGATTGGGTCAAATGCGTCTTTAATTGCAATAAGAGGGAGGTAAACGGTGGTTGCAACTATTCTAGGGATCTTGCTATCCTTTCCAAAACTTGTCCCTCACCGGATGAAGCCCAGCAGATGGAATGGATAAGGGATAATAGACCTAATCCCTGCATTTTTGGGAAACACGATCCTGTAATAGCTTGTAACAGTCCTACATTGCAGCACCAAACCTTATCAATGTTGTACCCTACTTGTATAAATAAAGTGATCCCATTTGGTTGAGCATATATGGAGGATATAGGATATAGATGCTAGGATATAGACAGTCTAAGTGTTGTAACTGTGTACTATAGTAGATCAGTAGTCTGTAGAACTTCCCTTGCATTCGTTGATATGCTGAGAATGAAATAAAGGTGCAATATTTGTCATTCATGTTTGCTTCTGAGTTGAGTGTGAAGATTTAATAGTTTAAAGCAAGTTCTTTTGCCCTCTTCTGGTTCAGGAAGCAAGGGCCACTTCTAGGCTCAGAAGAGGGTTTATACCTGCCAGAATTCTGCTAATTTCTTGCTGCATAGCAAATCAGCAGGAATCTGATAACTTTTTGCATGGTTAATATTGAATTAAACTTCATCTAACATGTGGCACATGAATGCATTATAGTTAAATCATCTAGGGTAGAATTTAAAACACAACATTTTCTATTTTAGATTTAGCATTTGCATTTATATGCATTTCCAAAATTTCTTGTTAATTCAGTTTGTTCTAGATCTGCAATATTTGTTTACCAACCTTTGAATTTCATCATTGTATTAGGTCTCATTTCCATTTGTAGGTGTGACATGTTTCCAATTTTAGAAAGTTTCATTATTCGTTACTAGTTAATTATATGATTTCAATTTTGTTATTCTGTCAATTAAATTCTGTTATTTTCAATTCTGCAATAGTTTAGATTTATTTTTCCTGCAACAGTGTGAATTTCAATTATGCAAGGATAAGTAGGAATTCAGTTTTAGTTTTTAGTAGTAAGAAAGGAGACCCAAAACACCCCAATCTCTAACTGTTCCATGAATAAAGCCATGATCTAAATGAACTAAAATTTAGTCTGTTAAACCCTGCTTTCGTATATAGCCTTGGACACCGCCCTGGATTGACATATAAAGATTAAATGGTGAAAATTTGATGACACTCATCATTTTTGGCACCATTGTCAAGGAAACTTAGGTGTTGTTAGGAGAGGTCTAGCAGTCCAGAAACTATCCTATTTTAGGAAATAGTTTTTGGAAACCTGAGGTTTAGTTTATTTAGTAAATAGGCATGAATGCATAGGCCAAGAGATGAAAGAGGAAGGTTTATCAGAACTGGCTCTTTTCCACCAAGGCGTTCTTCACGATCAGGTGAAGATCTACCTGTGTATGAACTTCCTGAAAGACTTAAAAGAGAATCATCTTCTTCATCAACTGAAATTGTAGGATCTTTGCAAGAAGAGCTCTTAGAGGCACTTGCTTCTAGACATACCCATAGGGCTGATCCATCTGAACCAGTTGAACAAATTAAAATTGAAGAAGCACCTATGGCAGAACAAGGAGAACATGATAGGGACATTGTTGGTCATGATGCTGACAATCCTCCTGTTAGAACTTTTGAATACCCTATTCATCTGAATCCTACTTAGAATGCTCCTATGAAAACAATTTCACCCTCAGTATTGCCAATATTTAGGGGAGTTGTTTCTGAAGATCCTGATCAATTTTTATTTGAATTCAAGGTCCTATGTCAGACTTATGACTATGTCAATGATAACTAGAAACTGAAGTTATTTCCCTCTACACTCAAAGATGCAGCCTTACGATGGTTTATGAGCCTTGAACCAGATTCAATCCGCACTTGGGATCAAATGGAAACTGCATTTTTGGATAAGTATCAGGAGTATTGTAGAGTGAGAAATAGGAAGGATGAGTTATTTCAGATAAGACAAGAAGAGGATGAAAACTTAGAGGATTATCTTGATAGATTTACCTTTATCCAAAAGAGATGTGGTCCTATGGAAACTGACTTATTAAAAACTATATTTCTGAGAGGTTTGCAGGATGATTCTAGAGAAGTATTAGACTTAATGGGAAAAGGAGATATAAACCAACTTGATATTAATGATATTGTAGAGTTGTGCAGAAATTATTCCCGCACTAGGCAAAGAAGAAGGAAAAGGAATCCTGGTAATATTGATATAAAATATTTGATGGAGGAAATGGCTAATATGAAAACTGATATACTTGTTCAACTAAACACTGCTTTAGGAGAAAGGAATACAAGAGCCAATTCTTCACCACCCCTATCTATCTATTGTCCTAGGTGCAGAAATAAGCATGCTCTACAAGATTATCCTTTGGACAAGACTTCAATTTCAACAATTTGTGGCATTTGCTCAAAGGAGCATAAAACTGATAAATGTCACCTTTTGCCCCATCTTCGGAGTGTTTTAGAAAACCAAGTTGAAGAACTTCATGCTATTGGGCAAAGGCCAGGAGGCAACTTCATACAAAACCAAAATACCCCTCACTTTTCTTCAAATTGGGGACAAAATCCTTGGAATATGCCATGGGCATATACCGAACCTCCTCCCCAAACTTGGAATCAATCTTGGGCAGCCCCTCAAGATTGGTCACATTCTAGTTGGAATCAACCATGGCATTCAGTTAATCCATCTTGGGTACCAAATCAATCAGGGCAAATATGGGGGCCACAATACCCATCCTATCAAGGGCAGCAGAGGTATCAATCACCAAATCAACACTTGTTGCCAGCCCCTAATCAAAATTTTTAGGGAAGAGTTCAACCACAACAAACACAACCAGTTAAGCAACCTCCACTTCCAGCTCAACCTATGGCTAACCCCAATAACAACAGACAAGCAACCCCTATTTATGGAGCTGAGTCTGAAGAGACTATTGTAGTCCATGTCCTTGACTGTAGTAACATCCAGTTACATTCAGGGAAGGTTTTACCTGACCCTGCACCACCCACTATTGAAGAAATTGATGGAAAGCAAGAATTTTCAAGTCCAGAAAAACCACAAACAGAGCAAAAAGAAGAAAAAATAGAAAGTTTACAAGGAAAAATTGAACTTGCCTCGGTAGACCTACCGTATCCTGAAAGGTTTGACCACACTATCACTGCTCCTGAATCAGAATTAATCATAGAATTGAGGAAAATGTCTATCTCACTCCCTTTGTTGTAGGCAATAAAGGATGTACCTCTGATTAGGAAAACCATTCAGGAGCTGTGTATTAGGAAACCTGGCAGGAAGAAGAAAGCCTTTCCTAAGACCTGTACAAGTAGAAGGTAAGTTGGCTGACCTGCTTCTGGAAAACTAGTACCCCCTAAATATGGTGATCCAGGGAGTCCAAGTAGTTACAATTACTATTGGGTTAGTTCAAATTCCAAATGTACTTATCGATTTAGGAGCTGCAATCAACGTGATGACTAAGGAAACCATGCAAAAATTGCAGCTCAATAACCTTAGTCCTACTACCACAATTTTGGAAATGGCAGATAGGTCAGTGGCTAAACCGAAAGGAATTCTAGAGGATGTTGCCATTGAAGTGTCTTCTTGGGAATACCCTATAGATTTCTTAGTGTTGCAGCCTAGAAACTCAGCTAATGGCTATCCTATTATTCTAGGATGACCTTGGCTTGCCACTACAGCTGCATTTATAGACTGCAGGTCAGGTGAGATGACCATTTCAAATGGTGTAGACCTGAAAAATATTTCCTTGTATCCACCAGCCCAACCTTCAGCCAAATTTTTTGGACAGATATGGTATCCTGAGTCTGATGAAGAACAGGAAACTATTGTCACCTTGGCCACCATTGTAGTAAAAGAACATATTGAAGAACTTAATTCACCGAAAAGAGAAATCTTTGAACATGAAACAATTTTGGTGAAAACATTGCAAGAAGAAGGCCTTAGGGATGATCAAATTCTTGTCCATCATTTGTTATGGAAATATGAAGAACAAACTGCTGAACATCTGTCATCTATTCCACTACAAGAAAGCTCCTTCACATTGCCACATGGATGGCATCATCATCTTCTGACTTCTTTCACCTGTCCTATGCAAATGATCCCATCAGGTATCACATTTACACCGAAATCAAGAGTATTTCATACTCTGAAGCCACATCATTGTCCCTTAAATGTTTTAATCAGTAAATATGAGGTTGTCAACTCTGTTTATCCAGGGATTAAGCAGATTGAGATACAACCAAGAAAATTTTTGAACATTAATAGTTGGTTGACTAATGAGCAAGAAGCCAAATTATTTGTTGTTTTACAGAGACATGTTCAAGCTTTTGCTTGGAGTTATAAGGACATGACTGGCATTCACCCTGATGTGTGTACACATAGGATATACACTGAAGATGTCAAACCAGTAAGACAACCACAAAGGCGTCTGAATCCCACTCTGAAGGATATTGTTAAGGAAGAAATTGAAAAACTATTGGATGTAGGATTCATTTATCCAATTTCAGACAATAGGTGGGTTTCACCATTGGTCATTGTTCCAAAGAAAAATGGGAAGATGAGAGTATGTGTGGACTACAGGGAATTGAATAAGGTCACACATAAAGATCACTTTCCATTACCATTTATAGACCAAGTGTTGGACACCCTTGCTGGTAAGAAATTTTTCTATTTTCTTGATGGATTTAGTGGTTATAATCAGATACAAGTTGCACCTGAAGACCAAGAGAAAACTACTTTCACATGTCCTTGGGGAACCTTTGCTTATAGGGTTCTACCTTTTGGTTTATGTAATGCTCCAACAACATTTCAAAGAGTTGTTTTGGCCATATTCTCTGATTTGACAAATGAGAGTGTAGAGATTTACATGGATGATTTCACAGTATTTGGGGATAGTTTTGAATATACTTTGGAACAACTTGAAAAAGTTTTAATACGTTGTGAAACATACCATTTGTCTCTTAATCCTGAGAAATGCTTCTTAATGATGGAGGAAGGGATTGTCCTTGGTCATCATATCTCCTCTTATGGGATCAAGGTTGATCCTAAAAAGGTGGAAGTCATCAAAAACCTTCCTCCTCCAAAAACTCAAACTGATGTGAGGAGTTTCTTGGGACACATTGGTTTCTACCATAGATTTATTGCCAATTTTAGTACCATAGCCAATCCAATGTTTGCATTACTAATGAAAGATTCTGAATTTTCTTGGTCTACTGAGTGTCAAAAGTCTTTTGATGAATTAAAAGAAAAGTTAACAACTCCCCCTGTATTGAGAGGACCTAATTGGGAATTGCCCTTCCATATTCAAACTGATGCTTCCAATACTGCTATTGGAGCTGCATTAGGGAAAATTGACAATGGGGAGCATTATGCCATTTATTACATCAGTAAAAACTTGACAGGAGCTGAAAAGAACTACACTACTACTGAGAAGGAATTCTTAGTTGTAGTATATGCTATTAATAAGTTTTGACACTATATCATAGGATATCAGGTATTCATTCATACAGATCATGCTGCCATTAAATACCTGATGAATAAACCTCTGGTTAGTGCAAGAATTATTCGTTGGTTAATACTATTGCAAGAATTTGATATCACTATAGTTAATAAACCAGGGAAAGCTAATGTAGTTGTAGATTTTCTATCAAGATTGCCAAATGAAGATACAGGAGAGTTGGTTGAAGATGCATTTCCTGATGAGAAATTGTTTGCTATTTCTGTGCAGTCTCCATGGTTTGCAGATATAGCTAATTATTTGGCTACAAGAAAAATTCCTCTTCACTTTACTCCTAAACAAAGGAAATAGTTAATCAAGCAAAGTTCTTATTTTAAATGGATAGGAGGTTTACTTTTCAAATGCAGTCCTGACCATGTTTTGCGTAGGTGCATCCGCAAGGATGAGGTATATGATATCCTATGGGCATGTCATGATGAACCTTCAGGAGGACACTATTCAATCAAGAGTACAATTCGAAAGATCTTGGGTACTGGTTATTACTGGCCATCTTTGCATAAAGATGTGAAAAATTATGTTAGACATTGTGATGCATGCCAAAGGATGGGAAAACCTACCTTCACTAGTGAAATGCCATTACAACCTCAAGTAGGAACAGAACCATTTGAGAGGTGGGGGTTAGATTTTGTAGGACCCATTGACCCTCCTTCCCAAGGAAAAGTGCATATCTTGGTATGTACTGACTATGTAACCAAATGGGTAGAAGCCCGTGCTTTTAAGCATGCTCGAGAAGAAAAAGTTGTTGATTTCCTATATTCACAGATTTTCTTGCATTTTGGGGCCCCACAATCCATCACCACTGATCAGGGACCTCAGTTTACCTCAAAATTTGTTGAAGCCTTTACAAAGTTGTATGAAATCAAACACCAAAAATCCTCACCTTACCATCCGCAAGCCAATGGCCAAGTTGAAGTGACAAATAGGGAATTAGAGAGGATCTTAACCAAAACTGTAGCAGCCCATAGGAGGAATTGGGTGGAGAAGTTACCTGAAGCAATTTGGGCTTACAACACTACTTGGAAATCCACTACTGGATTCACACCATATGAATTGGTTTATGGTAAAAAGCCTCTTTTGCCTATTGAATTTGAATTACTGACTCTTCGAACTGCTTTGGAAGTAGGTATTGATTTGTCACAGGCACAAACGGACCGAATTCTATAGCTCAATGCATTGGATGAGCTAAGGAGGGATGCATTGCACCAGACTGAGATGATCCAATCACAACACAAGTTGTGGCATGATAGTCATATCCAACAACGGAAATTTCAACAAGGCGATTGGGCTTTGTTGTTTGACTCACGATATGAAGACTATCCTAGCAAGTTGCAGACTCGGTGGCTCGGACCTTATCAGGTTGAGGAGGTATTTGCAAATGGAGTTGTACGTCTTTCACCAATAGATGATTCAAGAAGGAAAATGGTGGTTAACGGTCATCGTCTTCGGATATATCACAAACCGTTAACCAAGGAGGAGTTTCTCAAGCAAGTAGGAAACTTGGATGTATCAGTATTGGAAGAAACCACTTCTTCCAAGATGGACTCAATCAAGTGACATGAACCAAAATATATATAAAAAAATAAAAAATAATAATAATAATAATTCAGAATGTGAAAACCTCTTTGAGGCGCATCTGAATTGGGCTTACATGAAAACCGGTTTTTTTGGCATGTTTGCCTCACAGACCCACCACCATTCCATCCATTCTCACCATTGTTTCACTATTTACCATTCCATTCATTCTCACCTCTATTTCACTATTTTTTAGATTGCACCTGTTACACTAGTTGAGGAGTCAACTTAAAATCAGCAGAAAACAACATTTGTACAAAATGTAGATAGAATGGTTTCTTCAGGTATGTGCCTTTTCTATTTTAATATTGTAAATATTTATTATGTAGTGTATGATATCCCTAGTTAGTATAAAGCATACATAAGGTCTGGTTCCAAAAAAGTTATCAAGATAAGTTTCAGATAAAAAAAGAGCCTCTTCAAATGATTTTGAGTGAAACTGCTCTGGAATAAACCTGTTGCATATCACTGTTCTTGAATTAAACTCTAGAATTGGCTTTGGAATGAAAAGGGTCTTTGCTCAGGAATGAACTTTGTGATAAAACCAATTAAATGAATTAACAAAAGGTTAATTCATTTTACTCTGGAACCACATGGCTAAAAAGTCAAATAAATCAAATTTTCTATGAGTTCCTAAGGTTTTGCGCCAATTGGGTTGGAAATAGCACTTGGGACGCAGGTTTCAAGTATGAGTTCCAAGGCAGAATTTTGAGGAGGGCATGGAGTTTCGAATACTACAGCACGTGACCACTTGGCACATGATTCAAAATATGTTTAAAAGAAGAACTTTCGTAAAAGATGCCATGCCACTCCCGATAGCTATAACATGCAGTAAAAATTAATGATGGCTTCTGTGTGCAATAACTTGTCGTCACGTTCCAATTTCACGTTCCTAGCACATTTTGAAGTTGTTCTGGTACTGCATCTATTTACTCCTCACCCTCGAGCATTACCATTGACAAACTTAAGCATTTCAAAAACTGAAAAAACCTATTGTTCAAAATTTGTAAGCCTGAGATACTCTGCACATAGGAAATTAACAATGGGCGGACAGAAGAACAAAATTGAACCGGATAACATAGAATTTTTGTAGAAATATGAGGAGTCCATGCGAATATTTATAGAAGGGGGATTTCTGCCCTTCTTGCGCAAGTTCGATGGGTATTCAGAAGGGTTGGCTGCTGAGTTCGCACGTACCTTCCGCAACAACCAAATTCATATCAGTGGCATGACCATCCAGGTAAGCCCTGAAATTCTCAGCCAGGTTATTGAATTGTCATTGCATGGGGTTCAAATTGGAAAATCAGGGAAAAATACTTTAGTTGAACTTGTAAATCAATTCAGGGGAAATGAGGATAGGCCCACTGAGTTTATATTGAGTAATAATATCTGCAAGGGGGTCAAAAGAACAAGTTTACAGCCTCCTTGGGATGAAGTTGCAGTATGGGTCATTAGGTTTTTGACCTACGATGGGCAATTCCCTATCCTCTCAGGACATCATATGCGAATTTTAACCCATCTTCGTCACGGCCGCTCAAACCCTGAACTGAAGGTAAATCTGCCTCTGTACCTATACCAAGAGCTGGTAAATATGGCCAAAAAGTACCAAGCAGGAAAAGGGTCTCCCAAACACCATGGCCTAATCAAGATTATATGCAGACATCACTTCAGGGGAAACCCTAGAAGCTTTGATAGGTTTTTTCATGCATGGAATGAGTTGATTGAGGAAGAGGCAGTTGAAAGCCCTGGATCTGAAGAAGAGGTAGAGGTTGAAGGACCTGAATCTGAAGCAGAAATAGAAATTGAAAGTTCTGAACATGAAATTGAAACTGAATCCTCTAAAAAAGAAATTCCCTCCTCACCACAGGGACCTCCATCCTCCAGGACAAGGAAGCAAAGAGAGAAATAGTCTAAGATTGATCCTGTAGGTAAGAGGAGGAAGGTTACATTTTCTGAAAATGTAACTATTTTTCCCACTCAGTCCATTGAGCAATTTGGAAGTTCAAGCAGGGAAGGGCAGATGGAGAAGGGAACACCTGAAGTAGACCCTGCCCTAGGATTGACAAGCCCCATTTCACAATCTAAAAAGAAACAAAAGCAATCAGCTTCGGGATTGAGAAGGTCTTCAAGACTTCAAAAATCCACCAACATAGGTGATGTGGAAAAGGAAGAAGGAACTGCACATGTTGATACCCTGCAGGTGGAAGAAACTATGGAGAAAGTTGAAGATATAAGTACCAAGGGCATGGATAGTGCAATAGATATGGCTATGCCTACAATGTCCCTCAATTACCCACCAGATCCAGAAGATAGAACCATAACAGAGGAAGCAGGGGGACACACCACTATTGCAAAAATGTCTGCACCACTTGTAGATTATCCTAATTCTGAGGAAGAGTCTGAGGTAGCTGAAGAAGGAAAGAATGATTTGAGCACTGAAGAAGAAGAGGAAATGGACATCAAGACTCAGTTGCATGCAGCCAGGAGTGTAATTAAAACACAGACAGGATGGATTGAACAAAGTGAAGCTTCTTTGAAGGAAAAAGATGATATTATTGCTAAGTTATGGCAAGAGATAGAGGTTGTAAAGGCTAGACTCACACTTCTGGAGCAGCATCCTCCTCAGTCTGACTCTGGAGATGAATTAGCCAATATTCTATTGAACTTGGCTGGTGATGCAGCCTTATCTGAGAGGAACTCACCAATTAGGGCAGCAATTGAAGAGGAAGAAGTTGCACAAGCACCACAACAGGTTGAAGACAGAACAAAGGATGAGCATCCAGGGACACAATAGATAACCGAATCAATAACACCTACAGAGGGAGAAATAATAGTACAAGAAGAGGTAATTCCATAGTCTCCTCAAAATCTTGTTAATTTGAATGCACCTAAGATTGAACTAGTAGAAATTGAAACACAGACAGAGCCCCCTGTAATTGAAAAGGTGGATGTAGGCATCCAAGTTAATGTCATTCCACAAATGCAACCAATAGTTAGGTCACCAGAAATAGTTACATTAGAAAAATATAATGAAGATGTGGCATATTGGATGGCAAGATGTCATCAATTAGAAGGAAAGGTCTCATCATTACAGACCTTAACAAAAGAGCTAGAACAAAAAATTCAGAAATTGAAAAATTGAAGGAACAAGTGCAGGATGTATGCCAGATTGCAGAGTGTATGGTTCAGTGTCGGAGGCCAGCCAGATTCTATAGCTTAATGTTGAAAGAAAAATACCTCCGTTGGCAAACGATGAGGATCACCTCTGGCCTCTCTCACAAATTGGAAACACCTAGTGAGTTTCTGGAAGCTTTTTGGCAAAGTTCTGCAGAACACCAAAATTTGCTATGTGAATTGTTCCTGCATAATTTATTTTTGCCAACCGAAGTTATCTTCCTTCCCCATGTCTTCACTGGTGATCTTCAGCTTAGGGCTTTTCAGTCTACACTCCAGAATCAAATATATTGGGAGCAGGAAAAGAAAACCAGCAAAGCCATGGAATTACAGGCAGTTTTGCTCATTAGGCCTGTTCACCTGAACCATAGGACCTCCACCAGTGAGCACTATACTCTAATGAGGGATGACAGAGTAAGAAAAATGTATCTAGGGAACTTGCAAAAATGCATAGATGGTTTTCAAACCTTCTGTGCAACATCTTTTGTTGATGCTTTATCAACTTGCAAAAATAGATGGGGAGAGTTACCTATATCACTGTAGAAGAGAGAACCCATCTCACCAAATAACCTGATGTGGTCTAGAAGAAGGGTAGAATGTATAATCCAGACCATATTTGAGGTAAAGGAGCAGTGGATAGGTCTCAGGTACAGGAATCCAACAATTATCATCCATGTTCCATATTTCTTTGATAATGACCCTCAATCAGACGATCAATTCCAAGAGTGGCTCAGGGAAATCAAAGAGCACAAAGGATATTACAAAGTTGGAAGTAGACTATGGAAATATGTTGAGCGCTATCTTGACATAGATCTTTGTGCTGCTATAGTAGAACAGAATGCATGAGGACATGCATTATAATAAGTTGGGGGGAAATGATGAGGCAGAACATTACCTCATACAAAGACTGCTTTTGATAACTTTTTAAACTATTTGGAACCACTTATGATATGATTTTGTACTAATTTTAGTGATACTATGCATTATATGATGATGTTTGCATATTGGAATGATAAAGTGCATATGACCTATTTTGACTTATTTATCTATGTTTTATAATCTGTTTCAGTTGTATTATTTAGTATATTTTGCATTAAATTAATGTTGTAATATTAAGGTGCTGCTATCTATTTGGTTTTGTGCTTCTTTCATAAGATTTCCCCACCGTTTAACCATTTTAAATAACCAAAAGGTGCCAAAACTTTGTCAACAGTTTGACTGTGCAGAAAATAGGAACTTTTCCATACAAATTCCAGCCAGCTGTACATATACAACATGGCTTGGAATTTGTCCACTCCAACTCATGCAAAAGATGGAATCAGTCTTCTGGGAACTTATGGAGACTATTTCTGCCATCACAACTATTCTCATGCGCTTCTAGAGCATGAATTAATATAAACTCTGTTCTGCTGCCTGATATTCTAGAGCAGCTCCGGAATAAGCGCAGAAGACATAAATTTGGTCAAATGCATCTTTAATTGCAATAAAAGGGAGGTAAACGGTGGTTGCAACTATTCTAGGGATATCCCTATCCTTTCCAACACCTGTCCCTCAATGGATGAAGCCCAACAGATGGAATGGATAAGGTTTAATGGATCAAATCCCTGCATTTTTGGGAAACACAGTCCTGCAATAGTTGTAACAGTCCTATATTGAAGCACCAAACCTTATCACTGTTGTACCTTACTTGTATAAATAAAATGCTCCCATTTGGTTGAGCATATAGGAGAATATAGGATAAGAGGATATAGATACTAGGAGATAGAGCTAGTTTAAGTGTTGTAATTATGTATTACAGTAGATCAATATTCTGCGGATCTTCCCTCGCACTATTGATATGTTGAGAATGAAATAAAGGTGCAATATTTGTCATTCATGTTTGCTTCTGAGTTGAGTGTGAAGATTTAATAGTTTAAAGCAAGTTCATTTTCCCTCTTTTGGTTCAGGAAGCAAGGGCCACTTCCAGGCCCAGAAGAGGGATTATTCCTGCTAGAGTTCTGCTAATTTCTTGCTGCAGTAGGTCAGCAAGAATCTGACAACTTTTTGCATGGTTAATATTGAATTAAATCATCTAACATGTGGCACATGAATGCATTATAGTTAAATCATCTAGGGTAGAATTTTAAACACAACATTTTCTGTTTCAGATTTAGCATTTGCAGTCTGCATTTCCAGAATTTCTTGTTAATTCAGTTTGTTTCAGATTTGCAATCTTTGCTTACCAACCTTTGAATTTCATCATTGTATTAGGGTTCATTTTCTGCAGGTGTGATATGTTTTCCAATTTTAGAAAGTTTCATTATTTCCGTTGAATAGTTAATTCTGTGATTTCAATTTTGTTATTTCCACTCAATTAAATTATGTCATTTTCAATTTTGCAATAGTTTAGTTTTATTTTTCTGCAACAGTGTGAATTTCAATTATGCAAGGATAAGTAGGAATTCAGTTTTAGTTTCTAGGAGATTAAAAAGGGACACCTGACACCCCAAAACACTAACTGTTCCATGAATAAAGCCATGATCTAGATGAACTAAAAATCAGTCTGTTAACCCCTGCTTTCGTATATAGCCTTGGACACCGCCCTGGATTGACACATAATGATTAAATGGTGAAGAATTGATGACACTCATCACCTAATCAAGGCCTAACCCATCCCTGAACCCCAACTAGGATACATAGAGAGTGTCTGATACCTTTTAGAGCTAACCCTGCAAGAATAACATGGAAAATATTTAACATATTCCCAACATTATCCCACTTGTTGAATTATTTCCATAGGGGCTGAAAATTGTCATTATCAACTATTAAGGCAACCATACCCATAGATATTCTACACCATGTAAATTTTTGAGAAGGTACAATATTTTTTATAATAGGTTATATGTGGCTTCTATTGGGGGCCACTCCCATCAAAATACCAAAATATTACATTTGATGTAGCATAAATTTTTATCACAGTTTTTTCATTTATTTTTCTCTTAAATAAATTCTTCAACTTCCTCGAAGTGCTATGTTTCCACATTCAACTTCTTGCCATAATTTTTATTAAGACATAAAATCTCACTTGGCTAGTTTCCTTCTAAAATTTAATTTCATCGAGATGAATATCAACACCATAATTCGCTAATATATCTGCTACTTGATTTCCTTCTCTATAAATATGCTCACACTGCAAGGAGATTGCCTCTAGTAATAGATGATGAACATCAACACTAATATTATTTTGTATCTAGTCTCCACATATATTTTTGTTAATAGCATTGATAATTTGTGAGTCCCCCTCAATTGAAATATATTTTCATGTTTTTTTGCTACAATTTTAATCCCTGCAAGTGCCCTAGCTTCTGCATAGTTTTTAGTTGAAGTTCCATATGATTCTGAATAAGTGAGGATAATTTTGCCTTCACTATTTCTAAAAACACCACCTCCACCAAATTTTCCTGGATTTCCTTTAGAAGCACCATCAAAATTAATTTTGATAAAACCAATTTTTGGATATTTCTATTTTACCATAGATCAAAATATATACTTTGTTTTAATTCCATTGTCGCAGATGAGTCTTCCATGTATGTTCAAATCTTGTAGCCAATTTATTAGCATCTATTTTTCTGCAATTGAGACTTCCCATGTTGAGCATCATATTTGTAGATATTCTGTAAGAGGCATTAATGTGGTTCTAAAATTGGTATGATTTTGATATTTCTAAATCCTTCTCACACAAGGTACATCTGAAGGGTCCATAATATCCTATTCTTTGTAGACTCTCTCCCATAAGAATCTTACTTTGAACTACTAACCAAAGAAATGTTGAGGCCTTAGGGAGAGCCTCTAATAACTAAATGTTCTTCCAAGAAAAGTCTTTGGAAGATCAAAATTTTGATTGTTCTAAATCCTCATATCCCAACTTGACCGAGTATTTACCATCCTTTGATAAATTCCAATCCAACTCATCCTCTCATGTAAAAATTGGCAAATAAAAATCTTGAAGCATCTTTTGAAGTTTATCTGCAATTTTTTGGAGTTCCTCTCCTTCAACATGATCTAGATTTTTTTCTCATAATTATATAATATTTGACCTTTGGACCTTTACATGCTAGGCATACTTGAGCCAATGGTTTCCATTTTTAGTCAGGAATAAGAGGATAAGGCTTCAACCAAGCATCAGACTAAAAATTTGCATAACTCCCCTCATTGACTGACCATATAATATGGTTTTTTATCAATTGTAAACTCTATGATATGAAGTTCCATTTTGATGATCCTTTGGGTAGAGTTATATTCCTAAATAATTTCATTACATCAAGAGAACATGTATATTTTTGAAGTGATATTTTTATCCAATTCTTTCCTTGATCTTTGAATAATCTCCACCTAAGCTTTTCTCCTAATGCCAAATTCATAAGTCTGCAATTTTGCAAGCCTTCTCCTCCAATATTCTTTCCTTTGCAAACCCTATCCCACTTACAAAGAGGAAACCTAAAAAATTTCTCACAACCTTTCCATAGAAAGTCTCTTTGAATTTTATCAATTTTGATGCAATACCTATTGTTAGTCTTGAAAGTGACATCATATAAATAGGAATGGATTGCAAAGTAGTCTTTATGAGTTGTAGCCTTCTTGCCATGGTTAAAAAATTACATTTCCAACTTGCAAAGCAAGCTTTAAATCTATCTAAAAAATAGATCCAAAGCTCCTTTTTATTTCCTTTATCAGATAAAATACCCAAGTAGGTTGATGGAAAATTTTCAATTTTCAAACCCTAAAATATTCACAATAATTCATGGTAAATATAGGGTAGTATTAATGAAAAATCCTAGATTTTGAATTATTTACCAAATGTCCAGTAGCCTTCTCATAGTATGATAATATTGATTTAGACTTCATGGTCTCATTGACTAAGGGATGGCCCAAAAGAAAAGTATCATCAACAAATTGGAGATGAGAATCAAAGGGAGCATTTTTGCAACTTGAATACCCTTGATTTTTTCTTTGAAAAGGCTCTCCCTAATGCTTCCACCAAAATAATGAATAGATAAGGAGAAAGAGGATCACCTTGATGAAGTCCACAAGATGACTTGAAGTACCCAGTAGGAGAACCATTGATCAAAATAGAAAATTTTATAGTGCTATAACAACATTTAATCCACTCACACCAACTATAATCAAAGCTAAACTTTCTGAGAATAGCATGTAGAAAATTCCAAGAAACCCTATCATATGCTTTGTTCATATCTAATTTCAAAAGCATACCTGGTATTTTCATGGAATGAAGAGAATGTATGGCCTCTTGTGCAATAACTATACCATCAAGAATTTTTTTACCCTAAACAAAGCTACCTTGTTCCTTTAAGATAAGACACCCTAGAATTCCCTTCAACATGTTTGTCATATTTTTTGAAATGATCTTATAAATCACATTACGAAGGATTATTGGAGACAATTATCAAAATATTATGTGTCGCATTTCTTGGGACCCAAGGTAATAAAAGTAGCATTGATATCACTTATTATAGTATTCCTTTTTTGGTCCTCTTCAACTACATCTAATGTATTATTCTTCAATAAATACCAAAATTTTCGAAAGAAAAATACAGGAAATCCGTTGGGGCTAGGTGTCTTGTTAGGATAGAAAGAGAAAATTGCTTCATGGAACTCCTCCATATATATCCAACAAAATATTTTTGAAATAATTTATTGCTTCCTTCCTTATATATTCTTCATCCTCGATATTTCTTCCATCTAGAGTTTTAATATTTTTGATATGACGAACATAGAAATTTTTTTTGTTGTAGCATAAAAAAAATTGTATTTCTATCTTCTTCCTTGGGTAATTTCTCTCTAGGTTTTTGAAACCAATATGAATCCTCATTTTTGAATGCATTATGATAATTAGAAAGTAACCATTTTTCTTTCATATAAGAATCCTGGTCCATTCCATTAATTTCTACCATCTCTTGTAAATTTTTGAGCTTGGATTCAATTTCTTTTTTTTTTCTTTAAAAATGTTACCAAAATTTTTGACATTCCATGTCTTCATTTGCTCCTTTAAATATTTCAACTTTTGAACAAAATTGTACATACATTATCCTTCAAATTTTGATTCATACCACCATAACATAACCATCTAGAAAAAATCAGGATCTTGGAGCCACATAGACTAGAAGTGAAATGGATTTGGATGACCATTGTTAGGTGACTCACAAGTCAAAATAATGGGTTTGTGATCTAATCCTTCTCGCAATAAAATATTTGAAGAGATTGTATACTCTGTTTACAACCATTTTTTGGATAATAAGAATCTATCAAGTCTTTCTCCTATATTATTTTTCCAATACGTCTATTATCCCATGTGTATTGAAATCTTGAGGGACTAACATCCCAAAGGTCATTTGAATTGACAAATTAAACAAAATATTGCATTGATTTAGACCATCCTAGAATGCCACCCTTCTTTTCCAAAGGAGATATAACAATATTAAAATCACCCCTAAGAATCCATAGATCATAATGAGTCATCATTGTATTTGATAAAAATATACTAAGGTCCTTCCAACACCTTTCACGAGGAGTAACTATAGTTGGAGCATATACATTTATAACCCCAACTTTGATGTTTCCCTCTTTCTTGCTAAATAATCAGCAATGCAATTACTTTTTGCTTTTAATAGTTGTCCATCCCATTTGCATTTGTCCCATATTATTGCAATACCACCTGAAGCTCCTATAGAAGAAATTGCTAAACAATCATCTATCTTCCAAATCTTCTTAAAAGCATCCTTACATTCCTCACCACTTAATTTTATTTCTTGTATTAAAATAAACTCGGGGTTATAACAATATATTAATTCCTTAGTAACTCTTTTCTAGGGATTTTATTCATACCACTAGTATTCCATGATATCATTTTCATCATCAACACTTTTTATTTTTATTAGTGGGCTTAGCCCCACTTCTTGTTAACATCTATGATATTTTTATTTGGCTTGCCATATTAATATCCTTTTGAGTTTCTTTTTCTCTTAGTTCCTAATTTGATGGCCTTCCTCTCTTTCTTCCATTCCCTCCAACACTCTCATCTTCATCAATATCTTCCATTTTTTCATATTGTTCAAAATGAGACTTATCTTCTATAGATTTATGTTGCTCGAAAGTGCAAGGAATAGCCTCATTAGAATTTTCTTCTTTATGTTGCCCTGAAAAATCTAAACTACATAGATGATCCTCTAGAGTCATCACTTTCTTATGTTGGTCGAAAAATCCTAAATTTCCTTGGATATCGTCCATAGAATTTTCTTTATTGTACTGCTCATTAAAACCTAAAGTGCAAGGAATATACTCTGTACTACTTTCATATTTATTGTAAGGAGAATATTTTAAGCTACTTGAGGATAATAAAGGTAATTTACCTGGATTAAGCTTGACCTCTTTCACCTCATTTATTTTAAAATTTGTCTCCTTATCTTCTTTTGTATTTAAATTTGTCAACCCTTCTTCCTTTGCACCTTTAGATCCTTCTATATTGAACTTGCACATTGTACTTCCTTATCCCCCATATCATTTTTTTCTTCTAATAGATGATTCGAGTGAACTATAATGATATTTACCATTTGATGATATAGAGGTATTTTTATAGACACTTTCTTAAGAGTGAAAAATCCTTGATTTGATCTATCTTCTCCTATGATATGGTCTCCTTGTTTCAAATTGAAGCTACCCTTATGCCCAAAAAATTCTATCTCTTTCTTCATTTTTATTTTTTAGTATCTTGCCATGTGCCTAGTTTCCTGATATTTGCAACATCGAAATGCAATATTTTCATAATCCACTTGCTGATCCCATTCTCTTGATTCATATTTAATCCTAATAAACTATGGTAAAGGTTTAGAAATATCCATAGTAACACATATTCGAGTGTATACAACATTCCTTCTCTCCTAATTATTTGGTCCCTCCTATATGGATTCGCTTAGAGTATTACAAATATTCTTCAAAATATCCTTATTGATGAGTTGATATGGAAGTCCAAAATTCCTAATCCATATCAAAAGCCTTTTAATAGTTTCTTTGTCCACAAAAAACCTTCTCACTCCAACGTCTTAAATATAATGCATCTTTACCCCTAAACCATGGGTCTTCATTCATTATTTTATCCCTTATTTTTGAATTGGAGAAAATAATGAGGAAAAATCCTTTTGGAAGAAAAGTTATGGAGTAATTTGAATTCAATCTCTACTTACACTTAATCTAATTTTGAATATAAAAAAAACCTGGCCAATATCCATGAAACTTACGAATTAATCCTCTAGTTTTAAGAATCATTATATCATGCTCAATCATCTCATCCTTGATAATCACTTTTGGTGTAGAATCTGCTACTTGGACTAGGTTTTCCATAGATTCTATCTTCCTCTTATTGCTAGCTAGGGCATCCAAAATTCCAACTTGGCCATTCATAGTTTTAGTAATGAATTTCACAAATGACTTTCTTTCCATGTTACCTAGATATTTTCAAATGAATCCTTTAAATTCTCCTAATATTTGGAACAAGAAGTGGAACTTGTTCCTTGATCACACTTTGATTTCTACTTTTTGCTTTCTTGCTCACACTTCCTCCTTACTCGTAGCTTGCACTCACATTGGTTTTTGGTTGCACTAACTCTTGGCTCACATTTGAACTCGCTATTGGCTACACTCACTCCTAGCTTGCACTCACACTCTTACTTTTAGCTGCACTTATTCCCGACTCATGCTCACACTCACTCTCGATACACCTGGCTTGAACTCGCACTCTTGTTTTTTTTGTACTCACTCTCGACTGCACTCACTCTTATCTTGTATTTGCACTCACTTTCAACTACGTTCACTCTTGAATTACACTCGCACTCTTGTTTCTAGTTGCACTCACTCTCAACCCGTGCTCACACTCGCTCATGGATTGTGCTCTCACTTTCTAAGCAATTACAACATTTATTAATAAATTTGTAACATTATTTTCTATATCAACTTTATCTAGCATCACTTGATTCCATTCAACCATATCTCTCACAAAATGGTACTTGATATCAAATATATTTTGATCAATCATGAAAACAAGGATTGTTGGGAAAAAAAATTTCACTTTGACTGTTATTATCAATCCTTACAACCTTCTTCTTAAGACCAAATGTTTAACACAACCTCTATAGACAAACTGCTTCTTTACATGCACGAGTTGCTATAATGTACTCTACCTCTATTGTGGACAAAGCAACCATTTATTGCTTTTTACTCATCCAACTTACTGCCCCTCCAAATAGTCTGAATATATAAGCACTCGTGTATATTCTCTTGTCCAGATCTCTAGCCTAGTTAGAATCCATAAAACCATGTAGATATACAATATTACTATCTCCATATTTTCCTTGGTAACAAATAGCATAGTTTGAAGTTCTACGCAAGTATATAAATATCCTCTTCATAGCAATCCAATATTCCTTTCTTGGACTAAATATATATCTACTAACTACTCCCACTACATGTGCAATATCAGGTCTAGTACAAACTATGCATACATCATACTTCCAACAACTCTAGCATAAGGAACATGATGCTTTTATTCAATTTTATCATCTTTTTTAGGATACTATTCAGTAGATAACTTTTGACCAAAAGGATATGGAGTACATACTAGTTTACAATCATGCATCCCAAAACATTTGTAGTATCAAATCAAGATATTTCCTTTTATTTAACCACAACTTTCTATTTGTACGATCCCTTATTATTTCTATACCCAAAATAAATTTTGCAGCACCCAAATCCTTCATGTCAAACTCATAAGATAATTGAGAATTTAGTAACTTTATCATCTCCTTATTGTTACCATTTAACATCATAACACCCACATACAAAACAATGATAATAATATTTTCACCTTCTTGTTTAAAATACACACGAATTTGCTTTGTTTTTTCCAAGCCTAAGTGTGAAAACAAACCTTTTAAATTTTTGTTTCGATATTCTTGGAGATTGCTTCAAGTTTTAAAGAAACTTATTTAACTTGCATACCAAGTCATCCTTACCTTTTATCCTAAATCATTTTGGTTGTGATATATATGTCTTCATCAAGTTCACCATGTATATTGTCTTTACATCCATATGTTCTATTTTAATATCAAAAGTAGTAGAAATAGACAACATAAATATAATTGAAGTTAGTTTAGCCATAGGAGAAAAAATCTCACCAAAGTTAATTCCCTCAACTTGAGAAAATCCTTTTGCTACCAGGTGAGCCTTGTACTTCTTCAAATTTCCTTCTACATTATATTTCTTCTTGAATACCCACTTACAACCATTTGGTTTTCTTCCAGGGGTAATTTCACCAAGTCCCACATCTTAGTTTATCCAAGGACTCCATTTCTTCTCCATATCCCTTTTCCAAGACTTATTCTCACTTGGCTGAAGTGTTTCCTTTACAATACTGGGTTCTTCATCAGTATTTGATATATTAAATGCATAACAAATATTTGAAGGGCTATAAATTTTTGGGAGTCTTCTCAGTCGATATGATCTCCTCGAACTTGAATTTCTTGGTTCTGCATCATCTTCCTCCTCACCTTCTTCCTCTAAATTTTTCTCTTTAGAATATCTCTGTAGTTCATCTTCTTTTATAGCACTAGGTTCTACCACAGTTTCTTCCTCCTATTCCAATTTTACTTGAACTATTTTAAGTTATTTGCTTGGTTGTATTTCCTATTTTAGAACCTTTTTTGTTTCTCTAAATATCACATTACGTCTGTAAACAATCTTCAGTGTTTTTGGGTTCCACAACTTATATCCTTTAACACCAATACTATAACCCATAAATATGTATTTTTTAGATTTATAGTCTAGCTTAGTCCTTTTCTCTTTTGGTACATACATATAAGCATCACAACCAAAAACCCTTATATGACTAAGAGAGTGTTTCTTACCAGTCCACACTTCATGTGGAGTCTTATCCACCAAAGCTAAGGTAGGAGATCTATTGATGAGGTAACAAGCAATTAACACGACTTCTACCCAAAATTTCCTTTCTAACCCTACACCACTTAGCATGCTTTTGGTCTTATCCATCAATGTTTTGTTCATCCATTCTACAACTCCATTATGTTGTGGAGTATATAATGTTGTTTTCTACCTTTATATTCCATAGTCCTTGTTGGAAATGAAAAATATGAGATCTATTACAAATGAAAAGAGTACAATATATAGGCATAATTTTATATGAAAAACATGACAAGTGTCAAACTGAAACTGAAGGTATAGTGCACATTAACATTCTAAAATCCCCCCTTAATGTGCACTATCCTAACTATAGAGATAAAAATAACTCAACATTAGAAAACATTCCTCCTTAATGTTGACTTCTAAAAGAACCCTATCATCCTCATTTATTACATTATTTGGTCTAGGCTCATGCTATTTGCACTTGGCTCTCCAAATGTGAATAATGCTAGATCAACAATGTATACATCTCGATTTGTTGCCTTAGGGTCAACCACTTTCTTGGATTTTTTGCCTTTGGGTCAGCCATCTAAGTGCCTCAGGGTCATCCTGGGTGCCTTAGGGTTAGCCAATTCTAGATATGTTGCCTCTGTAGGTCATCCTCTAGGTATGTTGCCTCTCATAGGTTACTGACTAGGTTCACCATGAATATCATCGCCCCTCATGGTGAACTCAATCTAGAAAGTGTTGGTCTCTGTCAAAAATGCATCGTAATACAAAATAAAATACGAGCCATATATGAGTGTTGGTTCATACCAAAAATGCACTCAAAAAATAAAATAAAATGAGCCATAGACAAAATTCAAATGTGGAGGAGAATAAGAAGAAAGAAGAGAATATTTTGAAGTATCTTTATTTGTAGTCTTTAGAAGTTGATCCAAAAAAGTCCTTAGATAGAGTCTAGGGTGTCTATGTCTATAGTCCCTAGAGTAGGTATCCTTATGGTGACCATATCATCCCACCAAAATGCATGGGTAACCAGCCACTACATCCGCTAGGTGCTATAGAGAAGGTGACTAGGTACAAGGATCACATACAATTTGCTTTGGGAGTGTTGGGTTCAACCGAGAGTGCACTCCATGATACAAAAATATTTGAGGCTAAAAAATACAAATGGAACAACCTCAAAATTACAATTGGACACCACCAATGTGTCCATATCAAAAAAATATTTTTGATGACTATAAATACCCCTATGTTCCACTCTCAATGGGGTCTTCATCTTGTGGAAAAAACAACATCAAGAATTTAGAATATTCCTGACATCAAAGAATATTCTTAGCATCACACTCACGAAATAAAAAATAGATTCAAGGACCATGTGGGCCTACCACTTCCACTCTCCATGTGGAAAAGCATTAAAAAAATATGGCCACCCACTTGTTCACTGGCATGACCATTCTAAGTCCCCATTCAATATGAAGTGGTCCAACACTTTCATAAAAAAATGTCAAAGGGGAATAATAATAAGAATGATCATTCATTATAACATTTAAAAAAAAATGTTCCCCTTTTTAAATATTTTTTTCCCAATATTTAATTTTTTTTGGATGATTGCCTTCTTGACGGCTCGCTGGGCTTGGGAAATAGAAAGGCACATACTCTTGTTATGGTGCATTCTCTGCTATTTTATTATAAACCATTTTGTAGCAAAGAAATAATGGTGAAAAAATAACCAAAGAACATAGCTCCTCATTCTCAGCTTCTGATGCGAATGGGTTCTCAGCTTCGAATTGGAAGAAATTGCCACAGTGAAAAGATCTCCTTCACATGGATCAGGGACCCCAATGCAGGCCTCATGTAGTCTCAAAATATGGAAAGAGCTTAAAGAGTCTTTGGGTGATCCAGTCATGTTCACTGCTACCTACACAAAATTTTATTCTTCTCTCAAATCACTCTCCAGAACATGCACGCCAAAGTGATGATTTTCGGCTTCAACGTGCGTGCCAAAGTGATGATCTCCTCCTCCACGGGCTAATAAATCTCCCATTAAACAAATATCTCTGGTAAATAAATCTCACGTTTAATACTAGATAGATATTATTTGGAATGGGTGTCTATAAAAAATTGTGGCCCGCCAGATTTTTCTAAATTAGTGCAGCTTGCCATCGTCCATCGTCCATCCACCATGTGCAATTTACTAGAAAAAATCATCAATAACCATTAAAAAATATGCTCGTCTCCATACCTAATCACGACCTCTAATTACATCTTCCACATCATGTGCATCCTCAAACTCAATGAAATAATCGCCAAGAGGACACACCTATAGAATAACCAAAGGCAAAAATGCACGATGAGGATAAAAAATACACGGTTCTCTGCGTGGTGTTACCAGATTCCCACAGATTTAGGATAAAATTCATTCTCATGAACACAGTGTGCATAAATAGTCCATCTCTACGTCATCAACCATGATCTTCACCAATGAGAACTGCCACCTACGCACAGAGTGAGGAAGCGCCGTGCAAAATTTTTGCCTAAAAATCATATATTGATTTGCTCAAATTAAAGAAATTCAAACTCAACTATGTCGTCATCCTCTTGACTGAAACTCAGCTCCCACCTGGCATTGTCTTCGAGCACACTTTTGAATTGCTTGCTTTTCTATGTTATCATCTTTCTTTTCTATTATAAATATAATAAATACAAGGCAAAAATATTAGGCTATCAACAATGCAGCTGGATGACGAAAAAAATGCTTCAGTGAGGTTGATGCCGCCCATGGCTCACATTCTTCTTGCTACAATCACAATTTATTTACATCTCCCAAAACCAAAATAGCATCTTGGTTGATTCATGGGGTCACCCTGGACCAGCTATGAGTCAAAAAACTGTATCTCCATATCATAAATAGGTTATTGTCATAGGTTGGGGACGGGATTTTGCATAAACCCATCAATTATTGATTTTTTTGCAGCGTCTTCATCAACAGGTACAATGATGCTTCTAGTCTTGTTACAACCTTGTATCGCCATGAGCTGGCAAGCGACATCAAATCATACAGCTAATAAATTTATGATACTTGCTACAACAGTTACATTCAGTCTACCTTGAACGTTGTAAATTTGTCCAAACGTCCTTGTTCGCTACAAAATTTATCTCGCTAGTATCAGATTCAACATGCACATTAAGAACTCTGTGTATGTTAGACCGCTTTTGTAATATTGATACCAAATATTGGGAATGAAAAATATGATATCTATTACAAAAAAATGAGTACAATATATAGACATAAGCCTATATGAAAAACATGACAAGTGTCAAGGAACGTGACAAGTGTCAAACTGAAACTGAAGGTATAGTGCACATTAATATTCTAACAATCCTTGCAAAACAACTCAAGTTCATTAGAGCAATATTCACCACCATTATTACTTCTCAAAACCTGTATCTTTTTCTCTATCTAATTTTATACAAGAGCCTTAAACTCTTTAAACTTATTGAAAACATCAGATTTATTCCATAACAAATATACCTAGGTCTTTCTTGAAAAGTCATTTATAAATGTAACAAAATAGATAGATTTACCTAAGGATGGTACTTTTGCAGGTCCAAACACATTACTATGAACTACATGCAAAATTCCTTCAGATCTTGTAGCACTACTAGAAAAATTGAATCGAGTTTGATTTCTAAAAACACAGTGCTTACAAAAATTAAAATTGAATGGTCAATCAAAAATTCCTTCAACCATACCTTTCATTTTTAATGTTCAAAGACCTTTCTCACTAATATGCCCCATGTGTTGATGCCACAACATTGTCTTTGCTATAGGAATACTTAAAGCCGCTTCTACCATATTATTCTCCTCTACAATTGAAGAGTTATTGTAATCAATACTTACAATGCTAGCCTCAAGTTTGAATAGAGTTCCTATATAAACTCCCCTTGCCAACATCAAGACTCCACGAACCATCTTGCAACTATCCTTATTGGATACCACAGTTACACCCACATCATTCATCTTACTCATGGATATCAGATTCCTTGCCAAACCTAAAATATGCAACACACTAGTAAGGGTTTTAATTCTTCCATATTTTAACCTCAACTTAACTCTTCCTCAACCTAATATTTTAAATGTCGAATTGTATCCCAAGAATACTTCACCTCCATTTATGTTTTCATATTCACAAAAACCCTCCCTATGAGGAGTCATATGAAAGGAAGCACCTGAATCAATCAACCATGAGTCACGTCATTCACTTGAACATGCTACAGCTAAGAATAAGTCCCATGAATCTTCATTTATCTTTGTTTTTGCATAAGTTCCTTCATCATATGATCAACTATTATCAGCCTTTTTAGATTTGTAGTCTCTTTTATAATACCCTATTTTACTGCACTTCCAACATTTCCTCTTTTTTGGAGCAACATATTTACCCCTATATCTTGATTTTCTTTCTCCTTATTTCTTTTTGCTTCTTTCTTGAGAAGGACCTCTCACAATCAAAGCATCCTTCTGATGATAATCCTCAGAATATTTTTGTCTCATTTCCTCATATAGCAATGTTTATACTATATCCTCTAATTTCAATGTAGAAGTAGTATTGGTGATAGCCATAACTAGGTTATCCCATGAATTAGGTAATGAACAAAGTAAAGTAATACACTTTTTATCTTCATCCATTTTTACTTCAACAAAGTTTAATTGACTTACCACAATATTAAAAATATTCAGATGTTCAACCACAGAGTCACCATCATTCATCCAAAGTGAATACAACTTCTTTTGAAGAAAGATTTTATTTACCAATGACTTTATTTGATACAAAGTTCTTGGCTTATACCATAACAAATTTGTTATTGTCTCTGTCAATATATTCAACAATACCAAATCATATAAGAACAATATGATAGGATTCTTTACCTTTGTATCGATATTCAATCAATCCTCATCTATCATTAATGTTGATTTTATCTCAAGATTGTAATTCACTAATCTTTATCAACCAACATATCCTCCATCTTGAGTTTCCATAACTCAAAATTCTATCCATTAAATTTTAAACTCTACCTATGTGCATCCCATAATTTTTCTTCACCCAAATTATTTCGTGTACGACTCCCATTGAAGAATTAATTTATCATAAGGTTGAAACCCTTACTCCTCGAAAAAAAAGCTAAAAAACCTAACGCTAATACCAAATGAAGACCAAAAGTCCTTGATAAACTAAATATAGAAAAAAAATGTGAATATAGAATCAAAGGAAAAAAAAGACAATAGATACACACATTACATAGTATTTCACCTAGAAAACCCTTATAGGAAAAACCTAGCACAATAATATCTTCTTACTGTATAAACGTAATTGTCTCCAATACAATAATGTTTATCTCTCATCTCTCTTCAAATTTGGATGCAAGTGCAATTAAATAACAACACAAGAATGGATTTTATATAACCATTGGTAAAAAATAATGGATTCAAAATATTTAATCCTAAACAGCCCATATGGGTCTAAAAATAGCTTAAGAAACTCTAAAAATTTTACCTAGGGCTGTCGCCCCTGGACCCCCACTTTTTGGGGGTTGTTGCCTCTGAACCTCGATGAGGATACATGGAGAGTATCCAATACCTTTTAGAGTTAATCCTTTCATAATAACATGGAAAATATTAAACATATTTCCAACAAAATGTGGTAAGGGTGAAGCAGTGACCACCGTTGGATCAAATATCATCAATGACTATGAGCAAGACCACCCCAATTTTAGGAGAAATCCCACAAGTTGCCAATATTAATGATAAAACATGATTCAATATTAGGTTGTCAAGAGGAGCAATCATTCTATCCTTGCTCAGGGAGTTGTGCCCTAACATCTACCATAAAGTTGTTGCTTACAAGGTTGCAATGGTTGACGACTAGAGAGAACATGCCAAATATAAAAACATAGTAGGGAAATATTTGCACTAGGTATGTGGATCTAACAAATAAAAAATGTTGTAGGAACTGAGTCATGCGACCTTACCGATTGAGCATAAGGAAGGCCTAAACCACTAAGAAGTGGTATACCTTTTCGTCAATCGAATGACATGAAGGTTCAATTCACCATGGAGCTAGTATAAACCAAGGAGTAATTAATACCTTAATAAACCTCACATTGAAACTAATCACATAGGTCTTGTGCCTTGGCATAAGGGCCAAATATCTTGAAGTAAGCAATGGTGTTATATTTTTAGCAAGATTAATGACATGCTTAAAGATAGATTGGTTTGGGAAGGGGTGCTTGCGCAAGATGAATGTAGTCAATGGATAACAATGTCATTGAAAACCTACATCCTCATAGGGATTATCACCCACCATCCAAAATTCCATTGGGTTGATGATGAGACAATTTCCATGGCTAAGCTTGAGGAAGATTATTAGATAATCATATTATTTAGCTACATAGGCATGATTGTCTCCTATTGGTTTTCCAAAAGAGAGCCAATAGAGATGGATTGATAAAAGAGGAATTTGATGGCTTTCTTGATGGGGAGGTCTATAAAATATGGAACTTCCTCCACTATGCCTCATGATCTCTCGATCAAAGGTTCTTGACAAGCGAGAAATTGAACTCCTCAAGATTTTATTATATCAGACAAATATAACCCAAAGGAGGTATTGGGAGACAAATTGCTACTCAAGAAGTTGAATAAAATGAGGGAACATGAAGCTCCATCAATCTATCAAGTAATTGATGCCATAAAAATTCCAAAGATGTTGACAAGGGAAGGCCTTTGAAGAAATTTGCTAGCAAATTTGAAACTCCTTATGCCATGAGGCTATGCTAAGCCATCAGACCAAATGATAATGACTTATATCCTTTTTCATGGTAGCTAAGCCAAACCTTGCCATAGGTAGGAACCTCATAACCTTCTAGATGGTGGATAAAAGGGTTTTATTGTTGGTAGAGTTTCTATCCACTCAACAACTGCAAGCACACCTCTCAGCCAAAGGGGTGAGCCATTCTATTTTGGTAATTGGGTTGCAACACATCATGTGCCCTAGTGTTGTTACAAAATGGCAAGAACAATATGACAATGAAAGAAAAATCCAAGAACAATAGAGGATGGAAGTAAAGGGGAAAAAAAGTTCAAGCAATAATTTAACAAGATTATCTAGGCTTGTTTATCCATATTAAGGTCACCCCTAAAATTTGTGGCAAAGTGGTTGAAATTGGACAAATATACAAAGAAGATACCAAAATTCCAATGATTAAGCAACTTTAAAGCATGAACAACTAAAAAAGGACCAAATACATCAAAAAAAATATTCACAAGATCAAGATATGATCAAGAAGGTGGAAATTGGAACTTCAATTAATATCCAAACTTAAAAAATTGATCCAAAGGCTTAAAAAAACCATCTTGGGCTTAGAATAACTCAAGGCTTGTGTAATGAATTTTTGCTATGTATGGAATCCAAAGGCAACCCTACACCTAAAAGTCTCATGCTAAAGAAAATAGCTTTTCCCACTCCCTTTCTCGCTTTTTATTTTCATTATGTTATTTTATTTTTTGCCATATCTAATTTCTATATTTATGTTTGGAATTTGTCCTCTTTAGCATGATAAAGAACCCCTAGGAGATGCCAAGACTATAGGGAATTTTCTCTACAATCCTACCTCACTAAAATGCCCAATCGAAAGTAGGATAAGCTAAAAACAGAAGGTAAAAGATGTAGTCTATCTTCTATTGAAAGCGCCAGCTCCAACTCCATGATATAAAAGGGATATGAACATGATTTAAATCATGCAATCCATTCGATCTCAAATCAACAATCAACACTCATTTTCCATCTAAAGCCAACAACTTGAGGGTGATAAGGAATGTGATTCATTAATTTTCCATTTGACGGACAACAACGATCTCTCGATGGGTGAAAGCAAAAGCAAAAAAGTGCCCTATTGTAGATAAAGTTGAGCATATGGTAGTTGGGAAAAAATAAGAGGTGAGCGTTGGGGCACAATCGAAGAAGGTCCATCATTGATTGAAGGCAATCCTCTCTTATCTAGGGACATATTGTGGCCACTTGAAAATACAAGAAAATAGTCCACAAGTTAGTTAAGAGAGCATCCATCATTGGCCATTGAAGTTATCTTTTGTGGTTTGACTTGTCAGAATCATCCATGTGGTAGTTGCAATGGCTGCCAGCCACACGGGTAAACCTACCCTACCAATCTATGCCAGTTAGGGAGGAACTGTCTATTACATTAGTAAGTAGAGGATTCCAAGGAGAAACCTTGCAAGAACTTAATGGTGCAACCAGCCCAGAGCTACAACAATGAGAGATGGCAACAACTTGTTATCCAAGGGCCCAACAACCTCCAATATTGATAGCCCCAGATCCAAAGGCCTTGAAGCTTCCAAATGAAATTGTAGAATAATTTTGGCCATAGAACAAAGAAAAAGAAATGGACCTTTGATGCAAAGTATTGGAAATATGAGCAAGTTTTGTTGTCATTGATGTCAAGAGGTTGATGTCCAAGTTTCTTCATCATTAATGTCATCAAGTGGTTTTTCCAAAAGGCAAGGAAGAGGTTAAAAGAAATAGGATATAATATTTATTTTAATATTATATGCCTAAAGCGGCCTAAAATATTAAAGTCCCAAGGAAGGAGAAGCAGGTTTAAAAGGAAATCCCAAGGAAGGAGAAGCAGGTTTAAAAGGAAATCCCAAGGAAGGTGAAGCAGGTTTAAAAGAAAATAATAATATTATAATATTTCGGACTAAAGGTTGAGGTGAAGAAAAACGAGGTCCAAGGAGTCTTTAAAATATAAATCCTCAAAAGACCCATTTGGCAGATTGTAAAGGTTATTATTTAATTTATTTAAATTAAAATATTTTAACCATAGGTTAAAATTTTAATTTAAATAAATAATAAAGGCACCAAGAGTTAAAGTTTAAAATTCGAATTGAAATCACCGACGTGTTGGAGTGCATAGCAAAAGGTATAAAAGGAGCAATGATTTTTATTCAAAATTATCCATGCAATTTGTATGCCCAAAAGAAAAATAATTTTGTGCGCTGCCTAAAGAGAAGAGAAAGGACTTGCATGTGTTAAAATAAAAAGGGCAGACTTCGTGTTAAGACCAAGAGGAGCACCAAATATTCTCCAAAGCGCTTGGTAGCGCAAGCGGCGATCGGTGGCTGGTTAAGGTGTTTGTGCAAGGCAGGTTAGGGGTTCGATTCGCGTCCCCTTCATTTTGAATGCGATAAGAGGGTTTTGGTTATTTCGAATCATCGAAGAGCAAAGGACAAAGCGCACATCGTGCGCCTTAGGTTTTGTGTTGGGCGCATAGCCCAACGGTAGCCTAGCCTTGGGCTAGGGCGTTACGGCGATGGCAGGTTTTAGGTTCAAGTTTGGGCGTGTTCATTGTGGGCACAAATTTTTTTGATGTGGGCCATCGTATGAGGTAAGCGCTCGATTTAATTTTTGCAAGGTGTGAATAGTGCTAGGGGGCCACGTGATAGTTGTGAAGGCTTAAGGTCAAGAAATTTATTTTGCTAAGTGAAAGATAGGGAGTCATAAGGTTGTTTGATATTTTAATTTTTAATTAGCATTATAAATAAATATTGGAAGATATAAGGTGTTAGAAAGGAAATTAATTGTGTTGAATATTATTGTGTAAATATTGGAGATATAAGGTGTTAGAAAGGAAATTAATTGTGTTGAATATTATTGTGTAAATATTGGAGATATAAGGTGTTAGAAAGGAAATTAATTGTGTTGAATGTTATTGTGTGAATATTGGGTTTATAAAGTGTTTTCAAAGGAGTTTGATTGTTTATGAATTGAATATTATTTTTGAAGTTTGGAGATTATAAGGTGTACTTGAGACTTGATATTTTTGTATGGTGAGATAATTATTGAAGGAAATATTTGAGTGGAGATTTTGAGATAAATTGTTGCTATCTAACCTTGAAAGTGGCAAAGAGGATTTGATTGTGATTAAGACAGGTTTTTGAAGATATATCTCCATAAAAAAAAGGTATGGGCACATCTTCCTTGTGAGTGAAATATTGTTTGATTGAATGTTGTGAAATGCAAAGTTGGAGTGAAAAGGATTGTTTGATAAGCATTGTTGGAAATATTTGAGTGAGCCTTCATGTGCATGATTAGGGTTTGTGAAAGAACATGAGTATCATTGTTATGTGAGATTGAGAACTATCTTGAACTAGGGTTTGTGAAAGAACATGAGTATCATTATTATGTGAGATTGAGAACTATCTTGAACTAGGGTTTGTGAAAGATCATGAGTATCATTGTTATGTGAAATTGAGAACTATCTTGAGCTAGGGTTTGTGAAAGAACATGAGTATCATTGTTATGTGATATTGGAATTATCTTGAGTCAAGGTTTATAGTGTGAGTTGTTGGAAGTAAATTAAAACACTTGGTTAGGGTTTGTAAGTAAGGTGTGTTTCATTGAGTGAATGGTTGAGTGAAGTTGATTGAGCATTATTGATTGAGTGCATTGGAGTGATAGTTCAATATTTATGAAATAAATTATTCTTTATTTCTGAATTGATTTGAAAGAGAGTTTGAAAGTGATAGAGTGATTTGTGAGTGTGAAACATATTGAGTCTCTTACCATTCTCTATATGTTTCTATGGTTAAACAAGATTATGAGTGAAACTTGTTTGTGTGATTGAAGAGGTTTTCTGAAAGGATTAAGTTGAGTTGTGTATGCAAGTTTTACAATTAATTTGAATAAGCTTTTGTGAAAGCTAGTGGACTATTTTGAGTAAGTCCTAGAGGGGACTTAAGGACAGAGTTAAGCAAGCTTTTGTGAAAGCTTGTGAGCAGATTTGAGTAAGTCCTAGAGGGGACTTAAGGACAGAGTTGAGTGAGATTTTGTGAAAGCTTAAGGACATATTAGTGTGAGCTTTTGTGAAAGCATACAAGCATATTTGAGACAAGTCTTGGTGAAGACTTGAGAGTAGATTTGAGGTAAGTCTAATGAAGACTTGTTGAGCATATTGGAAAAGTTCTAGAGAGGACTTGTTGAGAAAATTTGAGGCAAGTCTAGCGAAGACTTGTTGAGCAGATTGGACAAGTTCTAGAGAGGACTTTTTGAGCAGATTTGAGGTAAGTATTAGTGAAGACTTGTTGAGCATATTGGACAAGTTCTAGGGAGGACTTGTTGGACAGATTTGAGGTAAGTCTTGGTGAAGACTTGGTTGAGTAGATTGAGAAAGTTCTTGAGAGGACTTGTAGATAGATTTGAGACAAGTCTTTGAGAAGACTTGAGAGCAAAGTTGATTGATTGATTTGTTCAAGCTTTGAGTTAAGTCTTGATGCAAATCTATGAAGAGTAGATTTGTGATTGGATCAAGCTTTGTGTTAAGGCTTGAGGACAGATTTGAGGACAAAGTATGGCACAAATTTGAGAAAAGATTTATGCTATAGCAAAGATAGAGTTTGGTGCATATTTAAGGGCATATATGTGCCAAACCAGAGACATACTTGTGAGCAGATTTGTGCTAGACCGAAGGACAGTGTTTAGTGCAGATTTGAGATAGAGATTGAGCAGAGCTAAGAGTAAGATTTGGAGGTGACAGAGCAGAGGACAATAGTCTCTAGTGGATAGAGATCCATTAGCTAGGGCAGTGAGGACAGAGGTCTTCTGAGTGAGGACAAAGGTCTTCAGTGGAGAGAGATCCACAAGCTAGTGTAATGGAGGCAATAGTCTTCTAGAAGATCACCAACCAGAGTAGAGGAGAAGGAGTTCTCCTGTGGATAGAGATCCACAAACCAATAGAGGGGAAAGAGTTCTCTTATGGATAGAGATCCATGAACTTGATTAGGAGATTGGTGTCTCCTTTGGACAGAGGTCCATAAATATTGTAATAGGGAAGGATTCCCAAGAGATTTGTTGAGAAAATTTTAGTGAAATATTTTCTCCGTGGAGTAGCCCACATTGGGTGAACCACGTTAAATTAGTGTCTCTATTGTGTGTGATGATTTGCGAATTGTTTTTATTACTGTTGTTGATATTGCCATTGATATATTGAATAATATTGTTTGAGAAAAGAAAAATAAAAGTTGACCTTATATTGTTCACCCCCCCTCTCATAATAAGCTTGTGTTCTTCACAAAGTTTCAAAGGGAAAAAGCCCTCATCCTAACCTATAATAGGCATGTAATTCTATTATAAAGCCATCGGGAGCTGCTTGCTCGTGCCTCATATATGGCCTTGTAAGCTCTTCCTTTCACTCCTTGATTGTATGAGTGGGGCTCAAACCTTGAGCCATTGTCTAAGGAGCATTAAGCCTCTTCAAGTCGCATGCCTTATAATTATCTTTGCACATTAATGGAAGCTATGACTAATTTTGCTCTGTCATACTTCTCTAAGTGTGTTTTTAGTTCTAGGTTATGCATAGTGAAGTGTATTCAAATCCTAGCTATTAGACGATGGTGATTTTGTTCAATTCTATCTTGTTCATATAGTTAGGAAGCGAACTTTGATCTTGGTGCATCGCCCCTAGGGTTAGGTTTATATTTTTTTGCAAGTTACTTTCCATTTTTATGCTTTCTATCATTTATTTTCCATGCATTCCCTTTCCATGCACCCTAATACAAGTAGGCTTGAGCCTACAAGATCTGAAAGCATGCAAAGATCAAATCCAACAAGGAGTCGACCCTGATTATAAAACCTTAGATGTTCCCCACAAGTGTTCCCTTTGTAGAGCTTCCTACTATGTTGCTCTACATGAGGCATAGGTGTTCTAGGTGTGTTGTTGTTACCCCAACAATTTGAAAGATCTAGAGACGATAATAGTTATAAAAGAAAAATATGATCATTTAACCATCAAAATTTAATCTTAGCTTTAGGATGTTGAAATTATAATTTGCTTCATGGCCAAGGGTTGGCATTGTGTGATGTATTGGATAGGCCTAAAGGCATTTCATTGTGAAATACATTTATTATTTTATTTTATTTTATTATGTAAGCCTAATGGACCTTGGTTAACATTGTTATGGTTAAACCCTATTTATTAATTGTAATTAACCTAAAATCCTTTTATTATGTCAACTTAGGTTAATTCTATGATGTGATTGGGATTTTGGTATTGTTATAAATACCCTCCCACATTACTCATTTTCTATTTCGAGTTTTATAGAATATTATCTATGAATAATGATTATTTATGGTGCCTATGGACTCCCCAATCTGTTATGCTTATGGAATGGTTGACCTTGTACGATGTATTGGATAGGCTTAAGGGCATTTCATTATGTAATGTATTTATTATTTTGTATTATTTTATTATGTAAGCCTAATAGACCTTGGTTAAACCCTATTTATTATTTGTAATTATCCTAAAGTTTGCTTATTATGTTAGTTTAGGTTAAATTCTATGATGTAATTGGGGTTTTGATATTACTATAAATACCTTTCTCACACTTCTCATTTCTAATCAAAATATTGTGCAATATTATCTACAGATAATGATTATCTATGGTGCCTACAACGTCAATTTATCACTTTTGTTTTCTATATAAAATTTGAGTATATATTTTTCTTATATTTATTTCTAGAAAGCATTGTGAAATCCAACATAAAAACCAACTGATAATGCAATTAATGATTGTAATTAAATAACGTAATAATCAAAAAGTCTCTCTTATTCTATTTTTTCAAACACCTTTATAAAATGAAATCATTTTAACTACATCCACAACACCAAAATCATTTAATGAAATCATTTTTTTTTGAGTAAGACTTCTTATACACATCCAACATGGGATTGAATCCGGGTTACATCACGATAATGCAAGTGAAGTCTTTGCCAGTAGACTCCAATCACAGGAATTAATGAAATCACTTTAAAAGAGCTAAAAGCATATATAAAGACATTTTTAGATCGGAAGCTTCCATGGCCTGTCGAGGTGAGGGGGCGCACGTAGCTTCACATGGCGTCATCGGCGTCATCATCACGGTGGCGATTGAAACCCATAGTCGAGCTGTTTATCAGGTCCGTTACATATACTCATTTTTATCTCTTCTTTACACATGTGAATGCGACAAAATTCAAGTTCACCGACTTTTTCGCTCGTTTTCCTTGATTCGTAAACGACATTTTCACGTTTCGAAGCTTCGGTAAGAATAGCTTCTCTCCTAGTTTCACACTTAATTACTAATAATGTGGAATTACTAATTTTCGCCTTCGTTGTAGATCGTATTTAAAGATTTAAAGATTACAAGTTCAGTTATGGTTTAGTATGTTTCTTATGTAAAAAATTAATTGGTATGATGGTACTAACGCATTTATTTATATTATTTTATTAATTTATTATTTGATACATATTGGTTACATTTACCATTTTTTTATTATCAAATAGGATTTTAATCCTGGAGCTACCTTTTATAACTTTTATTTTACTTTGTTGTTGAATTCAGCGTGAAATGGACCACCAGTCATTTAGGATTAGTGTCAAGGTTATCGACTTAGCAGATTCAAGTCAGATTACTATCTTTGCAAACAGGTATGTTCCAAGGGTTTGAACCTAAGTCTTTTCGTAAACACTAGAACTTACCAATCCACCTAGCCTCTTGGAACATTAATCCAAATTTATAATATTAATTTACGAATTTTGATGTTAAAATATTAATATAATATTAATTTTAAATATTTTACTTGATAAAAATAAAATAATTTTAAATATTCATAGGATCGAAAAAATAGATGATCTATAGAAAATGATGTTTATCTAATATATGTTTATAAAGGAGAATGGAGAACCACATATCTCATAAATTCCAACTAGAGTCAAGGATACTTTACTACCTACAATAGGAAAATAATAACATTTATTATTAAAACTTGAAAATTTTAATTGCATCTAAAATGATATAAAATCTACCATATATCTTAATGTGTTATATGGAATTGAAAAGGATCCCACCCATATTACATCGTGGTCATATAATAGTATTACAACAACTTAGAAATTATATGTGTATCATATGGTAAGATTTGAACCTTGGTCTTCTTCTTAGAATTTAAAGACTTTAAATGATTGAGCTAATGCCATTTGATTAAAATGTTAATGTTCATTTGAGCATCGTTACTATATGACTTCCAAGATGAGATCTAGTTGTTTGTGTGGAATTTTAGCTTCAAATCAGTGGGGAGATATATTTTCATAAAGCCCTAGTTTGCATTAGGGCATCAACTATGGAACTACATTTTTTTTTTAAGGAAATGTTATTGATGTGAGAGAGTGGTTGAAAATAGTAAAATCTCAACATGGTGAAGTCATGTTACGTTGTTGCTTTAAGAGTTTTTTTTGGGGGGAAGTCTTGCAATTGGTAGAAAGCTTTATTAGGGATAATCCCTTGTGCACTTGGAGTGAAATAGAACCAACATTCTTGAGTAAATGGGAACATATTCAATTACAAAGAAAGTTAGATGTTTGCAAGAGAGATATTGAGGGAATGAATAAAAATATAGATAGCGTGATGGATGTCATCAAAGACCTTGAAACAAAACTATAGGAAATTCAAAATGAGCAAAATGAAATGAAAGGAGAATGAGAAGTTTTCAAGAAACAGAATGAAGACTATGAAAAAGAAATAAAATTACTCAAGAAGGAGAAATAGAAAAATATTAAGGAAGACAGTGAGAAGAATGAAGCCATGTATTTCAATATTCAAAAGCAAGAGAAAGATCAAAAGGGTTTACATTCATCTAAAAATTCTATTTTACAAGTTCATGGAAGCATTCAAAAGGAACAGGTTATTATTTCCACTGGCCCTAGTAGCGGATATAATTTTATTAATATTGCTTTGGCTAAGAGGTTGCAGGTTCAAGCAACTAAAATTAAGGACACACAGTTGAAGGGTGAGCATGTTCAGATTTTTGAATATCACCATGGATAAATATGTTTTACATTCAAATTTTTATGCTATTGAGATGAATGATGAGGATATTATTCTTGGTTATCCTTGGTTAGATTCTTTGGGTATTGTTAACATTAATGTGCAAAATAATTTTATGAAGTTATGGTACAAAAAAAAGAAGATAACATTATAGGATATTTCTTAGCTTTAGGAGCAAGGATCCAAGGAAAAACAAGAAGTGGTTGTAGAGGAACAACTTGAAGATAAAATGGAAGAACCTGAAACAAAATCTAAAAAGTCAGCAACAACAACAAAGTCTATGGAAGAAGTAGTAGCAATTGAGTCCATGGAAATAACAGTAGCTAAGTAAAAGAAAATTTTGATAGAAGAGCACAAGGACACACCAAACAAAGGAAACATGAAAAAACAATGTGTAGAAGATTTTAAAATAGTGGAGCCAAATGTTGAGGAGTCAAAGAAGATAGAACATCAAGTTAAGGTGACACCATATCGCCATCCACACCACCATGAGCAGCAACAATCTTGGAGAAATGGCTCAAGGCAACAATATTATGGTTCTACATGGAATCATAAGGGCATTAAGTATGGCAATGTTTGGAAGAGAAAGCATAGTGATCCTGGTTTTCAGAATGGTTCATCAACATCAAGGAACAAGTGGAACCATCATTCAAATTATCAAAAGACAGTAGTAGAAGAATGGAGCCAACGAAGCATATTTGGATACTCAAGTGGTAAAATGGTATACCAACATCAACATGTTTCACTAGGATGGATGGATGATCGAGATTGGTACCAATTGCTAACATTGCTTGGAAAATCATATTATCTTGTTTCTTAATATGTTTCAAGGATGAAACATTTGTAAGAGGGATGGAATGTTAAGTACCCAATATAAGTATCTAATATTATATTATTGTAATGTTGGGGTACCTAGAAATAGATATTTGGGGATATATTATTATATTGTATAAGGGTTGGCATAGGCCACACATAACCCAATATTCATTGAATTATAATATTATATTATATTATAATATAATATTATATTAATAGTAGGCTCACCAAAATAGAATTAGAAGATGGGTATATAAAGAAGAGATATTGGTCATTGAATCATCATGAAGAGAATTATATTGTAAAAGTCTTGGCTTGTGGAGTTGAAGATCTTGTGGAGTGGCTTCCTTCCAAAAGGAGTATTGTATGGTGTTGCCCTACCTCAAGGGTTTGCTTATGTTTTGAATATATTGTAGTAATTTTTGTATTTATCTTGTTTTACATTATATGGATTATTCATTGTGGTTGTTATGCAATATATCTAAAATTTGTTAATGATTTATGTGGTTGAGAAAATGAGGTTCTTAACACAATATCTATCCTCAAGCCTTAGCATAAAGCTTGATTCAATCACAAATCAACACTGCTAGATCTACCCCAAACCTTAACCCAAGGTTTGAACAAATCAATCAATCAACTCTGCTCACAAGTCTACTCAAAGACTTGTCTCAAATCTGCCTTGTAAGCTTCCACAAAATCTCACACTAATCTATCCACAAGTCCTCTCTAGAACTTGTCCAAATCTGCTCAACAAGTCCTCACTAGAACTTGTCCAAATCTGCTCAACAAGTCCTCACTAGAACTTGTCCAAATCTGCTCAACAAGTCCACACTAGAACTTGTTCAATCTCATAGAAACATAAAGAGAATTGTTAGAGACTCAATATGCTTCACATTCATCACAATGCTCAATCACTTTCAATCACTCTTTTAGAAACATACAGAGAATTGTTAGAGACTCAATATGCTTCACACTCACAAACTCTCAATCACTTTCAATCTCTCTTTTATCACAAAAACATATAGAGAATTGTTAGAGACTCAATATGTTTCACACTCATCCATACTCAACCTCTTTCTCAAATCAATTCAGAATATAGAACAATTTGTTTCATAGAACTTGAACTATCACTTCACACATCCACTTGACTAGGCTCAACCAACTCTACTCAACCAATCACTCAATGAAGTAATCCTTGCTCACAAACCCTAGTCCAAGCATATGAACACTCACTCAAAATGTTTCCAACAATGCTTATCAACCAATCTCACATAACAATGATACTCATGTTCTTTCCAAACCCTAGTTCAAGTTCTTCACTCAATCATTCACTTCAACAACAATGCTTATAAACCAAGGTGCATAGCATTCATTTCACAATAGCTCAACAACTCAATAAGGAAACCTAATCAAGTCCTTTTCACTCCAAAGTTATTTTCTAGAAAACCAACCAATCAACTCAACCAAGGAAGAATATGCCCATACCTTTTTCTTTGATGAAGAATGATCTTCAAAACCTATTTCAATTATCACCACTTTATTTTGCCAAGTACAAAGGGTTAGATGACAAGAATTATCACCCTAACACTTTTCACAATTTACCTCAAACACAAAGATAAATTAAATCCCAAATACACCTTATTGCTCCATCTCAACAATAAATTTCAACATCATAAATTTCATCAAAATCCCCTTTAAAATATAACACAACTTCTACTTATAACTCCTTTCTCAATATTGCATTTAAATTGAATAATTCACTTTAACACTAAATGCAATAAATTAATTTTTACTTCCCTAAGGTAAAAACAATAATTACCCTAGCAACATTTACCATTTACCACTTAGGTAAATAAAAACATTACTCACACCTTATCTCTCCAACAACCTTAGCATAGGCAATTAATAAAAAATCAAATTATAAAAACCTTGTTCCACTCCGCAATTCACGGGATTCAATCTTGCACCCTATGCTGTAGCAGCGCCTTGGTCATGGCTTCCACGCCATGTGAGCCAAGTGCTCACCTTGCTCCACTAAAGCACAATGTGCACTTTATCTTCTTCACCTTCCTTAGAGCCCTTTGGCTCCTTCTCCAACATGTCTCCTGCTTCCACATAGCACTTTGAAGGCACTTCCCTTTTTGAATTCGCATGAGCCTTTTGCACCGAGTATTATGGATATTAATCGAATTGCCCTTCCAATGTTTTGGCTAAGGTATAAATACCTTTATGCCTTTGTTCCATGCATGTCGATGGAGGTAATTTATTTGAGGTCAACGCTTATGAATTTGCCTTTAAATATTTAATTTATAAATTATTTAAATTCTTTAGAATTTAAATATTATAAATTAATATTTAAATATTTTGACTTTAGGGTTTAAAGCCTCCTTAGGTTTTTATGAAAAACCTTTTATTTTTCTCATCCATGGTTTTAATAAAACCTTTTACTTATGCTTCACATAATATTAAAAATAAATATTATGAAGCTCTTTTGCCATCAACCTTTTGCATTGCTCCTTTTGACATTTTGGCATCAACGGTAGCTTATTCCTTGACATCAATGACAACTTCATGCCTTGACATCAATGACAACTCCATGGACTCAAAATGTCCAACAATCTCCCCCTTTGTCATTGATGGCAACCCAAATTATTTTTACCAAACACTTGACCTTTTTCTTGTTCTACTCCCCTGGGACATTGCTCCCCCTGTCTCAATGCTCTCTCCTTAAACCAAATCTCTCCCCCTTACTCAAATCTCTCCCCCTTTGACATCAATGGCAAAGGGTCACCTTTGGGGCTTGGGGCTAAGAATGAGTCTCTTAGCTTAGCCCCTCCCCCACCTCCTCTTGAGGTGGTTAATTCTGGGGTGGGAGTATTTCTACTCCCAACAAGCACTGGTCTTTACCTTTATCCTCTTTCCTTCTCATATGATCCTTCTGATTTCTTTGATTATTCCTATTTTTATCCCTGTCCATGTCCATATTCCTTTATTCATTCCTTTTTTGTATTCCTATTTTTTTTCATGTCCATATTCATATTCCTATTCTTGTTCCTGTTCATGCTTGATTCTGGAATGTTTGCTCTACACCACTTTGTTGTATGTCCATCATTATTGCACTTATAACACTTAATGTTATTATTCCTTGGAGGTGCAAATGTCTTAGGATTTCTCCTGGTGAAGCCATATCCTTTTCTATCATGAACCCTGCAATTCATTGCCTTGTGACCAAACTGATTACATGAGTAGCAATACCCATGGAAAAGTTATCTATTCCTGAAATTCCCATATTCCTATCTTTCATGTGTCCTGCACTGTGAAGCCATGTGCCCAAATCTATGACATGAGAAACATCATCCATTGAAACTTCCTTGTCTTGACCTCATTGGTCTCTTAGTCTCTCTTAACCTATTCTGATTGTTGTTCCATATGTTTCTTCTTTGTGCATTGTTCCTTTCCTTGTTGAACTTTCTATTGTCCAACTCATCCTCAGAAGTCTCACTTTCTCTTACATTGTCTTCTTCTAAAGTTTCTTCTTCTTCAGAACTTGAGGTTGACTCTTCTTCTTATTTCTTTTGAGCTTGTTCAAAACCAAGACCTATTTTGTTTGTTGACCTTATTTGTACCTTGATCATCTTATCCACAATATTTGAACTCTTTCCAAACTTGTGTAGCTTATCCTTGGATTTTTCTAAATCTTCCCTTAGTAGAGCTACTTCTTGTTCTAACCTTTCACATTCTAAGACCTTTGCTTCTAACTTATCCTTGAACTTCTTTGTCTTAGCCATTGACTTATTTAGATCCTCTATAAGCTTTCCTCTCTCTTCATCACATTCTTGAAACTGAAATTCAAGTTTAGAGTTTTGCTTTCTTACCTTCTTTAATGTGTCAAGAGCATAAATAAGTTTTGCCTTAAGATCAAATCCTTCTTTTTCTTATTCTTCCTCTATTTTTTTGCCTTTGTAAACATCTTCATTCTTTTTTGACTTGTCTTCTATAGGATCACCTTCTTCTTCTTCTAGTGCCATTAGAATATTCTCTTCTAGTCCTTCAAGTGTATCCTCATATTCATCATCACTAAAACTAAAACCATTCCTTGTACAACTATCTTCAAGATGTCCAAAATTACCACATCTAAAACACTTGAGAATTATTGGTGACCTTTTCTTGACTTCTTCTTTTTCTTCAATCAGAAATAGGACTTCATCTTTATCATTATCTGAAAAACTATTATCACTATCACTTGAGTACTTACTTGCCTTGTCTGCATAGTAGCTCCTCTTTTGTCTTTGAAAGAACTTCTTTCCTTGTCTGCCTTGTCCATCCTTGCCTTTCTTTTGGTACCTGTATTTTTTGATTCCCTATTCCTGTGATCCTATTTTTCTTCATCATTGTTATTTTTAGCTTCTTGACAATCAGTTGCATAGTGACCATACTTTCCATAATTGAAACATCTAACTAATTTTGCATCTTTAAATCTTCTTGAATCTTTATTCCTTCTACCATAATTTGCTTCTTCATCACTGGATGACTCATTGCTTGATTCTGACTTCTTACCCTTTGTCTTCTTAATTGCTTTGAAGGTTGCTTCCTTCTGGGGATTAGGTTCCTCTTTTGTTCTTAACTCAAAAGTTGTAAGAATACCAAGTAACATATCTCTTGTCAAAGAATCACCATCTTTTGATTCTTCTATAGCAGAAATATTTTCACTAAATATTTTTGGAAGAGATCTTAAGACCTTATCACAAACATCCGATTCTTCAACATTAAGTCCAAGTCCTTGCATAGCATTAACAACCTCATCTACTCAAAGTAGATAAGTACTAATGTTTTCCTCATCCTTCATTCTTAATTCTTCAAATTGTCCTTTGAGATTTCGTATCTTTGCCTTTTTGACACCTTTATCTCCTTCATATATACTTTGCAACTTATCCCAAATTCCTTTTGCATCTTTACAATGCATAAATTTTATGGACTCTGTTCTATGCAAACCTCTCAAAATTGCATTCATTGCTTTTGAATTGTAATGTTGTAGAAGCTTACCTTCCTTATCTATAGGTGGATCAACTGGTGGTATGTATCCATTTTCAACTGCTTCCCAAATTTCATTGCCAAGTGCCATCAAGTGAATCTTCATTCTCATACTCCAATATATATAATCACTTCCATCAAATATTGGTGCTGAATTATCTGAGGACCCATTCTTAGAATCCATTGTGTTCTTGAAAGCTTTTCCTTCAAGTTGTTAAACTCTTTCGAAGGAACCCGCTCTCGATACCAATTGAAGAAGACAAGCTTATACTTGAGAGGGGGTGAACAGTATAAGACCACTTTTTACTTTTCTTTCCCAATCAATATTATGCAATGTAAAGATAGCAATATCAACAATAGTAATCAAAGCAATGTACAAATCACCACACACAATAGAGACACCAATTTAACGTGGTTCACCCAATGTGGGCTACTCCATGGAGAAAATATTTCACTAAAATTTTCTCAATCAATCTCTTGGGAATCCTTTCCCTATTACAATGTTTATGGACCTCTATCCAAAGGAGACACCAATCCCCTAATCAAGTTAATGGATCTCTATCCATAGGAGAACTCCTTTCCCCTTAGCTCTTACTGGTGATCTTCTAGAAGAACTATTGCCCCCACTACTCTAGCTAATGGATCTCTATCCACTGAAGACACATATCCTCACTACCCTAGCTAATGGATCTCTATCCACTAGAGACTATCATCCTCTATACTCTATCACCTTCAAATCTCTATCTCAAATCTACACTAAACATAGTCCTTCGATCTAGCACAAATCTTCTCAATATCTATCTCTAGTCTGGCACAAACCTATCCTCAAATATACACCAAAATCTATCCTCAAATATATACTAAACATATCCTTCAATCTACTCACTAAACTCAATCCTTCAATCTAGCACAAATTATATCCTCAATATCTATCCTCAAGCCTTAGCATAAAGCTTGATCCAATCACAAATCAACACTACTAGATCTACCCCAAACCTTAACCCAAGGTTTGAACAAATCAATCAATCAACTCTGCTCACAAGTCTACTCAAAGACTTATCTCAAATCTACCTTGTAAGCTTCCACAAAATCTCACACTAATCTATCCACAAGTCCTCTCTAGAACTTGTCCAATATTCTCAACAAGTCCTCACTAGAACTTGTCCAAACCTGCTCAACAAGTCCTCACTAGAACTTGTTCAAATCTGCTCAACAAGTCCACACTAGAACTTGTTCAATCTCATAGAAACATAAAGAGAATTTTTAGAGACTCAATATGCTTCACATCCATCACAATGCTCAATCACTTTCAATTACTCTTTTAGAAACATACAAAGAATTGTTAGAGACTCAATATGCTTCACACTCACAAAATCTCAATCACTTTCAATCTCTCTTTTATCACAGAAACATATAGAGAATTGTTAGAGACTCAATATGTTTCACACTCATCCATACTCAACCTCTTTCTCAAATCAATTTAGAATATAGAACAATTTATTTTATAGAACTTGAACAATCACTTCACACATCCACTTGACTAGGCTCAACCAAATCTACTCAACCAATCACTCAATGAAATAATCCTTGCTCACAAACCCTAGTCCAAGCATATGAACACTCACTCAAAATATTTCCAACAATGCTTATCAACCAATCTCACATAACAATGATACTCATGTTCTTTCCAAACCCTAGTTCAAGTTCTTCACTCAATCATTCACTTCAACAACAATGCTTATAAACCAAGGTGCATAGCATTCATTTCACAATAGCTCAACAACTCAATAAGGAAACCTAATCAAGTCCTTTTCACTCCAAAGTTGTTTTCCAGAAAACCAACCAATCAACTCAACCAAGGAAGAATATGCCCATACCTTTTTCTTTGATGAAGAATGATCTTCAAAACCTATTTCAATTATCACCACTTTCTTTTGCCAAGTACAAAGGGTTAGATGACAAGAATTATCACCCTAACACTTTTCACAATTTACCTCAAACACAAAGATAAATTAAATCCCAAATACACCTTATTGCTCCATCTCAACAATAAATTTCAACATCATAAATTTCATCAAAATCCCCTTTAAAATATAACACAACTTCTACTTATAACTCCTTTCTCAATATTGCATTTAAATTGAATAATTCACTTTAACACTAAATGCAATAAATTAATTTTTACTTCCCTAAGGTAAAAACAACAATTACCCTAGCAACATTTACCATTTACCACTTAGGTAAATAAAAACATTACTCACACCTTATCTCTCCAACAACCTTAGCATAGGCAATTAATAAAAAATCAAATTATAAAAACCTTGTTCCACTCCACAATTCGTGGGATTCGATCTTGCACCCTATGCTGCAGCAGCGCCTTGGCCATGGCTTCCACGTCGTGTGAGCCAAGCGCTCACCTTGCTCCACTAAAGCGCAATGTGCACTTTATCTTCTTCACCTTCCTTAGAGCCCTTTGGCTCCTTCTCCAACATGTCTCTTGCTTCCACGTAGCACTTCGAAGGTGCTTCCTTTTGAATTCGCATGAGCTCTTTTGCATCCGAGTATTGCGGATATTAATCGAATTGCTCTTCCAATGTTTTTGGCTAAGGTATAAATACCTTTATGCCTTTATTCCATGCACGTCGATGGAGGTAATTTATTTGAGGTCGACGCTTATGACTTTGCCTTTAAATATTTAATTTATAAATTATTTAAATTCTTTAGAATTTAAATATTATAAATTAATATTTAAATATTTTGACTTTAGGGTTTAAAGCCTCCTTGGGTTTTTATGAAAAACCTTTTATTTTTGCTCATCCATGGTTTTAATAAAAACCCTTCTACTTATGCTTCACATAATATTAAAAATAAATATTATGAAGCTCTTTTGCCATCAACCTTTTGCATTGCTCCTTTTGACCTTTTGGCATCAACGGTAGCTTATTCCTTGACATCAATGACAACTTCATGCCTTGACATCAATGACAACTCCATGGACTCAAAATGTCCAACAATCTCCCCCTTTGTCATTGATGGCAACCCAAATTATTTTTACCAAACACTTGACCTTTTTCTTGTTCTACTCCCCTTAGGACATTGCTCCCCCTGTCTCAATGCTCTCTCCTTAAACCAAATATCTCCCCCTTACTCAAATATCTCCCCCTTTGACATCAATGGCAAAGGGTCACCTTTGGGGCTCAGGGCTAAGAATGAGTCTCTTAGCTTAGCCCCTCCCCCACCTCCTCTTGAGGTGGTTAATTCTAGGGTGGGAGTATTTCTACTCCCAACAAGCACTGGTCTTTACCTTTATCCTCTTTCCTTCTCATATGATCCTTCTGATTTCTTTGATTGTTCCTATTTCTATCCCTATCCATGTCCATATTCCTATTCCTATTCATGTCCATATTCCTATTCCTTTCATATCCATATTCTTTCATGTTCATATTCCTATTCTCTTTCTATTCTTGTTCCTGTTCATGCTTGATTCTGGAATGTCTGCTCTACACCACTTTGTTGTATGTCCATCATTATTGCATTTATAACACTTAATGTTATTATTCCTTGGAGGTGTAAATGTCTTAGGATTTCTCCTGGTGAAGCCATATCCTTTTCTGTCATGAACCCTGCAATTCATTGCCTTGTGACCAAACTGATTACATGAGTAGCAATACCCATGGAAAAGTTGTATGTTCCTAAAATTCCCATATTCCTATCTTTCATGTGTCCTACACTATGAAGCCATGTGCCCAAATCTATGACATGAGAAACATCATCCATTGAAACTTCCTTGTCTTGACCTCATTGGTCTCTTAGTCTCTCTTAACCTATTCTGATTGTTGTTCCATCTGTTTCTTCTTTGTGCATTGTTCCTTTCCTTGTTGAACTTTCTGTTGTCCAACTCATCCTCAGAAGTCTCACTTTCTCTTACATTGTCTTCTTCTAAAGTTTCTTCTTCTTCAGAACTTGAGGTTGACTCTTCTTCTTATTTCTTTTGAGTTTGTTCAAAGCCAAGACCTATCTTGTTTGTTGACCTTCTTTGTACCTTGATCATCTTATCCACAATCTTTGAACTCTTTCCAAACTTGTGTAGCTTATCCTTGGATTTTTCTAAATCTTCCCTTAGTAGAGCTACTTCTTGTTCTAACCTTTCACATTCTAAGACCTTTGCTTCTAACTTATCCTTGAACTTCTTTGTCTTAGCCATTGACTTATTTAGATCCTCTATAAGCTTTCCTCTCTCTTCATCACATTCTTGAAACTGAAATTCAAGTTTAGAGTTTTGCTTTCTTACCTTCTTTAATGTTTCAAGAGCATAAATAAGTTCTCCCTTAAGATCAAATCCTTCTTTTTATGATTCTTCCTCTATTTTTTTACCTTTGTCAACATCTTCATTATTTTTTGACTTGTCTTCTATAGGATCACCTTCTTCTTCTTCTAGTGCCATTAGAATATTTTCTTTTGGTCCTTCAAGTGTATCTTCATATTCATCATCACTAAAACTAAAACCATTCCTTGTACAACTATCTTCAAGATGTCCAAAATTACCACATCTAAAACACTTGAGAATTATTGGTGACCTTTTCTTGACTTCTTCTTTTTCTTCAATCAGAAATAGGACTTCATCTTTATCATTATCTGAAAAACTATTATCACTATCACTTGAGTACTTACTTGCCTTGTCTGCATAGTAGCTCCTCTTTTGTCTTTGAAAGAACTTCTTTCCTTGTTTGCCTTGTCCATCCTTGCTTTTCTTTTGGTACCTGTATATTTTTGATTCCTTATTCCTGTGATCCTATTTTTCTTCATCATTGTTATTTTTAGCTTCTTGAAAATCAGTTGCATAGTGACCATACTTTCCACAATTGAAACATCTAACAGATTTTACATCTTTAAATCTTCTTGAATCTTTATTCCTTCTACCATAATTTGCTTCTTCATCACTGGATGACTCATTGCTTGATTTTGACTTCTTACCCTTTATCTTCTTAATTGCTTTGAATGTTGCTTCCTTCTAGGGATTAGGTTCTTTTATTCTCAACTCAAAAGTTATAAGAATACCAAGTAACATATCTCTTGTCAAAGAATCACCATCCTTTGATTCTTCTATAGCAGAAATATTTTCACTAAATATTTTTGGAAGAGATCTTAAGACCTTATCACAAACATCCGATTCTTCAACATTAAGTCCAAGTCCTTGCATAGCATTAACAACCTCATCTACTCAAAGTAGATAAGTACTAATATTTTCCTCATCCTTCATTCTTAATTCTTCAAATTGTCCTTTGAGATTTCATATCTTTACCTTTTTGACACCTTTATCTCCTTCATATATACTTTGCAACTTATCCCAAATTCCTTTTGCATCTTTACAATGCATAACTTTTATGGACTCTATTCTATGCAAACCTCTCAAAATTGCATTCATAGCTTTTGAATTGTAATGTTGTAGAAGCTTACCTTCCTTATCTGTAGGTGGATCAACTGGTGGTATGTATCCATTTTCAATTGCTTCCCAAATTTCATTGCCAAGTGCCATCAGGTGAATCTTCATTCTCATACTCCAATATATATAATCACTTCCATAAAATATTGGTGTTGAATTATCTGAGGATCCATTCTTAGAATCCATTGTGTTCTTGAAAGCTTTTCCTTCAAGTTGTTAAACTCTTTCGAAGGAACCCGCTATGATACCAATTGAAGAACACAAGCTTATACTGAGAGGGGGTGAACAGTATAAGACCACTTTTTACTTTTCTTTCCCAATCAATATTATGCAATGTAAAGATAGCAATATCAACAATAGTAATCAAAGCAATGTACAAATCACCACACACAATAGAGACACCAATTTAACGTGGTTCACCCAATGTGGGCTACTCCATGGAGAAAATATTTCACTAAAATTTTCTCAATCAATCTCTTGGGAATCCTTTCCCTATTACAATGTTTATGGACCTCTATCCAAAGGAGACACCAATCCCCTAATCAAGTTCGTGGATCTCTATCCATAGGAGAACTCCTTTCCCCTTAGCTTTGACTGGTGATCTTCTAGAAGAACTATTGCCCCCACTACTCTGGCTAATGGATCTCTATCCACTGAAGACACCTATCCTCACTACCCTAGCTAATGGATCTCTATCCACTAGAGACTATCATCCTCTATACTCTATCACCTTCAAAGCTCTATCTCAAATCTACACTAAACATAGTCCTTCGATCTAGCACAAATCTTCTCAATATCTATCTCTAGTCTGGCACAAACCTATCCTCAAATATGCACCAAACTCTATCCTCAAATCTATACTAAACATAGTCCTTTGATCTAGCACAAATCTATCCTCAATATCTATCCTCTGATCTACACTAAACACAGTCCTTCGATCTAGCACAAATCTTCCTCAATCCTAGCACAAATCTATCCTCAATCTCTGTCCTCAAGCCTTAGCATAAAGCTTGATCAAATCAACACTGCTAGATCTGCCCCAAACCTTAACCCAAGGTTTGAACAAATCAATCAATCAACTCTACTCACAAGTCTACTCAAAGACTTATCTCAAATCTACCTTGTAAGCTTCCACAAAATCTCACACTAATATATCCACAAGTCCTCTCTAGAACTTGTCCAATATCTCTCAACAAGTCCTCACTAGAACTTATCTCAAAACTACTCAACAAGTCCTCACTAGAACTTATTCAAATCTCTCAACAAGTCCACACTAGAACTTGTTCAATCTCATAGAAACATAAAGAGAATTGTTAGAGACTCAATATGCTTCACATCCATCACAATGCTCAATCACTTTCAATTACTCTTTTAGAAACATACAGAGAATTGTTAGAGACTCAATATGCTTCACACTCACAAACTCTCAATCACTTTCAATCTCTCTTTTATCACAAAAACATATAGAGAATTGTTAGAGACTCAATATGTTTCACACTCATCAATACTCAACCTCTTTCTCAAATCAATTCAGAATATAGAACAATTTGTTTTATAGAACTTGAACAATCACTTCACACATCCACTTGACTAGGCTCAACCAACTCTACTCAACCAATCACTCAATGAAGTAATCCTTGCTCACAAACCCTAGTCCAAGCATATGAACACTCACTCAAAATATTTCCAACAATGCTTATCAACCAATCTCACATAACAATGATACTCATGTTCTTTCCAAACCCTAGTTCAAGTTCTTCACTCAATCATTCACTTCAACAACAATGCTTATAAAACAAGGTGCATAGCATTCATTTCACAATGGCTCAACAACTCAATAAGGAAACCTAATCAAGTCCTTTTCACTCCAAAGTTGTTTTCCAGAAAACCAACCAATCAACTCAACCAAGGAAGAATATGCCCATACCTTTTTCTTTGATGAAGAATGATCTTCAAAACCTGTTTCAATTATCACCACTTTCTTTTGCCAAGTACAAAGGGTTAGATGACAAGAATTATCACCCTAACACTTTTCACAATTTACCTCAAACACAAAGATAAATTAAATCCCAAATACACCTTATTGCTCCATCTCAACAATAAATTTCAACATCATAAATTTCATCAAAATCCCCTTTAAAATATAACACAACTTCTACTTATAACTCCTTTCTCAATATTGCATTTAAATTAAATAATTCACTTTAACACTAAATGCAATAAATTAATTTTTACTTCCCTAAGGTAAAAACAACAATTACCCTAGCAACATTTACCATTTACCACTTAGGTAAATAAAAATATTACTCACACCTTATCTCTCCAACAACCTTAGCATAGGCAATTAATAAAAAATCAAATTATAAAAACCTTGTTCCACTCCATGTTGGCAATTTTGGGTACCTTGGGTCCATTGCCTTTGCTCAAGTGTAGAAGTTGTCATTGATGTCAAGAAGCTCTTGAAGGAATTTGATTTATTGTCAGATTATTCAGAGCATGGACAGTGAGTTTCCAGGAAGATCATAGTAGCCCTTTTTTGCAAAAGATCAAAGAAAAAGACAAGTAAGAAAAGGTATGCAACAGGCAAGAAAAACTATCGCGATTTCGCGACATGTTAGAGGAGAGAGAAAGTGTTGGAAAAACTGTCACGATTTCGTGACATGTTTGAGGAGAGAGAAAGAGCTGGCAAAACTATCGCGATTTCGTGACATGTTGGCAGAGAAGAAGAGCAAGGTGGAAAGTGTCGCGATTTCGTGACATGTCGCATTTTCGCGACTCGAAAAGTGCAGGAAGGCAGAGAAGGAAAAGTGTCACGATTTCGTGACATATTGCAAAGAAGATTGTACGGACGAAAAAGTGTCGCGATTTCGTGACATGTTGCAGGAGAGGGAGTCCGAAAGAGAAAGTGTCACGATTTCATGACATGTTGCTGGAGAGAGAGTCCGAAAGGAAAAGTGTCACGATTTCGCGACATAATGCAGAAGAGAGAGTCCAAAAGAAAAAGTGTCACGATTTCGTGACATAATGCTGAAAAGAGAGTCCGTAGTGTGAATTGTCACGATTTCGCGACAAGTTCGAAGAGAGAGAAAGTAGCAAGACAAAGTGTCACGATTTCGTGACATGCAGCAAAGGGAAGAGTCGGAAGCTGAAAGCGTCACGATTTCACGACAGGCTGCAAAGAAATCGTACGGATGCAGAAAGTGTCACGATTTCACGACAGGTTGAGATGGCAGCATTCAGTTGGAGAAAGTGTCACGATTTCATGACAGAAATAGGAAGCAAGTCTTCAACAGAAGAAGCGTCATGATTTCGCGATGAATTCAAGAAGGAAGAGCTCGAAGGCGAAAGTGTCACGATTTCGCGACATGTTCCAGTTTCACGGGCGTAAGGCAGAGAAAAGCATAAGGCAGCGAAAGTGTCACGATTTCGTGACATGTTCCATTTTCGCTAGTGCAAGCCGAGAAAAGGTTGAGAAAGCAAGAAGGGTCACGATTTCATGATAGAATTGAAGATGACATCAGCAGAGGCAGAAGTGTCACGATTTCACGACAAAAGCAGAGAAGAAGGCCATGAAGATAGAAGGGTCACGATTTCACGACAGGAGTGAAGATGACATCAGCAGAAGCAGAAAGTGTCACGATATCGTGACAAAAGCCATAAGATAGTGTTCGATTGCAAAGGTGTCACGATATCGCGACATGTTGTAGTTTCACGGTAGAAGCTACAGAGGAGTTGCAGAGGTAGTGAAGCCGACAAAGTTAAATTTGGGCCGACGAAGTTTAGGGTTTGCAGTCGACGTAGTTTAGGGTGTGCAGTCGACTAAGATCAAGGTTTTAATCTTGAAAGTGTTAGTATAAAAGGAGGGCTGCTTGGAGAGTTAAGCATCGATCATGTGTGTGTTCGAAGTGCGACTTTCGTAGATAGAGTGCGGGGGAGAAGTTCGATCGTCGAGTAAGAGTGCATTTCTTTCGAATCATCTAAGTGAGAGAGATCGCAAGGAATCAGAGTGCGCGAAGACAGTGCTGCTATGTTTTGCATAGAGAAAGCAGAGGGCGTAGTAAGCGCAACAGGCAAAGATGAAAGAGGACATTTGTGCTAGACTAAAGGACTGTGTTTAGTGCAAATTCGAGGACCAACTTTTGAGGTGATAGAGTTGAGGACAGAGGTCTCCGGCCGGAGCGGGGAAGACAGGTGTCTTCTATGGATAGAGTTCCATTTGCTAAGGGCAGCGGAGGCAGAGGTCTTCTAGAGGATCACCAGCGAGAACAGAGCTAGGGGATTGGTGTCTCCTTTGGGTTGGTGCCCATAAACTTTGTAATCGGGAAAGGTATTCCCAGAATTTGATTTGATAAAATTTAGTGAAATATTTTATCCGTGGAGTAGCCCACATTGGGTGAACCACGTAAATTGTTGTGTCTCTTTGTGGATGGTGTTTTGTGCATTGCTTTGATTACGGCTTTTGATACTGCTATCTTTACATTGCATAATATTGAATTGAAAGTTGAATAGAAGGAAAAGGTAAAAAGTGGTCTTATACTGTTCACCCCCCTCTCAGTATAAGCTTGTGTTCTTCAATTGGTATCAGAGCGGGTACCTTCAAAAAGTTTAACAACTTGAAGGAAAAGCTAGCAAAGAACACAATGGATTATTCAAGTGGCAATGCAGCACCTATTCTTGATGGATCAGATTTTGGTCTTTGGAGTGCAAGGATGAAGGTTCATCTAATGGCACTTGGGAATGAGGTTTGGGAAGTGATTGAAGACGGGTACACCATTCCTGAACATGGTCCTTATACTAAAGAAGACAGGCTCCTTCATCACAGCAACTCAAAAGCAATGAATGCAATCCTGAAAGGTTTACAGAAGGCAGATCTGACCAAGGTGATTCACTGCAAGACAGCTAGTGAAATGTGGAAACAGATTGCGGGTGGTTCACACGAGGTGATGTAAATGTCCGAAAGGCTAAGTTGAGACACTTCAAAGGTATGTTTGAACAACTCAAGATGAATGATGATGAAAATATTAGTGACTACATGCTTCGTATGGATGAGGTTGTTAACTCCATGAAAGACTTAGGTCTTGAGCTTGCTGAAAATGATGTTTGTGATAAGATTTTAAGATCTCTTCCTAATAGATTTAGTGAAAATATTTCTGCTATTGAGGAAGCTAAAGATTTGGATAAGTTGAAAAAGGATGAGCTCCATAGTATACTTGCAGCATTTGAGTTGAGAACTCAAGTGAAGGTTGATGTCAAGAAAGAGGCGACTTTCAAGGCTACCAAGAAATCCAAGGGTAAACAGCTTCAAGAGAGTGATGAGTCTTCCAGTGATGAAGAGGCATATTACAGCAAGAAAGGCAAGTTCTCTAGAAAGCTCAAAAGCGTGAAAAATATAAGATGTTTCAATTGTGGAAAGTTCGGTCATTATGCTACTGACTGTACTGTTCCCAAGAACGAAAGTGATGAAGATATACAGGATTCTAAAAGCAAGGATTCTGAAAAGCACAAGCATCACAGGAAAAACAAAGATGAGCGCAACAATCAAGGAAAGAGGTATTCTCACAAGCACAAGAAGAGTTTATACCTAGACAAAGCAAGTAAGTGTTCTAGTAGTGATAGTGAAAGTTCTTCAAGTGATACTGAAAATGAGATGTTGTTCATATCAGAAAAAGAGGAAGAACCAGAAACATAGATTCATTATCATGAAATGTCTTAGATGTGGAAATTTTGGTCACCTTGAGGATGATTGCACAAATGATGATCTGGTTTCTAGTATGTATGAGGATGCTTCAGAAAACTATAAGGAAGATGCATGTATGGTTTTTGAAAAAGGTAGCACCTCTAGTGATAGGAAATCTGAAAAAGGGTTTGATGATTCAGAAAGCAAACAAATAAAGGATCTAGAAAGTGAACTTACTAACGCTCTTAGTGTTTTGAAAAAGGAAAGAAAGAAGAATGCTAGACTCAAGGATAAGTTAGATGAATGTTGTATGGAGAGAGATGATCTTATAGAAAGTCTCGACGTCTCTATGGCTAAGACACAAGAACTCAAGGATGAGTTAGAATCTAAGGTTCTTGAATACAGTGAGTTAGAACAGAAAATGGCTTCTTTGAAAGAGGAAACTAAAGAGTACAAGGATAAGCTTTACGAGGTTTCAAGATAGCTCCAAAAAGGTTAAGTCACTCATCAAAGGTCAAAGAAAGACAACGGATAAAACAGGCCTTGGTTTTGTCAAAGAACAAGTTGGAGAATCTAGTAAGAGACTCCAAAAGGAAGAGAGTTCTGATAAGGAAAGTATTTCAGATTATGAGTCCTTGGATGATAGATGCGTAGAAACAGAAAATGAAATTCAGAATGAAAAGAAGAAGTTTTCAGGACCCAAGAGGTCGGATAAAGGTAAATTTCACGGCAGATGTTTTGCGTGTTACGAGGTTTGGTCACATGGCTGCACATTGCATGGCTCAAGTGAAGAAGGTGAACGGCAATTTCAGAAGCGCTAGTTTCTTTCGAGGGTATTGCTACTCTTGTCAATAGTTCAGGCACAAGGCAGTCTATTGCAAGGTAAATAACAAGAACAGGTTTGATCAGAACAGGTTTAGGCAGAACTGGCGGATTCAAAGAACAGGTATGCCTAAAAGAAATAACATTGTTACTTGTTATAAGTGCAACAATGAAGGTCACACAGCTAGACAGTGTAGAGCTGAACTTTCAAGGTACAGAAATAGGAACAGTGGCATAAACAGGTCCAAGGATCAAGGCATGAACAAAAATAGGGATGAGAACAAGAACAAGAACAGGAATGATAACAAGAAAAAGAACAGTGACAAGAACAGGAATACGGGCAAAGAATTCAAGAGAAGGCCCGACAAGGAAATTGTAGACGCTGATGATGATCAGTGCCTAATGGGAGTTTTACTCCCACCCCTATTTTAATCACCTCATCGGGAGGTGGGGGAGGGACTAAGCTAAGAGGCTCATTCTTAGTCCCGAGCCCCAAAGGTGACCCTTTGCCATTGATGACAAAGGGGGAGAGATATGAGTAAGGGGGAGAGCTTCAAGTGAAGAGAAGAGCTTCAAGTCAGGGGGAGCAAAACTTCAAAGGCAGATTCTCAGTTGTTAGCTCGGTTGGTTTCATTTTTGGCTCTTGAGATGAGTTTTCAGTGAAGGGTTGCCATCAATGACAAAGGGGGAGATTGTTGGCAATTTTGGGTACCTTGGGTCCATTGCCTTTGCTCAAGTGTAGAAGTTGTCATTGATGTCAAGAAGCTCTTGAAGGAATTTGATTTATTGTCAGATTATTCAGAGCATGGACAGTGAGTTTCCAGGAAGATCATAGTAGCCCTTTTTGCAAAAGATCAAAGAAAAAGACAAGTAAGAAAAGGTATGCAGCAGGCAAGAAAAACTGTCGCGATTTCGCGACATGTTAGAGGAGAGAGAAAGTGCTGGAAAAACTGTCATGATTTCGTGACATGTTTGAGGAGAGAGAAAGAGCTGGAAAACTGTCACGATTTCGTGACATGTTGGCAGAGAAGAAGAGCAAGGTGGAAAGTGTCACGATTTCGTGACATGTCGCATTTTCGTGACTCGAAAAGTGCAGGAAGGCAGAGAAGGAAAAGTGTCACGATTTTGTGACATATTGCAAAGAAGATTGTACGGACGAAAAAGTGTCGCGATTTCGTGACATGTTGCAGGAGAGGGAGTCCGAAAGAGAAAGTGTCGCGATTTCATGACATGTTGCTGGAGAGAGAGTCCGAAAGGAAAAGTGTCATGATTTCATGACATAATGCAGAAGAGAGAGTCCAAAAGAAAAAGTGTCACGATTTCATGACATAATGCTGAAAAGAGAGTCCGTAGTGTGAATTGTCATGATTTCATGACAAGTTCAAAGAGAGAGAAAGTAGCAAGACAAAGTGTCACGATTTCGTGACATGCAGCAAAGGGAAGAGTCGGAAGCTGAAAGCGTCATGATTTCGTGACAGGCTGCAAAGAAATCGTACGGATGTAGAAAGTGTCACGATTTCATGACAAGTTGAGATGGCAGCATTCAGTTGGAGAAAGTGTCATGATTTCATGACAAAAAAGAAGCAAGTCTTCAACAGAAGAAGCGTCATGATTTCACGATGAATTCAAGAAGGAAGAGCTCGAAGGCGAAAGTGTCACGATTTCATGACATGTTCCGTTTTAGGGGTAAGGAGAAAAGCATAAGGAGAAAATGTCACGATTTCATGACATGTTCCATTTTTGCTAGTGCAAGCCGAGAAAAGGTTGAGAAAGCGAGAAGGGTCACGATTTCATGACAGAATTGAAGATGACGTCAGCAGAGGCAGAAGTGTCATGATTTCTGACAAAAGCAGAGAAGAAGGCCATGAAGACAGAAGGGTCATGATTTCATGACAGGAGTGAAGATGACATCAGCAGAAGCAGAAAGTGTCATGATATCATGACAAAAGCCATAAGATAGTGTACGATTGCAAAGGTGTCATGATATCATGACATGTTGTAGTTTCATGGTAGAAGCTACAGAGGAGTTGCAGAGGCAGTGAAGCCGACAAAGTTAAATTTGGGTCGACGAAGTTTAGGGTTTGCAGTCGACGTAGTTTAGGGTGTGCAGCCGACTAAGATCAAGGTTTTAATCTTGAAAGTGTTAGTATAAAAGGAGGGCTGCTTGGAGAGTTAAGCATCGATCATGTGTGTGTTCGAAGTGCGACTTTCACAGATAGAGTGCGGGGGAGAAGTTCGATCGTCGAGTACAGAGTGCATTTCTTTCGAATCGTCTAAGTGAGAGAGATCGCAAGGAATCAGAGTGCACGAAGACAGTGCTGCTGTGTTTTGCACGAGAGAAAGCAGAGGGCATAGTAAGCGCAACAGGCAAAGACAAAAGAGGACATTTGTGCTAGACCGAAGGACTGTGTTTAGTGCAAATTCGAGGACCGACTTTTGAGGTGATAGAGTTGAGGACAGAGGTCTCCGGCCAGAGCAGGGAAGACAGGTGTCTTCTATGGATAGAGTTCCATTTGCTAAGGGCAGCGGAGGTAGAGGTCTTCTAGAGGATCACCAGCCAGAACAGAGCTAGGGGATTGGTGTCTCCTTTGGGTTGGTGCCCATAAACTTTGTAATCGGGAAAGGTATTCCCAAAATTTGATTTGATAAAATTTAGTGAAATATTTTATCCATGGAGTAGCCCACATTGGGTGAACCACGTAAATTGTTGTGTCTCTTTGTGGATGGTGTTTTGTGCATTGCTTTGATTACGACTTTTGATACTGCTATCTTTACACTGCATAATATTGAATTGAAAGTTGAATAGAAGGAAAAGGTAAAAAGTGGTCTTATACTGTTCACCCCCCCTCTCAGTATAAGCTTGTGTTCTTCACTCCACAATTCATGGGATTCAATCCTACACCCTATGTTGTAGTAGCGCCTTGGTCGCGGCTTCCATGCCGTGTGATCCAAGTGCTCACCTTTCTCCACTAAAGAAAAATGTGCATTTTATCTTCTTTGCCTTCCTTATATCCCTTTGGCTCCTTCTCTAACACATCTCCTACTTCCACGTAACACTTCAAAGGTGTTTCCATTTTTGAATTTGCACAAGCCTTTTGCACCGAGTATTGTGGATATTCATCAAATTTCCCTTCCAATATTTTTGGCTAAGGTATAAATACCTTTATGCCTTTGTTCAATGTACATCAGTGGAGGTAATTTATTTGAGGTCGGTTCTTATGACTTTACCTTTAAATATTTTATTTGTAAATTATTTAAATTCTTTAGAATTTAAATATTATAAATTAATATTTAAATATTTTGACTTTAGGATTTAAAGCCTCATTGGATTTTTATGAAAAACCCTTTATTTTTGCTCATCCATGGTTTTAATAAAAATCCTTCTACTTATGCTTCACATAATATTATGAAGCTTTTTTGCCATCAACCTTTTTCATTGCTCCTTTTGACCTTTTGGCATCAACGGTAGCTTATTTCTTGACATCAATGAAAACTTCATGCCTTGACGTCAATGACAACTCCATGGACTCAAAATGCCCAACACAAGTCGAGAGTAAGTCCAAGATAGGAGTGAGGAGGAAGCATGAGTGTGACGTAGGAAATTAAAGGAATCATGAGCAAGAATTAGGAAGCAATGTGTAATCAAGGAGTGAGTGTCACTTAATTTTGTTCTGGATCTTAGAAGAAACTAAAAAATTAAAGGATTTATATGAAGGAAATCTAGGTAACATGGTGAGAAAGTCATTTTTGAAAGTTCTTATTAAAATTGAGGATGCCCTGGTTAAAATTAAGGATGCCTTAGGTGGAAGTATGATTACCCTAGTTAGTGATAAGAGGAAGAACAAACCTGTAGCAAGTCCCAACCACATAGGAGATACTGCACCAAAAGTGATTTTCAAGGATGAGATGATTGAGCATGATATAATGGTTTTTAAAACTAGAGGAATAATATATAAGTTCCATGGATATTGGTCAGGATTTTCTTAGATTCACAATTGGATTAAGTGGAAGTAGAGATGGAATTCAAATTAATCCATGAATTTTCTTTCAAAAGGGTTTTCTCTTATTATCTTCTCTAGTTCAAAAATAAGGGATAAAATATTGGAAGGAGGCCCTTGATTTAGGGGTAAAGATGCATTATATTTAAGACCATGGAGTAAGTTTTTTTTGGTGGAGACAAACCCTATTAAAGGCTTCCAATGTAGATTAGGCTTTTTGGACTTCTTTATCAACTCATCAATAAGGAGGTTTTGAAGATTATTTGTAATACTCTAGTCAAGTTCATCCAAGAGGGAAAGCTACTAAGGAGAGAAGGCATGTTATTTAAACTTATATATATGTTGTCATGGGTATTTCAAAACCTTTATCATAGTCCATCAAGATTAAATTTTAATCAAGAGAATGGGATAAACAAGTGGATTCTGAAACAATTATATTTTGATGTCATAAATATCACAAAACAAGACACATGGAAAGAGATTGTAAAGTAAAAATGACAGAGAAAGATGATTTTTTTTGGGCATGAGGTAAACTTTAATGTGAAACAAGGACCTCATATCATAGGAGAAACTGTGTCAAAGCAAGGATTTCCACTCCTAAGAAAGTGAAAGAAAACCCCTCTATACCATCAAATGGAAAAGGCCAATATAGTTGACTCAAATCAACAATTGGAAGAAAAATGACATAAGGGATGAGGAAGTACAATGTGCAAGTTCAAATACAAAAGCAGTGAAAGGTATGAAGGAAGATGTGGAGGCAAAATGTAAAGCAGATGAAGATGGGGAAGAAATTTTTTAAAGCAAATGAGGTGAAGGAGGTCTAGGTTAATCTAGGTAAATCATCTTCATTTTTAAAATCTTCTCCTTGAAATAAAAATTAAAGTAGTGCAAACTTTATTTATTGCACTTTAGGGTTTCAAACATAACACAAGAAATAAAAGCATATGGAGGACATCCAAGGAATTTTAGGCTTTTTAGGGCAACATAAGAAAGTAATGACTATGGGAAACACAAATAAGAAAATGTTTATGAGGTTATTCCTTTCATTTCAAATGCCTTAGGGAAACACAAATAAGAAAATGTTTATGAGGTTATTCCTTTCATTTCAAATGCCTTAGAGAAACACAAATATTTAGAAGATAAGTCTCATTATGGATAAAATAAAAAAAATAGAAGATATTGATGAAGATGAAAGTGTTGGTGGGAATAAAAAAGGAGAGGAAATCCATCAAAGCATGAGCAAAGAGAAAACATTGTGTGGGACATCAAAGCTTTTCTAAAATGTTTAATGAACGGTTCCAAAACTGATGATATTCCATAAATAAATGAAAATGAAACAATGCGTGAGGGGCGCAAAAGGAAGATGAATACTGGGAGGAGAAGTAGAACAAACATAGAAGTAGAGAATAAAACAATGAATAAGAGATATAGAAGGACACTCGATAATAGTAGGAAGAGAAGAAATATTGACTAGAATAGAAGAGCGTAGTTATGGAGAGGAATGTAAAGGGAGGAGGATAAGAAACCTATAGTTTTGATCTATATGTATATTAATTTTACAATTAGTCACTTAGGCTGATAGATAATCTTTTGAAATATCATTTCAAATCCCCCCTCTTTGTTGTGTGAAGAGAAATTATGTTCTATATTTAAGTTTGTATTTACAAAACTTGGTATGCAATATTGCAAGTTTCCCAATGGAGTTGCAGGAGAAAAGCTTGGGTGAAATACCAAAATAGAAGTTTTTGACCACCAATTGCTATCAACTAGTGACAATGCTTTTTTCAAGGACATGTGATGACCGTATAAATGAAATGTGAAGGATGAGTTATTGTCTTGAGACATCGAGTATAAATAAATATTGATCAACCCAAAAGAGGTGTGCCATTTTAAGTTGTTGACATCGAATGGATGATCATTCAAACTAGAAACCTTAGTAGTTGTTGTATAGTTAGATCATAGTACATTTGAATTTTGTTGTAAAAACCATGCAATTAGACCATAGTATAATAAATGTTGTCATACAATAAATGAATCTACCATATAATTAGACCAATCATACAATTATACCAGGGTTATGCATAAGGGGTTGGCCCCAAAATATATTTATAAAAAATTGGTGAATCAGTTTTGAAATCTAGGTGAATAGTGTCCAAACGCATGTAGAAGGTTCACTATTATTAGGGGCAATGTTGGAAATTTAAACTTAAAATGATCAAATTATTATAAAATTGGGGCGAATAAACCCAAAAAAAAAAATTACACCCAAAATTTTTTGGCTAATGGGCCCTAGTCAAGGGTCCCAAATATTAGCCAATTCTAAATTTCAAAAATCTTGATTTTAGCCAATTTGGTGATAAATAGCTGCTATGCATAACCCTAATTATTATATGATGGTGTATAAGGGTTGTAGGTGCGCCATCTCAAAGGAGTTCTATCTTATAGGAGTATTGTCTTAAGACATTGCTATCATAAGAGTTTTCTTATTGATTGCATGTATATATGTTGTGCATCATGAGGATAGGAACTTGTGCTACTTGAAAAAAATTTCCATAGGAGAATTCCTTTCTCTCGTGTGTATTATTTGGTATCAGAGATAGGTGAAATTTTTTTAGATGAAATATGACACAATGAGGAAGAGGAAAACTGCATGGTCTGGGATGTCGACCAACAAATATAGCATAAATGTTGAGAGAAATTATTGCCAAGTTAGATTTAATTAAAATTTTCCAAAGAAGATGTGTTCATCATGAGGAGATTAGTGATAGTGAAGAGGAGGAAATTGGTCATATAGAAGCTTGAGATGAAGAGAAATGATAAGAACTAGAGTAGTGGATGATTTAAACAATCTCAATATGGGACGTAAACTAAAGATGAATACTCCTAATTTTAATGGAAGCTTAAATCCAAAATAATTAATACACTAGATAACAAACATGGAAAGATTCTTTGACTATGAATTAATGGAGTATCTAAAGTGGGTCAAATTCGCATGTGCAAGGCTAAAGGTACATGCTTCAATTTGGTGGGATCATGTCCAAACCTAGAGATAAGAAAAAAAAAATTGAACTTGGAAAAATTTTGTGTCCAAGTTGAAGTCTAAGTTTTTACTTGTCGATTATCAAATTGGATTTTTTAGGAGACTCTAAAACTTCAAACAAAATGAGTTGTGAGTAAAATAATATAAGAAAGAGTTTTATAAACTGATCGTAAGAGTAGGTCATATTGAATATGATGAGGAGAAAGTGGCAAGATACATAAATGAACTAATATTATCTGTACAAGATGGGATTAGTATGATCTGAATCAGAATTGTTGAATAGGCATATCAATATGCACTCATGGCAAAGGAAAAGTTGTTGAAAAGACAACAAAATAATGTGAGAGGAAGGGGATGGTTCTCTCATGAAAGAGGACAAAACCACATTAGAAGAGGACAATAAAAGCACAAGGGAGAAGCTAGTACTTCTTAGAATAACAAAGAAAATAGATATTTCTCAAGAGGACATGGAGGTTATGGTAGAGGATTCCTCAAAAATTGTTATAGATGTAGAGAAGTTGGCCATCGAGCATATGAATACCCTCAAGTACAATAAACCAGCAGGTATGGTAAGGAAGCTCATAGCCATATTACACGAGAGTATAAATAAAGTGTAGCATCACCATAGCACATGGAGGAACACAAAAAAGAAGAATTCCTTATGATGAAAGAGGTATTGTCGAAACTAGCAAAAGAGGTGCATGAACTTGAGCAAAGGAGGAACCTGTTCAAGACTATTTGCAAATTAGGAGGTACGTGTTGTAAGGTGATTATGGATAGAAGAAGCATCGACAACCTAGTGGCAAAAATATGGTAGAGAAACTTGGATTGAAGAGGACGGAGCATCCAATCCTATATAGAGTGTCATGGTTACAAAATGGACATCAAATTTTGGAATCTGAACAATGTATGGTAAATATCTAGATTGTCTCTTATAAGGACGCAATTTTATGTGATGTTATGCCTATGGATGCTTGTTATCTCTTGTTGGAAAAATCATGGTAGTATGATAGAAAGGCAGTGCATGAGGATAGGATTAACATCTACACTATTGAGAAATATCGTAAAAGGTACACATTAATTCCATTGAATGACAAAGGAAAAGAGGTTTACAACTATTCAAAGGTTTTCCTGATTTCCAAAAAATAATTCTTGAAGAAGATGAAGAAGGGGGAAGCATGTTTTTCTTTCATTGCCAAACCTACAAAAAAGGGACAATGAATAGGATGGATGAAATTCCACCTAAAGTGAAATATTTGTTGGAAGAATATGCTAAAATTATTTTAGAAGAATTACTTGATGGGTTACCACCTATGAGAAGTATTAGTCATCAAATAGACTTCATACTTGGCTCAAGTTTTCCAAAAAAGGTAACCTATAGGATGATACCTATTCAGAATAAATAGATGAAGAAACAATATCAAGAGCTATTGGACAAAGATTTGATCAGGGAGAGCTTAATACCATGTGCAGTATCGACTATACCAACATCCAAGAAAGGAGGATACTAGCGTATGTGCACAAAATATCAAGCAATAAATAAGATCATGCTAAAGTACAATTTTCTATTACCTCGTATAGATGATTTGATGAATCATTTAAGTGGAGCAAAGTAGTTCACACAGATTTTTTTAAATAGTGGTTATCATCAAATTCAAATAAGAGAAAGAGATAAGTGGACAACTACATTTAATACTAAAGAGATATTCTATGAATGACTAGTTATACCATTTGGTATGATAAATGCACCAAGTTTTTTCATGTGATTAATGAATGAAGTCTTGAAGCCTTTTTTGGTAAGTTTATGTTGGTTTATTTGGATGACATTTTGGTGTTTAGAAAGACAAAGGAAGAACACATAATACATCTAAAGTTACTATTGTCATCTCTGATTGTCCTTGGCAGAGCAATCATGCCTTATAGGGAGTGACATAGCAAAGTCTTGACCAAAAGCATGGGGTTTGGCTCAATCAAGGGTATCTAGAAGTGTTTACAAGGTTGGATCCTTGTTAGGATAGGATCTTCAAGGCACACTTGTACTCAAAAAAGGGAAAAGGTATATAAGAGATAAAATAAAAACAACTCAACATAATAAAAAGGTAGTGATGCACTAAGATATTCGCTAAGATCTTTCTACAAAAATAGGCCTGAATGCTATGTGCTAATGGTGAACACTTCCTCTCCTTGATACAATGAAGCACATATGATATTTACCAGTTATAGACATGCATAAAAAGGTATGTACCATAGGAGAGCCAATGATATATGATAGATCCAAAAATATATGCATACCCTCACACATGCATACACTTAATAAAACCCAAAATAGACAAAAGGTCATAGAGAATATATACAAATAGAAATGGGCCAGCATGATGCCACATATGGCTATACCAAAAATTTGACATAGGCTTCCATGTATATATATGTAAGTAATATTTTACATATATTATGCTAGAAATAGGGATTTGAGATTGCCCATAAGTCACTCAAGAGTTGACTGTTTTTACAAAAATAAATGAAAGGAAATCATACAAGATAATACAATTGCAAACTTACCAATACTTTACAAATATAATGCTACTTCTATTTATAGATTACAAGGGGAGGGTTTTCCCTTCAAAACTTATGTAGAGATTTCAAGGTGGCTGCCACTTTTGACGCATCATATCTCATATAAATTATTGGTCCCTCTGAGGTCCTCTAGATTTGAAGTCATATGAAGAACATAAGCTTATACTAAGAGGGGGTGAACAGTATAAGATAAAACTTTTTACTTTTCCAAAGTAGTAATATCCAATATCATCAATTGCAATAATGAAACAATGCACATATCATCACACACATAAGAGACACAGATTTAACATGGTTCACCCAATGTGGGCTATATCCATGGAGAAAATATTTCTTATAAATTTTCTCAACAAATATCTTGGGAACCAATTCCCTATTACAATGTTTATGGGCACCAACCTAAAGGATATACCAATCCCCTCTTAAGTTCATGGACACCACTCTACAGGAGACACCAATCCCCTCTCAAGTTTGTGGACACCACTCCACAGGAGACACCAATCCCCTTTGCTTTATATTTTATGGACCTCTATCCATAGGAGACACCAATACCCTCTTAAGTTCATGGAAAGCACTTCACTGGAGATACCAATCCCCTTTGCTTTAGGTTTTATGGACATTTATCCATAGGAGACACCAATACCCTCTCAAGTTCATGGACACCACTCCACAAGAGACACCAATCCCCTCTACTTTAGGTTTTGTGGACCTCTATCCATAGGAGACACCAATCCCCTCTCAAGTTCATGGACACCACTCCACAAGAGACACCAATCCTCCCTCAAGTCCATGGACACCACTCCATAGGAGACACCAATCTCCTCTACTTCAAATTCTGTGAACCTCTATCCAAAGGAGATACCAATCCCCTATAATCTGGTTTGCTCCAACCTTTATACAAAGCTTGTTCAAACTTGCTCCAAGCCTACACAAGGCTTACTCAACTCTTCTCCTAAACCTACTCTCAACTCTGCTCAAATATTCTCCAAATATACATACAAGGCTTGCTCAAACCTAGTCATTAAAACCTACTCAAATCTTCTTCAAGCCTAGACACAAGGCTTGCTCAAACCTACTCATCAAAACTTGCTCAAATTTTCTTCAAGCCTTCACACAAGGTTTGCTCAAATATGCTCCAAGCCTACTCATAAGGCTTGCTCAAATCTACTCCAAGCCTACACAAGGCTTGCTCAAAATTGATCCAAGCCTACACACAAGGCTTGCTCAAATCTAATCCAATAACAACTTTGCTCAAAATAGCTTATCAACCCTACTCAAAATAGTTCACCAAACCTACTCAAAACAACTCACCAAACCTACTCAAAACTTTTCTTAAACCTACTCATAAATTTGCTCAAACCTGCTCATAAATCTGCTCAAAGATCCTCCTCAACCTGCTCATAAAACTTGCTCAACTCTGTTCCAAACCTTGTATACAAAAATTATTTATCTATCTTGCATAATGATGTCATCAAGTGCTTTATCTATTATTCAATGTGCTTTCCTCAACTAAAGTAGTTTAGACATATTCTACCCAAAATTCGTTTAACCTCTTGAAATATAGAGAATGATACGCATTAACAAATGCTCAATATGTTCTTCACATTCATTAAGTCTGTTGCTTTCACATGTCTCACATTTATTGCATTTTAAAGGTAACTTTAGTCTAGCACTTGAAAATTGACCTGGTATTTATTGATTTACATATTCACTTTAAAACCAATCACAATGGAGAAGCAATAAAGAAAAATTGAATGGTCTTTCAAATAATATTCTAACTAGAAAAATCCAATAAAGACCAGACTAATGACGATTTTTGTAGGGCTGCCCAAACTATCAAACTTGTTTCAGCCATATTTCACTCATTCGGACTCGGATTGAGCTAAAATTTTGAGGGTAGATGCCTGAAAAACCCTAGAACATCTCCACCAATTTTTAGATCATTTGGAGCAACACAAATCCTAGCACATCCCTATGTGTGAACGAGATTTTTGGCAAGCGACTGTGCGAGGGTTTCATCTGGGTTGAGTGCAAGCAGCTCCAGAGGTTGGTTTTTAGGGCCTTCGAGCCCTAGCGGCCAATATTTTTGTGGTTTATACTCAATATTTTAGCAGGATATGTTGCAAGGGATCCAATATGGGTTATAAATCTGTCTTTCAACAGATCATGTTGTGAACTTGAGTGACAATGACTTCCAATTTGCTGCACAAAATAAAAGTGAAAACCATACCTTTCCACGACGTCTAGGGCAAGGATTAAAGAGATCACAAAACAAGTTTCAAGTAGCTGATCAAAAAATGGCTCAGATCTCAAGTGAATCTGGTGCTAAGGTGCACCCACAAAATAAATCTACTGTGAAAACCCTTGTCAAGGGTAAGAATTTTGAAGACTCAGCCCCAAAAATAAATTTTAGGGATGCCCTCCATGGTGGACAACCTCAACCCAATGCTAATATTAATCTTAGGGCTTCCCATAAACCTCTAAGAATGCCCAAGATTGATCCTAGGAAAACGGAGTCAGGATGTCTTAAAGCAGCTGATGGAACTCCTATTGTTAAGCTTGATATGGGTAACATTCAAACTGGCATTGAAGATATGGAAAAAAGAGGACTAATTTGTTGGTTCATGGGTTTTCGTTCGAGCCTACCTACTTTCAAAGTCTGGGCTGCAAAAATCTGGAAAACTAAAGGTGAGTTACAAATCTCTATTTATCCAAATGGTTATTTTCTTATTTTATTTGCTAATAATGAAGATAGAGAGAAAACTTTTCAAGGGGGTCCCTGGTTTTTTGGAAGGGTAGGGCTTTTCATGAAGCCCTGGCATACTAAATTTAAAGTCGAAGAAGAGATGCCTTCTATAGCTCCCGTGTGGGTTAGACTCTTTGGCCTCCCTATTGAATTTTGGAATCCTACTATTTTTTCTTCAATTGGAAACTCTTTAGGAACTTTTATGATGACTGTTGATTGTACTCAAAATTTTGAACATATTATTTATGCTCGGATTTATGTTTTAATGGATTTTGACAAACCCCTACCTAAAAATATCACATTACAATTTGGGGAAGACACTTGGGAGCAAGTAGTGGACTATGAGAACATTCCTTTTCATTGTAGAATTTGCCATGAATATGGTCATTTGGCTAGTGCTTGCCCAAATAAAATTCCTGATCAAAAGAAAGAAGATATAAACTCAACAGGTTTCCAAATGCCTAAGAAGAAGAACACTCAAAAAAACCAGTTATGAAGGATCAATCAAAGTCATCTGCTAATATGTTTGAAATCCTTTCCACAAATGATGTCCCAAGTGAGGAAGGGGAAATAATGGAAACAAAAATCTTAGAAACACAATTTAAATATGAAGGGAAGAACTCGGAGATAAACCAACAAATCAAAGGTTTTCAACGAGAAAAAAGGGAGAAAATTTACACAAGAAAAACAATCTTTTAAATGTCAAAACTTCAAATAATACAGGTCCCAATATAGACACTGTTGAACCCTCTAGTAAAATTTTGGCTGTGTACGAGCATTCTTCAAGGTTAGAAGCCATCTCAGATTCAATTGGAGTAAGTCAAGAAATAGGGAAAAAAACTGAATATGGATTCTAATCAAAAGGCAGGTCGCAAGACCAATCAATATCATATGGTAAAAGAAGGTGAAAAGCTTGTAGAGGAAGGTAATATTAATGCCCTTCCCAAATTTTTTAGCCCTGGTATTAATGAAGATCATCACTTGGAATATTAGAGGACTCAAAGGGAGTCTTTCAAAACAAAATGAAATTAGAAGAATGATTCAGATAAATCATCCACATCTTGTTTTCCTTCAAGAAACGAAGATGTCAATGGAGGATATGGATTCAATTGCTAGTAAAATTTGGCCAACTGGAAAAGTGGTTTCCCTCAGTTCCCAGGGGACTTCTGGTGGCATTGCTTGTCTTTGGGACCCAAAAGAGGTAGTTATTCACCATATGGTTGGTAGTTGGGGTATTTTGGCTATAGCTATTCAAAGTAGACATTCCAACCAAATTATGCTTTGCATTACTATTTATGCTCCAACTACTTTGGAGGAAAAAAGAAGACAGTGGAAGGATATAACTCATATTATCTCTCATTTTCCTAAAGCTTGGATCTTGATTGGAGGAGATTTCAATACCATCCTCTCTCTAGATGAGAAAATGGGAGGAAATAGAAATTTGGACAAAAGCACTGACCTCATGAGCGAATATATTTCAAACCTCCATCTTGTGGACATCCAACCAGATAATGGCCTTATGACTTGGTCTAACAGAAGGTAAGGCTTAGCTTGTATAATGGAGATATTGGATAGGTTTTTGCTCTCTAAAAATTTCTTAATCCATGGTCACATTCCTAAAGTGAAGACTCTTAACAATGTTGGTTCGGATCATCGGCCAGTCATGGTGGAAATGTGGAAAACCAATGTGAGTTTCTCTCCTTTTCATTTTCAATTAATGTGGCTTAGAGACAGTTCCTTTAGACCTCGTGTGCAACAATGGTGGAAGGAAGGTAAGCCTAGGTATGGGACTAAGATGTTCATTTTTGCCAAAATACTGCAATACATTAAATCCAAAATCAAGACTTGGAACTCGAAGGAGTTTGGGGATGTTCATAAAAAAACATGAAGTTATTGCTCAACTTGAAAATTTGAATAATAAAATCCATTTAGATGGCCTCACAGAGAATAGAAGTGCAGATGAAATTAAACTCACAACTCAGTTAGAGGAATGGGAAAAAAGAGAACTCTTATGGAAGCAAAAATCTAGAATTCAATGGCTCAAAGAAGGAGATCGAAACACAAATTTCTTCCACAAATATCTTCTAGCTCGAAGATCTCACAACTTTATTTCTTCCCTAAAATCATATTCTAGAGATGTTGTCTATACTTGGGATGGCATGAACTCTATTGTTGTCGATTACTTTTCCAATATTTTTGTTGCTACTCCTCTTGACTCAACTTCTCAACAAAATGTTCTTCAAGCAATCCCTTCTCTTATCACTTCTGAGGAGAACTCTATTTTGATTGCTCCTATTACTATCAATGAGCTTCAACATGTAGTTTTTAAAATGCAAAAATGGAAAACCCCAGGTCCTGATGGTTTTCCCATTGAGTTCTACCAAGAGTTCTAGGATATCCTTCATGCTGATTTATTAGAGGTGGTGGAAGAAGCCAGGAAAGCCAAAGAAATTTTGAAGGTTATCAATAAAACTTATATTACTCTTGTTCCAAAATCTCAAGAGGTTGATCACATCTCAACTTTTAGACCTATTGCTTTATGTAATGTTCTTCTCAAAATCATTACTAAGATCATGGCAGAAATGTTGAAGCCTCTTTTGCATAAGATTATTTCCCCTGAGCAAGGGGGTTATGTGGAAGGGCATCAAATAGTAGATGAGATAGTTCTTACTTAGGAAGCCATCCATTCCATGGATATGCAAAAATCTCCTTCCATGTTCATTCGGTTAGACTTATCCAAAGCTTATGACAAAGTGGATTGGCACTTATCAAATTTTTGAGGCAATTTGGTTTCTCTAAGGATTGGATGGATTGGATTATGGGATGTATCTCTTAAGTTTCCTACTTAGTTCTTATCAATGGCAGACCTTCTTAGTCGTTCCCAGCTTCCAGAGGAATTAGGTAAGGTGACCCGCTTTCCCCTTATTTATTCATCATTCTTGATGAATGCTTGGGTAGGACTATAACCAAAAAGAGGGAAAACAAAACCCTTGAGGGAGTTACCATTGCTCATGGATCTAGACCTATCTCTCATATTCAATTTTTTGATGAATATACTCTTTTAGGTAAAGCTACAATTAAGGAAGCTTCTAATATTAAGCAAATCATTAGTTTTTTTTCTAAGGATACCAGGCAGTGTTGGCCATTTTGTATTCATTGGAAATTTTGTATAAAGCGATAATATATTTGTCTCTTTTATTTTTGGATAAGTTGTAATAAGTTGAAACAATTTTTTGAAATCCAATGCATTTAATGATTAGTGGGGAGATGTCCTTTGGAGTCCAAAACAATGGAGAGAATGAGTATCATAAAAAGTTTGAAGTGAAATCATCAGAAAAATCTTGTGCATTGACGTTCACCCTTCCTTAGGGGCGAACATCCCTTGCGCCCTTTCTAAGGGCGAATAAGTTTTGAAAGCAGAATAAAAAAAATTAAAAGGCGACAAATCGCATTCACCCTCCCTTAGTGGCGAACGGGTCGTTCACACGTTTTAGTGGCGAACGTGCCTTGGCATCACCAAGAGCGGTCACGTACCCGAATCAAATTACATTTTCCCTAGTCGAGGGGTGAACACACCATTCGCCTCTCCTATGGGTGAACCACTTAGTGCGCGATCCCGAATCAAATTACGTTTGCCCCAGTCGATGGATGAACACACTGTTCACCTCTCCTATGTGTGAACCACCTAGTGACAGTAGAAAATCATGTTCGCCTTCCCTTAGGGGCAAACGAGTCGTTTTCCCTTGAATTGGGTGAACCTGTTTGTATCAAGATCGTGCGCATCTGAAGGGGCGAAGATAAATTGAAAGAATGGAACTTTAGTCAAGATGTTGAATTTGGCATTAAATTAAGGGCTCTCTCAGTTACTCCATTTTGTGGATCATGAAGAGGAAGGCGAAGGGAAACGAGCCTTCATGATTTCCAATGTATCTGAGGTAATCTGAAGAATTTAATATTTTCTCCTAACAACCGCACCTCCATCCAAAGTTTGAATTTTCAAGAATTTGTTCCCCTGGCGAATGTATTTTCCAAGAATTCAAGGAGGATTTTGCTGATTTTGTCTTTGATTCTCAGACATTATTCCCTTGTATGTATTAAATGAAAGAGGCAAAAACCTCTATAAATACTAGGTAAATTTCATTGTAAAAAGGGGTTAGACATTTTGTGAGAGGTCTCTCCAAGCTCTCTGCATTAATACAAGGCATTCAGGCTTCTGAATTTGTGAGCAATTTTGTGTATGATATCTTTCTGTGTGTTGCGCTTCTATCTTACATCTACCTTTCTCTTTTGGCTATTAAGTTTAAATTCTATACTTGGATTTAAGTATTGCTATTGAGAGAGGGAATGTTGGAGTAACATTTTGGATGTCATTAGTGCAAGATCACAAGTAAATTCTGTTGCTCTTCCTTCTATTAGGTGTTGTTTCTTGCTTGGGTTTTTTCCTGCTAGTTAGTCTAACACCAATTCTGCACTTTGGCCTGTGGCCATATTTCCCATCTCTTTCTATTATTTCCAATTTCTTTCCTGCATCCTTAGTCTTTTACCAGTTTTAGAATTAGTTCGAGAACTAGCCCTCTTTGGAGATTGGCATGGAGGACATATCTTTCCTTTGGCCTTTCAATGTTGGTCGTATCTAGGGCACATAAACACAATGTTTACAGTGTTTATTGATTAGGTAGATATTTGACCAATAATTTTTGGCACGCCTGGTGGGACTTTTAAGGTTTGACTTCCAGAAACATTAGGTTTGGTGTTCGCATTCCTGCTTGATATTAGAACATCTGGCAACTCAATTTTTACCTAGAACTCCGTAAGCGTGAGGACGACAAAAGTTGTTTTCTCATGAATACAAGATCAAAAGCCAAAAATCCTGATAATAAAATTAGATTTTATGAACTAGATATTCAAAGGCTAGGAGAGCATCCTCAAATAGCCATTTTTAGATGAACATCTTCACTTTTGCATATCTCATTCATACCACATGTTCATCTTCCTAGTTAGCTGGTCTGTTTTCTACCCCTGTGAGTCCTGTAAGAACTACCACCAGTTTCCCTCAACCTCCACCTAGTACAATCGCTAACATCTCAAGGCCCACTCCTCATATTCTTGTCCACATGGCCTAGAATCCTCCACCACATCAACAACTTCCAAGACAGTTTCTAGCTTGGAATAGCTTAGGAGCACTGAATCTGCAGGCACAAAATCCCATACCTCAAGCTGCTTTGAAGGCTTTACCCACATATGATGGTACTGGGAAAATTGCCTATGAGCATATCCAATATGTAGCCTCTCTTGCAACTATTCATGATATAACTAATGAGGATGTGATGATAAAACTTTTGGTCCTATCATTGAGAGGGAAATTGTTGTATTGGTATCGATCTTTGCAGTTGGGTACCATTACCTCATGGGATTAATTGGCAGAGTTGCTGATTAAGAATTTCCATGAACAAGCTAATCCGTATTCTCTATTGCACCAGTTTACCTCAATCCAAAGACATCCACAAGAGAAACTAGTAGATTTCAATGTCTAGTTTGCACGAAGTTGGTAGAGGGTCCTAGATGGTTTACGACCAACTCATGAGCAAGAAAAATTTTATTATATTCAAGCAATCAATATCAATATTGGTATGGTGGTACACCATGCCAATGTGACTACATTCCCCTATCTCTATACACAAGCTCAAAAGGCCGAGTCGGATTTGATTATTGTAGGTAGGTTTCCTTCGAAGGCGATGATGCCTATCCTCCCTGATCTGCCATAGTATCTTTACTCTAATGCATTTTTGCAGCCTATGCCATCGATGTATCCTATTCCTTCATGGAATTTGGGCTCTCCTAAAATAGCTCCTATCCCTATTCCACAGTCATCTACTATGAGCTTTTCATAATTTCCTGTCTCGTCAGTAACATCACAGCCTTAAGCCATTTCTTTTCCAACACTGCCAGCACCTCCAATGCCCTTACCATTACCTGCACCACCAACACCCTTACTGTTGCCAGCGCCAACTATGTCACCCAATACAAATCCTCTCACGACTTTGTTACAAGAAGTAAAATCCAATAATGGGGCTTTGAGGATGATATCTAATGAGCTTACTACTATGGGGAAGAAGTAGGCAGAGGTTGAGTTTCGATCAAGAAGGTTACGGACTCCACCCATAACCCAAGAACAATTATCTATTAGCAAGGGACCTGAGAAAAACACCATGATCCAAGCAATTGATGAGAGTAACGTATCTGAAAGGACATATTGGTGTTCTACATGTAATGATCCTCATGGTGAAGACACATGTATGGTACATCTAAACTATGTTCATACATTAACAAAAAGTTCTTTGGATGGGCAAGTCAACATGATTCGATATATGGAGTATAATTATATGGTGTCGTCCCTAGAGCAAGTTTTGGTCCTTACTAGGTCTGGAAAGAAGCCAGTGATTGTTGATCCTGCAGACTTGCAACCTTTGAAAATACCTACAACTCCAAAAGCACAGGAAGAAAAGCAAGCATCCCCAGAAAATATTCTTGATGATGATAAATTTAAAAACTCATTACTTGATGAAGCGCAAGATAAGGTATAGTTTCAACCTTCAACTTCGTAACGCATCGCTACTGCTCCATTTCCTAGTGAAACTAAGGAGCAAGCTAAGGAAAGACTCAAGTATCCTTCATTGAAGAAAAGGCAAAGATTCAACGCTACACAGTAGTACCGAGACAAATATGAGCGATCTTTAGAAGAAAATATCTCACCTACTCGTGGCTACAGTATCATGGAAGAAATGAACAAAATTCTGACAAGGATTAGCTTATTTGATGCATTGTAATTACCCGAGAAGATTGATTTATTACAAGAATCTCTAAATACTGCCAAAGATCAAAAGAAGGATCACTTAAAACAGTCTTGGCTCAAGCGCTCCCCACTTTAGTGATAAGGAAGAATCGACGTCCCTCATTTTACTTATCTTTGATAATGGAAGGGTGGATCATGCATAATTGTATGATCGACTCTGGTGCTGCCACTACTGTCATGCCGAAGGAAGTATGCAAAGTAATGGGAATGGAATATATAAGAAGTAGCCCAGGAGTTTTACAATTGGATGGTACGCCAGTTAAGACTGTTGGAGTAATCAAAGATATTCTAATACTGCTCCACAGCATGCCATAGATTATCATCATCCAAGAAGTGGTGGTTGTCGATTTAGAGCCCTACTTTAGCATGTGCCTTTTAAGAGAATTCAAAGCTAAGCTGGGAGGTTATCTTTTCCTATATTATTCACATCTGGAGATTCCATTCAAAGGTAGACAAATTCACATTCATAATGAGAATCCCTCCCCTTTTCATATTGAAAAAATTGAGGAGGTAGAACAAGTCCCAGGCGCAGTGAATATGATGACCGAAGAATTGGAGGAAGTTGGATTGGTTGAAGAAATACCCCAGGAGCATGGTCTGGAAGATGAGTTCCTGCTGACATATTTCAATGCTATGATCGAAACATATATTGGTTGTTATTCAATTCAGAAGACAGAGAAGTCCCAAGAGAAAATCCTTGAATCCCAGAACCTGTTTTGCATCAGTTATAGAAGCTATTCTTTGATGGCACTCACTGTAAGAATGGTGCAGGAGCAGGTTTTGTGTTGATTTCCCCTGAAGGCATATAAAAAACTTACTCCTACAGATTGACATGAAGATGTACAAATAATGCAGCTAAATACGAAGCACTATACCTTGGCCTAAAAAAGGCCAAAAAATTAGGAATCGAACAACTATAGATTTTTGGGGATTCTGAGCTTATTGTTAATCAAGTTACAAATAGATGTGTATCAAAGCAACATTACTTGAAGGCTTATCGCAACAGAGTATGGGATATTTTGGAAGCATTTAAAGCTTTGAATATTCAAGTAATTCCTCATAAAAAAATAGACATGCTGACATTTTAGCTTCCTTGGGCACTAATTATTCTCCTGCTGAGCAAGTGGTTCGCAAGCCCAAGACAGTAAGGGTGATTTATAGACCTTCTATTCCTGATAAGAACCTCTATTGGCAGGTGTTTGATAATGATGAGAAAATAGTGAATTTTTTTCTAAAAGAAGCTACCAACACAGAAGATAGGATTCTTGTGGAAGAAGAAAAGGAAAATATGATTCAATTAAAAAATAATCACATTCCTCGAGGTTTTATTTTGCTAGAAAGTTTATTTGATCAAACCGATAGGGATGATAAGCATAGGATTAAGGTGGATGCTAAGGAATTCAAATAATTGCAGTTGGAGCCAGGAAACGTTATCAAGATTGGTATTGATTGTGAACCAAATGAGATTGAGGGCATTAGAAATCTATGCTCTGAATAACTAGATATAGTAGCATGGAGTTATCAAGATTTGAAAGGATACGATAAGAGCGTAATTCAACATACTATTGAGCTACAAGAAAGAGTTAAGCCTTTTCGCAAAAGCAACACCCTATTAATCCTAATATTGAGGTTCTCATGAAAGCAAAGTTACTAAAGATGCTTGAGGTGAAGATCATATACCCTATTAAGCATTCCACCTGGGTGGCAAACTTGGTTCTTGTAAGGAAGAAGAATGGGGACATATGCCTATGCGTGGATTTTCAAAATTTAAATCAGGCATCACTTAAATACCACTATCCTCTGCCTCAGATAGACCATATTCTTCATGTCATGGCTGGTGCTCAGAGATTTTCCTTGCTATATGGCTTTTATGGATACAATCAAATTTGGGTTAAAGATGAAGATCAATAAAAGATATTGTTTACAACTAAATGGGGCACATTTGCTTACCAAAAGATGCCCTTTGGAATTTCAAATGTCGGATAGTGTTTTCACATTGCACATTATGATTTATCTTGATGATATGACAGTGTTTTCACATTGCAAAACAGATCATGTTTTCCATATATGGCAAATATTTGAGAAATATCGAGAATTTGGGATTTATATAAACCGAAGAAGTCAATTTTTGTGGTCAAGGAAGAGAAATTTTTGGGACATGTGATTTCATAGGAAGGATTGGCCATAGACCCTGCATGAGTGGAAGTGCTTATGAGTTTGTCATTACTAGCTAATACGAAATATTTGCAGTCCTTCTTTGGACAGATAAACTTCGTGCATAAGTTTATTGCCGATTTTGTCCAAGTTGTCAAGCCCATGATCGAGCTCCTAAAGAAAAATGTGGAATTTAAGTGGACAGAAGCCAAGAAGCAGGCTTTTCAAGAAATCAAAGAGAGAATTACTCAAGTGCCAATGTGTTGAGAAGCAACACACCCCCACTGAAAAATGAGATTCCATCCTTAGAAAGCCCTGAACTTCCATTTTTGCAACAGGGACCCTCTTGATAATTTTCAGGTTTTAAATCCAAATTTGCTTGCCTCCTTTTTAAAGTTGTGCTTTTTCTTGCATTCCAGCTGTGTTATCCAAGAATTCACTTTTTACATGCTAGAATCATTCATGCACAAACAAAATCTTGCACCGGTACCAAGAAAAATCCAGAAAACAGTTGCATAAATTCATGAAAAATCAAACTTTCCATTTTTGGTAGTGTCGCGATATCGCGACACTTCCATTTTCGAAAATGTCGCGAAATCGCGACAGGTAAATCAAAAAGCAGCTAAGTCATTTTTGTGTAGCGATATCGCGACACTTTCCATTTTTGGAAGTGTCGCGATATCGCGACGTTTCCATTTTTGGAAACAAAACTGTCGACCGGAGGAGAGAGAAAGAAAACGTACGGAAGGGCGCGATTTTGCGACATGTCACGAAATCGCGACATGTCGCATTTTCACGGTAGGAGAGAGAAAGTGGGCTGCAGAATGAAAATCGGCTCTAAGTCGCAAATGTGTCGCAAAATCGCGGTCAACGCATGCAGCTACGGGAACTGTCGCGATATCGCGACGTGTTCTATTTTCGCGGGTTGTTGATGGAAAAACGCTTAAGTACAAAAGGTGCAGCGCGTCGCTAACATGTCTCAAAATCACGACATGCTTGAAAAAGTTGTGCGACAGCTGGCAGGAGGCACGATTTCGTGACATGTCGCGTTTTCGCGATCGACAGGGGAAGAAGCTGCGCGATGCGCTGGGGACGTCGCGATTTCGCGACATGTCGCGAAATCGCGACATGTCGCGAAATCGTGACATGTCGCATTTGCGATAGGAGAGAGAAAGTCCTCAAAAGGCCAGAAGTGCATTCCAACAGGAAACAGAAGGCATCCTGGGGTAGCGACACGTGTCAAAGCACGAATCAGACAGAGCAGAGGCCGACATGCAAGCTTTTTAGCTGATTTTAATCTGTTTTTAATGTTTAAATGCTTTAATTTAATGTTTATTAAAGTGCTAATATAATCTTTTTGTCTTTCATGCAGGAATCCATCTGGCACTTGCGGGACAACCGAGAAAGGCCATGAAGACAAATTTAAAGTGCAGATTTGATCAAGGACCGCCATGCTAGAGGAGAAGATGCCGGTGAAAGCATTCAATGGAGATTTATTGCAGAATTAATAGCATGGAGATAATTTCAACTCAAAGATGGCCTTGCGGAGATCAAATTGATGGAGAAGTGGTGACTCATCCGGCTCACCAGCAGAATTAATGGAGGCATTTATTTGCAGCTGCGGATGAATGCAAGTGGCTTTAGATTTTATCTTCTCCATTTATGGCAACTGACTCCCCTGATTTGCCGAAGGGTTAAGTTCTATCTGGACTTTGATTTTAAATGGATTTTTATTGTAAAACCCGGGTCCTAGGGTTTAGAAAGATAAGATTTGCAGTTATGAGAAGAAGATATTTCTGAAAATATCAGGGTCTGTCCTGAGTCTATAAATACTTCTTCTCAATGTAATCGCGGGAGGCGGAGACTTAGAAATAAAAGGCTTATAAGCAATTTCTTGCAAATCTTGTGAAATCCTTTGTTTCTGGACTTGGAGTTGATGTGCTTTAGCTTTTCTGTGATAGCATGGCCAGGAGCCTAATCTTTTGCAGAGTGTGATAAGTGTATCTTCTTTTGTTATCCGTTCCATTAAAGTTTGTTAGATATATGTTGTGAATCTGAGATATCAAGTTTAAATATGTTGTTAGGCTTCAGTTGTTCTATTGTCTGCTAGGGAAAATTATAGATTTGAGGTTAAGTTTGTTCTAATTGCTCTGTCTTCACTGTGTGAGCTAGGCTGTCGGTGAAAGATACCAGTTTTAACCAGTTGCCCTTGGATTTATAATTTTCTGCTAGATCTGTTCCACTCTGCCTTGTGCTCTTAGTTGAAAGTGATCTTAGACTGACTGGACACTTTCTTCTTTGATTTGTTCTGTTGTGAAGCTGATAGCATAGATAAGATTGATAGTTTAGGGTTTTACAGTTGATGTTCGATAAACTTCTCTTTCTGCCCTACCCTACCCTCTCTTTGTTTTCGATGAAATGATCCATTTTTATTTTCTTTGTTTGTCTTTTATTTAAATCTACTGACCCATGAGAGCTAGATCAAGAATTCAAGTTAAATCTGATAAACAACTTCGACAACTACTGAACAAGTTTAGGAACCCCCTGTAAGGTAACAGAGCAGTCCATATTGAAATCTATTCAAGAAGTGGAAAAGAGTGAATAGCCATTCGACCCAACTCTGTAACTCGCACCTTGGATAACCAGCTAGATCCTAAAGTGAGTGGGATCCGTCCCGTGGGTGTCTCCGGAGCTTCCTGCCCATCCTTTCGCGGGGTGCGTATGAAAGCCGGACCAACACCTAATTGGCGCTAGAAGGAGGGGCCTATGAACTCGGTTCAAGTATTGTAAGGACCTAACATCAACATTTGAAGGACCCACAGTGAACTCCGGACAGTTTTTTAAATTGTCAATACAGTTTTGTAAATTGTCAGTATAGTTTTGTAAATTGTCAGTGCAGTTTTTGAAATTGCCACAAGAGAAGGCCTTAAGTTCAGTGGTTTGTTAAGAACAGTTTTATCTCCACTGGCAGTTATCCAATTACAACTCAGAATATCACTGTCAGCCAAGTAATAATGGCAAATTGGTTGGGCCCCACTGCTTTGAATATCCCGGGTATAGCCCATGACCCGCCTAGAAGCCCGGAAAGGTATCTCCCCGGATATAAACATGATGGGACAAGAACTGCAGAAGAACATCTGCTAGCTTTTAAAAATGCTCTAAGATTGTTGAATATACAGCATGAAGATGTTGCCTGCAGATTGTTCCCGTTCACTCTCCAGGAGGGAGCTTATGACTGGTTTTTAAACCTCACCAGCAATTCCATTACTAGCTGGGATGATCTAGAGAAAGCTTTTATATCACAATTTGGGGAAGTGATAGACCCCAGTGTGTTATACCAACAATTTTCCAGCATCAAGAGAGAGTCGGGAGAAACTGTCAGGTCTTTCAATATGAGGTTCCAAAGAGCTTACGGTAGAATGACTGGCCATTACATCCCAAATGCAAATCTGGCCTTAGAAATCTACAAGAATGCATTGGATTCGGTGACCTCTATTTTCCTCAAGAGAGACATTAATATCACAACCCTGGCAGGGGCTTATAAAGAAGCCTTAATTCTTGAAAGACAGCTAGGACCTCAAATTCTGAGCAGTCCTTTGATATCCTATGTTACACAGAACATGCCTATTTTGAATCCCATTCCACATCATGAGTTAGTGCCAACATGTCATGCTCTACCCAAGGAGACTCCGTTAACTGTGACATCCACTCAGCATGTGCAAAATATAGAGAAAAGTTCTGACAAGTTCAAAGTGGAAGTGCTTGAACTAAACAGTTGTGATCTAGCACCACCCAAATCTGAAGTTTTTCTTGGTGAGTTAGATTTTCCTAGAGATCAAAGAAATATTGATATTTCTAGTTCACCCAAAAATAGTACAACCAGGGTTTTAGATTCTTTCACTTTTCCTGAAGAGACAGAAAGTCTTGTACAGACTCCTGTGGATGAAATGCAAGATTTTCAACAGTTCAAAATGAACAGTTATAATTTGAGATGTCAGAGTCCAGAACCTAATAATGATCCTTCCTCATCAGAGGATGATGAAAGTGAGATTCAATGTCACTATGCGAAGTAACTGAGGAGGATAACATCATTGAGGATATGAGGGAACTTAAAGCTGACATCACCCTCCATGAACTCGCCTCGATTGTTGAGCAAAAGGTTAACTTGATTGAGGCTTACTCTGGACCACCTGTTGGATTTCAAGAAAAGGAGGAAAAGATAGTAAATATGAATGTGGTCAGCCAACTTGGAATTGATGAACTATCTCAACATAAGCCTGCAACTTCTCAACATAATATCAAAGAAAAGGCTATAAATTGTGTTGATGCAGATATTGGAGTTTATAATTTGGCAACTGAGAAGGTGGGAACGGTTACAGCTCTAATCAATCACAACAATGATGTTTGGACATTGCACATTGATGAGGTTAAATCTAAGTAAGGCTCATGTGAAAAGGAAAATTGTAAACATTCTGCTAGAGGGATAAAAATTGAAGTCCTGGATATTGAAGCAAGACAACAACCACAAAATGTTCAAGTTGTTAAGAACCAGGGCATACAGATAAAACATGATTTCTTTCAGCTGTCACATAATTTTGAAGATGTGGTGGTCTCGGGTCCGTCAAGATTTTAAGGTATTTGATCCTGGGGGTTTTTTACATTCAGTCCTTTTGAAAGAACTCTGTAAACCCTTCAAGAAGAAGCATAAACATGTTATCATATGATTTGTTTAATTTGAAGGAGTTGCAGATTTGTTTTTCAAATGGGACAGGGAAGACAAGAAACACAAGTCTTTCCCGTGATAGCAAATTTTTGAAGCATAGTCTGGAGTGCATTTCGTCAACAGGACCTGAAAGGTAATTTTTCTAAATTACTTGCACATGGTCAAAAAAAAATTTAAGGCACCATTTCTCTGCTTTCCCAACTGTTGTATTTTTTGAGTATGAAGGGAAGTTGTAACATATGTATACATTGTAAGTAAGCTTTGAAGTTTTTCAGTTTTATTTCATTGTCTGTACAGTTTTAGCTTGTGCAGTTTATTTCTTTTGTCAGTGCTTTTTATTTCCTTTCTTTGTCTTTTTATGTCAGCTTGTTGTTTAAGTCTGTACAGTCTTTTGTTTTAGTTTTATTTGCTTTAGTTCTTGTGCAGTTTTAATTTATTTGCTTCAGTTCTGTGCTTTAGTCTGTTCTGTGCTTTAGTCTGTACATTTTTATTTTGTTTTGCTTTAGAAGCCTGTGTATGTCCTTGGATGCCTGTACAAAGTCCTTCAGCTTTTGAAATCTATCTTTTAACCTCTGCCTGAGCAATCAATGGGATAGTCAGCCTTCAAATTGTTTTATTCTGAGCTGATCAATCCACAATCCAATGCCCATGTTGTTCACCATTCTAATAGAGATAGTCTGGCTTAAACTGAACTGTAGAACTATTTTGTTATTCGAGACAAAGGTAGAGAGATGATGGGATCTTGTGTCTTACTTGCCACAGCTTGTTTTAATAATAGAAAAACTCGCTATGTCTGTTTAGTTGGAGGAACTCCCGGGGAATCCAAGAAAAGCTGGTTATAAGAGGGGACTATGGTTCATGCAATTATTTGGGTATCCATAGAGGCTATCAGTGCCTAGACTGAGACAGTTCCGGATTGATCAAATGATAGAAGAAAATTGTAATTTCCCTAAAAGCATTTCAGATATTGATATATGGAGAAAAAAAAAAAAAAAAAAAAAAAAAAGAAAAGAGTTATATGAGAGAGAGGCAGCCAGCTTCCAAAGCTATTTTTATTTTACCAAGTTGCAGATTCTGCCCTACAGTTGTAAATTTGGGTCATGTAAATCTAAAGGGTAACTCTGTCTAGGCTGTAAAAGGCTAAACTAGTAAACAGAGCTCTACTCGGTTTCCCCTTTTACAATCTAGAAAAGCTGATCAGTCCAAAGTTCATCATTCAATCCAATCATTCTTGAAGAAAGTTCTATACCCTTTGAAATTGCACATCGAAATCTTCCTTGAAGTAATTTAGCCTAGTATGTCCTTGGGAAATTTTAACAGCTAGCAGTTAGCAGTCAATTTATTGTGAAGAATGTCTGTGGCAAGGCATGATGCATGGTCTTTTTGTTTTGAAGCCAGAGTCTTGGGTTCTAAAATAGTGCTACTATTTTACCCGCAGATATCGCCATTTGTTGAGAAGCAACACACCCCCACTGAAAAATGAGATTCCATCCTTAGAAAGCCCTGAACTTCCATTTTTGCAGCAGGGACCCTCTTGATAATTTTCGGGTTTTAAATCCAAATTTGCTTGCCTCCTTTTTAAAGTTGTGCTTTTTCTTGCATTCCAATTGTGTTATCCAAGAATTCACTTTTTACATGCTAAACCATGCACAAACAAAATCTTGCACCGGTACCAAGAAAAATCTAGAAAACAGTTGCATAAATTCATGAAAAATCAAACTTTCCATTTTTGGTAGTGTCACGATATCGCGACACTTCCATTTTCGAAAATGTCGCGAAATCGCGACAGGTAAATCAAAAAGCAGCTAAGTCATTTTTGTGTAGCGAAATCGCGACACTTTCCATTTTTGGAAGTGTCGCGATATCGCGACGTTTCCATTTTTGGAAAGTGTCGCAAAATCGCTGCCGACCGGAGGAGAGAGAAAGAAAACGTACGGAAGGGCACGATTTTGCGACATCGAATCGCGACATGTCGCATTTTCGTGGTAGGAGAGAGAAAGTGGGTCGCAAAATGAAAATCGGCTAAGTCGCAAATGTGTCGCAAAATCACGATCAACGCATGCAGGTACGAAAACTGTCGCGATATCGCGACGTGTTCTATTTTCGGGTTGTTGATGGAAAACGCAAGTCAAAAGGTGCGACGCATCGCTAACATGTCTCAAAATTGCGACATGCTTGAAAAGGTTGTGCGACAGCTGGCAGGAGGCACGATTTCGCGACATGTCGCGAAATCGCGACATGTCACGTTTTCGCGGCCGACGGGGGAAGAAGCAGCGCAGCGTTGGGGACGTCGCGATTTCATGACATGTCACGAAATCGCGACATGTCGCATTTTCACGTAGGAGAGAGAAAGTCCTCAAAAGCCAGAAGTGCATTCTAACGGGAAACAGAAGGCATCCTGGGGTAGCGACACGTGTCAAAGCGCGAATCAGACAGAGCAGGGCTGACATGCAAGATTTTTAGCTGATTTTAATCTGTTTTTTATGCAAGTGCAAGATGGAATCATGCATGAAAGATCAGATTTTAAATGGATTTTTATTGTAAAACCCGAGTCCTAGGGTTTAGAAAGATCAGATTTGCAGTTAAAGAAGAAGATATTTCTGAAAAGATCAGGGTCTATCCTGAGTCTATAAATACTTCTTCTCAATGTAATTGCGGGAGGTGGAGACTTAGAAATAAAAGGCTTATAAGCAATTTCTTGCAAATTTTGTGAAATCCTTTGTTTCTGGACTTGGAGTTGATGTGCTTTAGCTTTTCTATGATAGCATGGCCAGGAGCCTAATCTTTTGCAGAGTGTGATAAGTGTATCTTCTTTTGTTATCCGTTCCATTAAAGTTTATTAGATATATGCTGTAAATCTGAGTTATCAAGTTTAAATATGTTGTTAGGCTTCAGTTGTTCCATTGTCTGCTAGGGAAAATTATAGATTTGAGGTTAAGTTTGTTCTAATTGCTCTGTCTTCACTGTGTGAGCTAGGCTGCCGGTGAAAGATACCAGTTTTAACCAGCTGCCCTTGGATTTATAATTTTCTGCTAGATCTGTTCCACTCTGCCTTGTGCTCTTAGTTGAAAGTGATCTTAGACTGATTGGACACTTTCTTCTTTGATTTGTTCTGTTGTGAAGCTAGTAGCATAGATAAGATTGATAGTTTAGGGTTTTACAGCTTAAAGTCTGATAAACTTCTCTTTCTGCCCTACCCTACCCTCTCTTTGTTTTCGATGAAATGATCCATTTTTATTTTCTTTGTTTGTCTTTTATTTAAATCGCTGACCCATGAGAGCTAGATCAAGAATTCAAGTTAAATCTGATAAACAACTTCGCAACTATCGAACAAGTTCGAGAACCCCCCTGTAAGGTAACAGAGCAATCCATATTGAAATCTATTACAGAAGTGGAAAATAGTGAATAGCCATTCGACCCAACTCTGTAACTCGCACCTTGGATAACCAGCTAGATCCTAAAGTGAGTGGGATTCGTCCCATGGGTGTCTCCGCGGCTTCCTGCCCATCCTTTCGTGGGGTGCGTATGAAAGCCGGACCAACACAATGTTAATCAACCATGATTACTCCAGAGAATTTATACTTTATGCAGTGGGTGAGCAGGAGAGCTATGTTGTAGTACTAACGCAAAAGCAACATGATGGCAAAGAAAAGCCTATCACTTTTCTAAGCTAGGTTATAGCACCACATTAGGAAAAGTATAACTTTATAGAGAAACAAGTTTATGTAGTGATGAAGGCCTTGAAGAAGTTTTGTCACTTTGTTTCTCAGAGTAAAACTGTGATTTATGTCATTCATCCTGATGTTCAAAACTTCATCATTCAAGGAGAACTAGGTGATAAAAGGGTTGGATGGATCTCGAATATCCAGGAGTACGATGTAGAAATTAAACTGACAAAAATGGTTCGTGGACGTGCTCTATGTCAGGAGTTGGCCAAAAGCATTGTTGTTGACACAAGTCACGAAGATGTAATTTGTGCAAATAGTGTAGCAGTCGGCAAGGAATGGACCGAGGAATGCATTGAGTATTTTGTTTTTGGAAGGTGTCCTAGCCACCTCAAATCATCACAGCATCGAAGGTTCATATTACAAGCGCTTAGGTATGTACTGTTGCCCAACGGCCTATATTATAAAAATATTGATGGTATATTTCTTAGATGTGTAAAATATTTCGAGAAAGAGAAGATTCTGGAAGAATTCCATTCTAGGATATCAGGAGAGCATTATGCAGGTAGGCCTATGGCTCTGAAAATTATTTGAGCAGGGTATTATTGGCCCACTCTGTTCACTGATTCACATAAGATAAGCCAGCAGTGCGATAGTTGTCAAAGATATGTGGGTTGAGTTAGGAAAGGAGCATTACCACTGCATCCGATCCAGGTGGAAGAACCCTTTCAATAGTGGGGTCTTGATTTAATAGGAGTTATAGATCCACATTCCTCCATTGAACATAAATATATTCTGATCGCGATAGACTATTTTACCAGATGGGTAGAAGCTATACTACCAAAAATGTAGATCATGCGACTATTATTTCTTTTTTGGAAAGCCTTATTACTCATTTCGGCATACCAAATTCTTTAATCACTAACAATGGCACTCCCTTCATTGGAGCCAAAATTACAGAATTCGCCAGTAGATACGGAATTTACCTCAATACCTCTTCCAACTATTACCCATAGGGGAATGGATTGGTTGAGTCAACTAACAAGAATTTGCTCCAGATTTTGAAGAGAACGATGGGCAACAATAAGAAGAGTTGGCATTTGTTATTAAATCAGGCACTTTGGGCTGACCGCATTTTAGTGAAAAAGTCAATAAAGACCTCCTCGTACACTTTGGTGTATGGGAAAGAAGCTATCCTTCCTATGCATATCGAGCTTCCTATGCTCCAAGCATTGCAGATGTTTCGTGATGATAACGAAGAAAATGATTTAATGGAGGTTATATTGGTGCAATTGTTGCAATTAGAAGAAGAAAGGGAGCGTGCCTACCATACTTTCACAGAACATGTTGTTGAGATGAAGAAGTGGTTCAAGAAAAAAATGATTGATCGAAGCTTCTAGGTGGGTGATTTGGTATTGAAGTGGAACGAGAAAAAATTGAAGCCAGGAAAACATCAAAAATTTGATGCAATATGGGAAGGACCTTTTCGAATTTATGTTGTTACTTCTTCTAATGCATTCCAAATTTGTGACATAGAAGGGTATGAGCTCCCTATCCCAGTGAATGGCCTTAATCTGAAGGCTTATGTTTCGTAATATTTCGAATCAAAGGTAACATCCTGTATATATGTAAATATTTTTATGCATTTTAAACAATTTTGCATAGGCATAAATATGTTCTAAAAATAAACAAAAGAAGAAATGATGGTTAAGACGTCATTCGCTCGAAAGAGAAAAAAAAAAAAGAGGAGAAAAGAAACTCAAATATGGGTAAAGCAGTGATAGAGTTTTGCATGCGCCTATTGAAAGAGGTGAACGTCATGTTTTCCTATCTTTGGGGCGAACGCACTTGGATGATGTCATCTAAAAAAACAAAAGAAAAAGAAAAAAAAAATTGTTTTTCCTTTTTTAGAGAAAAAAAAGGTATTTTTTTAGGAGGCGCGCTACGAGATTTTAAAACACATGCACCCATGAATTTATAAGTGCATGAGAGGGTTTTTGCTGAAGAAGATATTCCCAAGGAGTACGTGGCGATAATCGAAAGTAGTGGGCGATAAATTCGAGTAATGATTTTCGAACGTGGGAAGCATTCGAATTGATTTTTCCAAGGTAGCAGTCGGAATTAATGATCAAATGAGTAATGGATGGGTTGGTTTCCCTAACAGGCTTCTAGTACCAGGGCACATTTTCTATAAGATTTTGTACCGCAGAGGGCACATTTTTTTAGGAGGATCAGATGGCGAACCAAAAAAATTATTTTCGCGCCTTGGAAAAGACATTTGAGCAGTTTTCGAAGAATATTTCTCCCTGAAGGCATGCCTGCATTTAATTCTATAATTACTGCAGCAGCTGGTAGCGACTCTATAAATCCTGGGAGGTAAAAGGCTAATTTTGTTTTTTCACCCTGATTTTTTAAAGTCTTTTGCTTCTTTGTATCCTATGCTTTGAAGTGTAAAAGAATTTTTGAGATTTTGGAGTAGGGAATTGTAGAAAAGTCATTGCTTTTGTTTGGCAAAATGGGCAGACACGACAAAGAATCAACAGAGGCATAGGAGGTCATAGAAGTGAAGCCCACTAAGAAAAGAGAAAGAAGTTCAAGGGCCAAGAAAGCCCGACAAAATGATTATGTTGGCTTGGATCCTTACGAAGATAATATGGCTGAGATTGGTGATTGTTTGATCACGCATAAAGGAGTTGACCAGTTGAGGGAAGAGGTCGAATCTGTAGTAAGTTAGGGAGTTTCCTATAATAGTCGGCTCATGATGCCTCAAAATTTGTAACTTTCATGGTATCTTTGTTCACCTGTACATTCGTGCCCTGAGCTTATTCAGTTAACTGCACAATTTTATGACTCCTCTACTAGGGCCATTCAAAATTCTAGACAACATATTCTATTCACAATTACACCAGATGAGATCCGAGAAGCTTTTGCCTATGAGGTAGGCACACCGAATTATGCAGTAAACAAAAAGATCCATACATACGAAAAAGAGGATATGTATGTCTCCACAGTTACAATGAGATAATTCATGGAAACTAAGCTTGTCAAAAATCTACAGATGGGGCAGCTGCCGAGTTTGCCTAAACTTCTTTCAGAATTCAAGTGCCAAGACATCTATTCCATGCTTGCATGGATTGCTGGGTTACCCTCAGATAAAACGGTGCATAAATGGCAGGCATCTATGGCTCAATGTATTTCCAAGGTGGAGTTTTATTCACCCATTGCTATGAGACAGGGTGGAAATCTGATTTATTTTGATTGGGCTGAATTTATTTCACAAAGAATCAATTCGTAGCTACAAATATTGCAAGAAGGGAAATCCATATCATTCTGTTATACGTCATTGCTAGTATGGTTCTTTTTTCATATGCAACGACATTTTTCTTTTATCGTTGTTACACAGATGGACGAAAAGAATGAGCCTTTGTCGGTTTATAAGTGGACACAAGTGTTAACAAAGAAAGAGTCCGTCTACAACTTTAATAGCTAGTTTTTGGACCCCACCATTGAATTGCTTTATGGTAGTTGTGACCGAGTGCCTCACGACTTGAGAGATGCAGTTGTTTCGAAGCAAGAGGGCGATATATTTTTGCTCACTCAGGGCATGGTAGTTTGAATTTTTAGAAATACAGGTAAACCATTTATGTTGCCTTATTTTGCTACTGCACACATTTTTGCAATGGAAGTGGTGTGCCAGATGGATTATATCAATGATATATATAGCTTTGGATGAGGAAAGAAGACAACTTGTACTACGCCCTTCAAGTTCAGGAGTATAGAAGTGAATCAAGTTGGGAAAAATCACCTGCTGATGGTGGCGCTTCAAGACCTGGGTTTAATTGAGTTACTAAAACATTGGCGCTATGACCCACTAAATTTTTTTTTGGAGTTTATTAAGGCAAAGTCCTTTCATTGTTGCCCATGCCCAAAAATTTAGAGGCGACAAAATAATTTCGATGGGCCAGACATGAACTGACATATAGATAAGATGTCCTCCCTTCCTCCATGGCATGATTACTACGAGCATGAAGCAGAGTATAATCCAAAAAGAATGCAACACATATTCCTCCTTCGGGTTTTTTCACAACTACCCAAGAAGCGAATCCTGATTGGACGGAGGAGAAAATTATGAATTGCTGGATGATGCGCGTTCATAGGATGAAGTCGTATAATGCTTATGGGATGAAGCTTGATACCTAATTTTCTGAATTTTATTATAAGTTTATGAAATCTTATCATAAAGTTGCTTTCGCCACTATTTTATCACAAAGTTTTCAACAGTCTGAAAGTGGCGAGAGCAAACCTGAGGAGGAAAATCCTATAGTTGAGGATGATGTCGAAGAAGAAGAGAAAGAAGAAGAAAAACAACAACAATATGTCTTCAAAAGTTAATCGCAAAGGATGAAGCACCCTCAGGAGGAGGTTCCCGTGCTCAAACAGTAGAAATGACCGATGGCACCTCCATTTCCTAAAGCAGCTAAACGACCTCGCACTGGTGCAGCTACTACTTCCACTATGACAACACCTATGTTTTCGGGTACTATGATTTTTGCCGTGCCAAGTTCTACAGTCGCCTCTGTTCTGATAGCAACGCCTTCACCCAATGTTGAACTTCCTACTTCTGTAGCATAAATATTTCCAATGGCGCAGTAGGGAGAGGAAGAGCAGCTTTCTAAATATTCTCATGTTGATATTATGGATGAGGAGATGACCCTAACTGTTGGTAAACTAGAGGTAAATTAAGAAGAGGAGGCAGTTGTGCAACCTCCCTCATCTACTAAACAAGTGGCATCCACGCCCCAAGGTACGTCATATTTTCCCTCTTCTCTCTCTCTCATCGAGCACACAACGATTTCTTCTTCGGTCCCATATGTTATGTTTTTGTTCCCTCCACTTTCTATCTCTCCACCTTTTGGTAGTCCTATTTCATTTTCTATAGTTTCTTCTTCCGCTTTGACTTCTTCCATTTCTAAAATTGTTGTTGCTCCTTCTTTCATTATCGCCCCTTCATATTTCTTTTATTTTAGTTCATATGCATCGGGGGCAAATCCTTTTTTCCATTCCCTTACCTCAATTGTCACTTCCTTTGTTATTACGACTGTTAACACCCAAGTTCCATCTAAAATTAGTATAACTACAGTCGCACCTAGGTCTTCCACTTCCTCTGCCATTTATCTTCCTTCCACCATTACCGTGTCCATTCCTTCTTTGTAATTTGTGTCATCCGTGTCCACTGGGTCTAGTTGCCCAGAATTTTTTTTCCATTTACACCATTTTTGGAGTTGCAAACTATCCTTGATATACAGGTAGCCTGCAAGAAGCCAGACATTGAAAAATTAAATCGGGCGCATCTAAGCTCTTCCCAATGGTTGAAGAGTATGCGGTGAAAGGAGGCTTTGGTGCTGGCACGTCCAATCAAGAAGGTCATTTTCGATCCAATTACCAAGGAGACTCATATGACAACATTCACTCTGCTAGTTCAAAAAACTCAAGGCGAATTGTAGCCTGAAGACTATTTTTCTGAGACTATCACTGAATATCTGACGCGGATTAATCCCATTGAAAAAATGGGTAATATGCAAGTTGATATGAGTTCATTGTATTTGCATGGGGAGCATTATAAAGAGAAATATTTTGAAGTACAAAATAAGGTGTTGGAGCTTGAAAGCGCCTTGGCCAAGAGCAGGGCAACAAAAGAAAATATGGCCACCAAAAATGAATACTTGCGTAATCAAATCCAGGTGCACCTAAAGGAGTGTGATACCGCTAGAATTGAAATGCATAATCTTCAACAACAGGTCGAAGAACTCAAGAAACAATTGGAAGCCAAAGTCGTGCCTGTTGCAGGATTTTTGCATGACAGTGTAAGAGATATTCGCCTTCGCTCCACTCAAAATTCTACCAAGTTGGCCGCACAAGCCGTCAAGGTGTTGCAATACTTATGGGAAGAAGGGAAACAAATCCAGCTTGGGCAACAAATGATTGATTCAGTGGAGGAGTTGTTGTCACCCCATATGGATACGGTTGTGAAGATACAAGCATTGTTGAATACATCTTTGAATATTCACCCTCTTAGTGAAATGGATTATGCCTGGTCCCGAGCACGCGTAACCCTACGGAGCTATTTTCAGTGCATGGACTTTGTAAATGAAGGGTGAGCTGTCCTTAATACTATTGAGCGGGAACATACTATTTTGATGTCTCATTTTGAGACTATCGACCGACTGGGTTTCACTACCTTCCTAGATGAATGAGGTGAACCTCTCTTGATAGAGAAATTGCAAGAGCTCTAGAGTGCATTTATTTAAGATATTACGGACATTAACACCTTGAATGATCCCCTTACTGAAGCGCAAGTGTTGCATCTGATTGAAAAATATATATGTTTGGAGTTGTTTCTTTATGAATTAGCCCATTGTTCAAAGTGCCTCAGCTTGATGGATGTGCAAAATATTCACTTCATTTATAGATATCTCAGCGTTCCCTGCTTATTCAATACTGAAGCTTGGCATGAGGTTGTTTGCACCTACGATACCCTTTCAAAGGTTATCATAGAGCAAGGAGAGCAAGCAGCGGTGGATCACGAAGCAGCGGCTAAGGTGGTAGAAGAGGCAAAATGTGTGGAAGCACTTCACCTTGTAGCCACGACGGAACAGGAAGAAGCAGAACACGTGCAACAGGCATCCAAGAACAAAGCTTCCACAGCAAAGAAGGCAGCAACAACTAGCATAAAGAACTCTGCACCCAATGGATAAAGGTCTGGGATCACTTACATCCATGTGAGTTGGATACCCCGTGAGTCACCAAGAAATGTTGCCCATTTTGTATTAATTGGAAATTTTGTATAAAGCGATAATATATTTGTCTCTTTTAGTTTTGGATAAGTTGTAATAAGTTGAAACAATTTTCTAAAATCCAATGCATTTAATGATTAATGGGGAGATGTCCTTCGGAGTCCAAAACAAAGGAGAGAATGAGTTTCATAAAAAAATTGAAGTGAAATCACCAGAAAATCTTGTGCATTGACGTTCACCCTTCCTTCGGGGTGAACGTCCCTTGCGCCCTTTCTAAGGGCGAATCAGTTTTGAGATTAGAATAAAAAAAAATTAAAAGACGACAAATCGGGTTCACCCTCCCTTAGGGGCTAAAGGATTGTTTGCCCTTTTTAGGGGCGAACGTTCCTTGGCATCACCAAGAGCAGTCTCGTGCCCGAATCAAATTGCATTCGCCCTAGTCGAGGGGCGAACACACCGTTCATCTCTCCTATGGGTGAACCACTTAGCGTGCACACCCGAATCAAATTACATTCGCCCTAGTCGAGGGGTGAACACACCATTCACCTCTCCTATGGGCGAACCACCTAGCGATGGCAGAAAATCATGTCCGCCTTCCCTTAGGGGAAAATGAGTCGTTCGCCCTTGAATTGGGTGAACCTGTTTGTATCAAGATCGCGCATGTCTGAAGGGGCGAAGATAAATCGAAAGAATGGAACTTTAGTCAAGATGTTGAATTTAGAATTAAATGAAGGGTGCTCTCAGTTACTCCCTTTTGTGGATCAAGGCGAAGGGAAATGAACCTTCATTATTTCCAATGTATCAGAGGCAATCTGAAGAATTTAATATTTTCTCCTAACAGGCGCACCTCCATCCGAAGTTCTAATTTTCAAGAATTTGTTCCCCTGGTGAATGTATTTTCCAAGAATTCAAGGAGGATTTTGATGCTTTTGTCTTTAATTCTCATACATGCTTCCCTCGTATGTATTAAATGAAAGAGGCAAAAACCTCTATAAATACTAGGTAAATTTCATTGTAAAAAGGGGTTAGACATTTTGCGAGAGGTCTCTCCAAGCTCTTTGCATTAATACAAGGCATTCAGGCTTCTGAATTTATAATCGATTTTGTATATGATATATTTTTGTGTGTTGCACTTCTATATTACATTTGCCTTTCTATTTTGGATGTTAATTTTAAATTCTATACTTGGATTTAAGTATTGCTATTGAGAGAGGGAATGCTGGAGTAACATTTCGAATGTCATTAGTGCAAGATCACAAGTAAATTTTGTTACTCTTCCTTCTGTTAGGTGTTGTTTCTTTCTTGGGTTTTTTCTTGCTAGTTAGTCTAACACCAATTTTACACTTTGGCCTGTGGCCATATTTCCCATCTCTTTCCGTTGTTTCCAATTTCTTTCCTGCATCCTTAGTCTTTTACCAGTTTTAGAATTAGTTTGAGAACCAGCCCTCTTTGGATATTGGCATGGAGGACATCTCTTTCCTTCGGCCTTTCAATGTTGGTCGTATCTAGGGCACATAAACGTAGTATTTATTGATTAGGTAAATATTTGACCAACAGGAAGTTGATCAATGAAGACAAATCTAAAGTTATTTTCTTTCACTACTCTTCCAGATAGGAATCCATGATCTTGGATAAATTAAGATATAATAAGTCCTCCATTCCAATAATTTATTTAGGTATTTCCATCAATATTAAAAGGCAGAAAAAAAAATATTGGAATTGGTTGTTGGATAAAGTCAAGAAGAAAATTGGAAAGTGGACCAACAGGTGGCTTTCTTCTGGGGGTAGAATCACCTTGGTAAAATCAGTCCTTCAAGCTATTCCTATTTATGTTTCTTCTATGTTGAATATCCCAAAGGTTGTTCTTCGAGAACTAGATCAAATCAATCATTGATTCCTCTGGAGTGGTACTAAGGAGAAAATAAAATGGGCCTTTATGAAATGGGATACTTTATGTATTCCTAAGAATGAAGGAGGGTTCGGATTCTGGTCTTCTATTAATAACAACAAAGCTTTAGCTACTAAATTATATTGGAGGATGTTGCATAACCCCAATGCTCTTTGGACCAATAATCTTCGTGCTAACTATGTTGAGAACAAAGTCTTGAAGACCTTGTTTGCTATCATATTCCTACCAAAGGTTCTTCCATTTTAGCAGTTATTAAGACTGGTGAGGATTTGATAAAGAAAATTTTATTTTGGATCATTCATAATGGTTAGCAGGCAAATTTTTGGATAGATTCTTGGGATGGTCACAAGCCTTTCATAACCCAGTTTCCCAATTGGAGGCCTTGGATGGAGGAGCCTCATCGAGCTAACTGGATAAAGGTGAATAATTACTATCGGTACCATACTGGTAATTCAAATTTTTGTAGATATTGGATCCCTATTGAGGATTGACCTATTCAAATCCTGAAAAGGTAAAGACAAGATATCCAAGGCATCCTTCATTTGAGGTCTCTCTCTTGGTCCCATGAAAAATATTGTTTTGGATGGAACAAAACTAATAAGGGTGAGTATTCAGTTGCTCAATGTTATTTGATCTTATGCCATAATAATACCAACCAATATTCTGACATCTTTTCTCAGTTGTGGGCTCAAAAGCTCTGGCCTAAGGTGAGGTTCTTTATTTGGCTTTTATTGCATCATAGGGTTCTTACTGGTGAATAAATTATGAAGCGTGGTTTTCATGGCCCTTTTAGATGTGAAATGTGTGAAGAGTATGTAGAAACTCTCATCAATATTTTTATTGAGTGTACTTTAGCCTCTAAGCTATGGAGGAGAATGGCCACTTTACTTGGCTTACAGTGCTCCAATTTTTTAATGTTTGAACAACTTTAGAGGGATTGGCCTAAACAAGAGGGTGTTGATCATTTTATTAGGCAGTTAGTTTTGATGGTTCTACCATTCTTATTTGGAATATCTGGAATGAAAGGAACAATCAAATTTTTAATCAAGATAGGAAGGATATTCACTATATTTGGAAAAATGCCATAGCCAACTTAGTTGAATCAGTCCATCATCTCCTTAATCACCCCCAAAACTTCCACCAAATATGGGATCAAGTGATTCAAATATCGAAGATTAAATATTATAAGGGCAACCAACTTAAAGGGAATGTAAGTATTTGTAATATGGATAGGACTATAAATTGGAAACATCCTCCTAAGAATTTTGGTAAAGTCAATACTGATGGAGCCTCTAGAGGAAACCCTAGAAAAGCTAGTGCGGGAGAAATTGGTAGGCTTTCAGATGGCTCCCTTGTTTTTAATTTTACTGCGAATTTGGGTATTCTTTCCAATAACCTTGTTAAGGGGTATGGTATCCTCAGAGGCCTTCAAGAGGCTACTAAGGTTGGGTGGGAAAAGGTGTTAGTTGATTCTGAATCTCAAATCATGACTCATATTTTGAAGAATCCTTATAAGAATCATAAGGTTGATTGGAGAATAAAAAGAATTATTGAGAATATTCGATTAATCCATATGGGACTTTTGAAAGTTGATTACAATCATGTGGTTAGAAATCAAAACAAGAGTGTTGATGCTTTAGCTAATTAGGCTTTAGACAAAGGTGATCTTACTTGTTATGGTCATCCTCCTAGATGGTGGGCTTCACAAATAAGGGAAGCTCTTCTTTCTATCATTTCTTTGGATGGCTCCAATTCGAAGGTTCCTAGTTTCTTCTTGCTTTATTTTTTCTTCTCTTTGGTTCGGTCAGGGTATTTTAGTTCCCTAGCTCAATCTATTCTTTCTTTTGTTTCCTCTATTGATTCTTGCCTTAAAAGTATTTTGGTCTAGAAAGGTCATTGTTATGTTCAATTTTTTTTTGTTTAATTTTTTGTGGTGTGTATGTTTTTTTGTTTTGTTTTGTTTTTTTGTTCTTTGTGTTGTTTTTTGTTGTTCTTATGTTTTTGTTGTTTTGTATTTTTTGTTATTGTTCTTGTTTTCTTTTTGTTTTTGTTCTTGTGTTTATGTATGTTTGTATTAATTCGTGTTTTTGTGTGTGTGTTTTCTATGTTTTTTGTTTTTTACTGTCTATTGTTGGTTGTTTTTTTATTTTTATTTGTTAATTTTTAGGTTTTGGTTGTTTGTGTTTTTCATGATTTTGTTGGTTATGTCTTTGTAGTGTTATGTTGTTTTTATCTTGTTTGTGTTTCGTTATGTCGTTCTTGTGTTTTTCTATGTGGTTTGTGTTGTGGTTTTTTTATCTTATTTTGTGTGTGCTTGGTTGTGCTTTTTATTTTTGATACACTCAAGGAGCATTTATTTTATTTTATTTTATTATATTTATTTATTTTTTCGAATCTTATTGTGTGTTTGTTTGCTCCTTGAGTATGTCAAAGGTGGTAGGTCAGGATCGTACCTTGGATGATTTTTGCGGATTGGATACCCCTGCATCCTTGGGTCTTACCCGAAAGTGGCATCCCTTTTGGGATGTTTTCCACAAATAAAAATAATAATCACAATGCACAAGTCCTCGTCTACTCACAAAATCAATCATGAACAATGCACAAGTCTGTCCTTTTTATATACTCCCAAAATCAATCATGATGATGCACAAATTGGCTTCATAAATCTGATCTATAACTCTTGCATTTTCATTTCCAATATCACTCAAAACAATGTACACTTATGTTCTCAAACACTTTGCACTTTTATTCCCAATTTCATTCAACACTAATGCACAACTTGTTCTCAAACCCTAGCACATGTGTTTCCAATTTTATTCAACAATGAAGCACAACTTAGCTTTCACACTCTAGCACAAACTTGTATCTCCATATTCTTTCTTAAAACTATTTTATTCAAACAACACCACTTTGAGTAGGAGTTAAAACACCATACCTCTAAAACTACCTTGATGAATATGTGCCCTCAAAAACTTGTCTCAAAATAACTCCCTTTATTTGGCCACTTCAAAACAAGTTAGCAAAACTCCTTTTCAAATAATCCACATAAAATCCTTTCAAAAATATGTGCACAAGAATACTTGAAAATAATGCTCTATAACTCCTTTTTGGTTTCACAAGATAAAGCCCTTAATAATGAACCAAAACCCTCAAAATATCAAGCAAGAATACAATCAACAAAAATACCACAATACACCTTATGTCTCCTTTCTAATGTGCCAAATACAATATGATCAAAAATCACACTTACACCTTATTTCTCCCTTCTATTGCATATCAAAATAATACTTTGAAAACACAACAATATTCCCTTAATTTCCTTTTTTAAATTTTTTTTAGTAATATACTCTCTGCCCTTATACTTCCCAAAAATAATAATTCATAATAAAACCACACAAAAACCTTATGCCTCCCTAATATTAATTTAATTTAAACAAAAATTTATTTGCCCTTACCAAATTTTGTCGTCGAAGAGAGTCGAACGCATGATCTCACGTAGCCACGCTTTAGCGTAAGCTTGACTGCAAGCTAGGCTGCCCCACCCGTTGGAATCAAAGGTGCAGGAAAAATCTTCTAAAATATTTTCTTCTGCCCAACCGCAAGATAAAAAACCACCGTTGTGAATTGACCCTGAGACCTCCTACTTGCCCACGCCCTAGCGCAGGCTAGGCTGTCATTCGAGCTAGACATCCGGCTAGAAACAATTACGCAAGAGTAATATCCTTAAATTATCCAATTTTTACCTTTTAGATTTTCATCTTCTTCCCTTGTCACTTGTAACTCATGATTTCGCACGAGGAAGAATTCGATTTTAGCAATAATCGAAAAGCATAGTCAAAAGAATAATTTCAATCCATATTTATATGGATTTTTACTTCTATCCATGACGTCGGCGCTTTAGGAAATGCATTGTAATTTTGAATTTCATTTTGCTTTCTAGACGTTGGCACCAAAGTAAACTTTATATTATAATATTAAAAATATTATAATATTGTCCCCTTTTTAAAACCTTGGCCTTCAAACCCTCTTTTTAATAATTTAAACTTACCTTCTCTTTTAAACCATGGCCTTAACCTTTTAATCCTTGGACCCAAACCTCTTTGACCTTCTTTATAATATTTAAATTAAATATTATAAACCTTTTCTTTACAACAATTTTCCTTGCTTTTAGATATACCTTACCTTGAAGAATATTTCTGCCTTGAATACCATGCAACCTTTTGACATCAATGAAAACTCAATATGCTCAATATTTCCAACAATCTCCCCCTTTGTAATTGATGGCAGCCCTTATAAAAACAAATCCTTTTACTACACTGGATGCCAAAATTGCTCCCCTTGAGAAGCTGCTCCCCCTCACTGAATTCTCTCCCCCTTTGACATCAATGGCAAAGGGTTCCTTGGGGCTAAAAATAAGACATTTAGCATAGCCCCCTCACCACCTTTCAAGTTTGGGATGGGAATAAAAATACTCCAAACTTACAATGCTCTTCTTCTTTCTCAATCTTATTTTTCCATACTTTTGTAGTCATATCCTTTTGAACATTTTGAGCATCCTTATTCTTGCTTGTCTTTGGGAGTTCCAGAAACTCTATTCTACACCACTTGGCCTTATGCCTAAAATTATTTCACTTGTAACATATGATGTTGTAGTTCTTGGAAGGTGCAAATGACATGAAATTTCTCTTGGTGAAGCCATAATCATCTTTACCATGAACCCTAAAATTTATATCTTTATGCCCAAAATTATTGTAATTGTAACACCTGATGTTGTTATTTTTTGAAAGATGCAAATGAATTGAAATTTCTCTTGGTGAAGCCATAATCATTCTTTCCATGAACCCTACAGTGCATAGCTTTATGACCAAAATGATTACATGAGTAACAATATCCTTGGAAGAAATATTCATATTGCCTTGGAGGATATGGTCGCATACTTCTTTCTTTGATTTTCTTGTGATGGTCCCTGTTCCTTGATGATTCTTTTTTTGCTTCCTCTTTAATACCTCTCAACATATCAGCACAGGTCTTAGGTTCTTCTTCAATCACTTATGGTTCTTCTATTTATTTTGAACTTGAGCTTGACTCCTCTTCTTGTTTCCCTTGTCCTTTTTCAAAACCAAGTCCAATCTTGATAAATGGAGATCTTTGTACTTTGAGAATATCATCCAATGTTTTTGAGTTTTTTCCAAACTTATGTAAATTTTCATTAGAATATTTCACTTCCATCCTTAGAGAAACCACTTCATGTTCTAATTATTTCATATTCTAGATCTTTTACCTTCAACTGTTCATTCATACCTTCTTCAATTTTTCTTGCCTCTTCAACCTTAAATTTTAATTCAATGATATCTTGTAGAAGCTTTGCCTTTGTTTTCTCATCCTCTTGTAATTGAGCCTTTAATTCTAAGTTCTCTCTTTTCAATTCTTCAATATCAACAACAAGTTCCTTTTCCATATCAACTGTGACTTCTTCATTTTTTGGATCTTTCTCATTTTCTAGGTCTTCAATTATAGGATCATCTACTTTTTCTTTTTCTTGGTCTTCAACAGGAGCATCTTCTTTCTATTTTACTTGGCCTTTGACAACCGAAGTATCTTAATTATCTTCTATGGCCAAGAATCAATTTTATTATTTTTCACTATCTGAGAGATCTTCATCACTTCACTTGAAGCACTGCTTGCTTCTTCATTAAAACTATTCTTGTGTCTTTGAGAGATATTTTTCTCATGCTTTCTTTGACCATGCTTGTCTTTATTTTCATGATGATTTTTTTTAATTTTTTTTTTAATTTTCTTATATTCCTTTTCCTCTTTAATGCTACTATACTCATTTTGTGGACAATAAAGTGCAAGGTGACAAAGGTTACCACATTCAACACATCTCACAAAGTTAGCTTCTTCTCCACTACTTGATTTTGGTTCTTTATACGTTTCCATTTCCCCTTTTAGAGTAACAATCTCTTTGAGAGAAATTAAATTCTTCTTCCATGTCCACCATAGTTTCCTCTTTCTCTTGGATTTCAATTACTGGAGTATCTTCCTTTTCTTTCATGGCCATGTGTGTTCCTTCATTCTTAGGAGGATATAATTTCATGGTTCTTCTTTTATCTTTCTTGGCTATGTGTGTTCTTGTAAAATATTCCTTCAAGTTGCTAGGCTTCCTTGAAGGAACCCACTATGATACCAAATTAAGAATACAAACTTATATTGAGAGGGGGGTGAACAATATAAGATAAAACTTTTTACTTTTCCAAAGCAGTAATATCCAATATCATCAATTGCAATAATGAAATAATGCACAGATCATCACACACATAAGAGACACAGATTTAACGTGGTTCACCCAATGTGGGCTATGTCCATGGAGAAAATATTTCTTACAAATTTTCTCAAAAAATCGCTTGGGAACCAATTCCCTATTACAATATTTATGGACACAACCCAAAGGAGACACATATCCCCTCTCAAGTTTGTGGAAACCACTCCACAAGAGACACCAATTCCATTTGCTTCAGGTTTTGTGGACCTATATCCATAGGAGACACCAATCCCCTCTCAATTTCATGGACACCACTCCATAGGAGATACCAATCCCCTCTACTTCAGGTTTTATGGACCTCTATCCATAGGAGACACCAATCCCCTCTCAATTTCATGGACACCACTCCACATGAGACACCAATCCCCTATGCTTTAGGTTTTATGGATCTCTATCCATAGGAGACACCAATCCCCTCTACTTCAGGTTTTGTGGACCTCTATCCATAGGATACACCAATCATCTCTCAAGTTCATGGACACCACTCCACAAGATATAGCAATCACCTCTGCTTCAGGTTTTATGGACCTCTATCCATAGGAGATACCAATCCCCTCTTAGTTTTGTGGAGACCACTCCACATGAGACACCAATCCCCTATCAATTTCATGGACACCACTCCACAAGAGACACCAATCCCCTCTATTCTAGGTTTTGTGTACCTCTATCCATAGGAGACACCAATCCCCTCTACTATGGTCTACTCCAACCTTTATACAAAGCTTGTTCAAACCTACTCCAAGCCTACACAAGGCTTGCTCAACTATATTTCTAAATTTTCTCTCAACTCTGATCAAATATTCTCCAAGCTTACACACAAGGCTTGCTCAAACCTGCTCATCAAAACCTGGTCAAATATACTTCAAGCCTACACACACGGTTTGCTCAAATCTGCTTCAAGCCTTCACATAAGGCTTTCTCCAAGCCTACATAATGCTTGCTCAAACTTGCTCTAAGCCTACACACAAGGCTTGCTCAAATCTGCTCCAATCATAGCTCAATAAACCTGCTCAAAAAATATCACCAACCCTACTCAAAATAGTTCACCAAACCTACTCTGCTCAAAATTGTTCATAAATCTTCTCAAACATGCTCACAAATTTTCTTAAAGATCCCCCTCAACCTGATCAACTTTGTTCCAAACCTTATATACAAATTTTTTTTATCTATATTGCATAATGATGTCATCAAATGCTTTATCTATTCTTCAATGTGCTTTCCTCAACTAAAGCAGTTTAGACATATTCTACCTAGATTTCATTTAACCTCTTGAACATATAGAGAATTATATGCACTAACAAATGCTCAATAGTTTCTTCACATTCATTAAGTCTATCGCTTTCACATATCTCACATTTATTACATTTTAAAGGTAGCTTTAGTCTAGCACTTGATAATTGACCTGGTATTTTTTTATTTACAACTTCACTTTAAAACCAAATAATGCACAAGTTTGTCCTTTTTATATACTCCCAAAATTAATGATGATGATGCACAAATTGACTTCATAAATCTGATCTATAACTCTAGCATTCTCATTTCCAGTATCACTCAAAACAACATACACTTATGTTCTCAAACACTTTGCACTTTTATTTCCAATTTCATTCAACACTAATGCACAACTTGTTCTCAAACCCTAGCACATGTGTCTCCAATTTCATTCAACAATAAAGCACAACTTAGCTTTCACACTCTAGCACAAATATTTCCAACAATGCACATAAATTAATCCTTATATCTCCACCTTATGACTTAAAACTATTTTCTTCAAACAACACCACTTTGAGTAGGAGTTAAAACACCATACCTCTAAAACTGCCTTGATGAAGATGTGCCCTCAAAAACCTATCTCAAAATAACTCCCTTTCTTTGGCCACTTCAAAACAAGTTAGCAAAACTCCTTTTCAAATAATCCACATAAAATCCTTTCAAAAATATGTGCACAAGAATACCTGAAAATAATGCTCTATAACTCCTTTTTGGTTTCACAAGATAAAGCCCTTAATAATGAACCAAAACCCTCAAAATATCAAGCAAGAATACAATCAACAAAAAGACCACAATACACCTTATGTCTCCTTTCTAATGTGCCAAATACAATATGATCAAAAATCACACTTACACCTTATTTCTCCCTTCTATTGCATATCAAAATAATACTTTGAAAAACACAACAATATTCCCTTAATTTCCTTTTTCAAAAAATGTATGATAATATACTCTCTGCCCTTATACTTCCCAGAAATAATAATTCATAATAAAACCACACAAAAACCTTATGCCTCCCTAATCTTAATTTAATTTAAACAAAAAATTATTTGCCCTTACCAACTTCTATCGTCAAAGAGAGTCGAACGCATGATCTCACGTATCCCATGCTCTAGCACAAGCTAGACTACCAATTGGGTTGGCCCACCCGCTGGAACCAAAGGTGCACAAAAAATCTTCTAAAACCTTTTCTTCTGCCCAACCACAAGATAAAAAACCACCGCTGTGAATCAACCCCGAGACCTCCTGCTTGCCCATGCCCTAGCATAGGCTAGGATTCCGTTCGGGCTAGTCGTCCAGCTGTAAACAACCACGGAAGAGTAATATCCTTAAATTCTCTAATTTTTACCTTTTAGATTTTCGTATTCTTCCCTTGTCACTTGTAACTCACAATTTCGTACGAGGGAGAATTCAATTTTAGCAATAATCAAAAAGCATAGTCAAAAGAATAATTTCAATCCATATTTATATGGATTTTTACTTCTATCCATGACATCGGTGCTTTAGGAAATGCATTGTAATTTTGAATTTCATTTTGCTTTCTAGATTTTGGTGCCAAAGTAAACTTTTAATTATAATATTAAAAATTATAATATTATCCCCTTTTTAAAACCTTGGCCTTCAAACCCTTTTTTTTAATAATTTAAACTTACCTTCTCTTTTAAACCATGGCCTTAACCTTTTAAGCCTTGGACCCAAACCTCTTTGACCTTATTTATAATATTTAAATTAAATATTATAAACCTTTTCTTTACAACAATTTTCCTTGCTTTTAGATATACCTTGCCTTGAAGAATATTTCTGCCTTGAATACCATGCAACCTTTTGACATCAATCCTTTGACATCAATGACAACTCTTGACATCAATCCTTTGACATCAATGACAACTCAATATGCTCAATATTTCCAACATCATAAATATCAAATGGCCTTGAGCCCTAGGATGAGCAACTACTATCTTTATTGTCATCTATCTATTTTTGTAAATTTCCATCATCTAGGCGTAGAAGATCTGTTCATTTAATGCTTTGGATATTTGAGCTACTTCTATCATGACTCCTATGCTACTATTATCCTTTCATAGAGATATGAGACATTCCTTTGTAGGAAAGGACAATATTCCTTGAAGAACGTGCACCTCATCAGTATGACTTTCAAGGCATCGATGCTTTCTTCTTCAGAAGTTTTATTCACTAATTGAGTTCGAGGCCACTTTGAATTTTAATATTTGGGACCTTTTGCCTCAAGTACCTTTATCAAAACTTTCACTCCTTGTCTTCTAATCAGGATTCAAATTTTTTTGACTTTTCAAACATTCTTTGCTCTTGAGACCTGACCTTTAATTGTCGGATCATTTTGATTGGTTTTTTTTATGCTTGTTCACGACTTAAAATTTCACTTTCTTTTATCCCAAAAAGGGTGTAGTGATTCATCCCTAAAGTTCTAGTGGATCTTAGAGGATCTTTAGCCTGCTAAATATAAAGAACCCTTAAAACTAGTGCCTTTGTCCATTGGCCATAGAGTCAGGAAAAATTTCCCTTAAAAGTAAAAGTTTTTAGTATTCAAGCCACATCTTAGAAATTTTACAATTGGTCGGTGCTTTTGTTATCTCAAAAAACTGAGATCAATTATGATACATATATACAAATATTTAAGTGAGTGGCCTTTATCCATTGGGAATGGATTCAAAATCTCCCCACTCATCACTCAAGTCTTTACTACTTTTTTTCTTCTATTTCCATGGGGAAATTAATTCCACCACTATGGGACTCAAGCTTTTGAGCAATTTCCATGGCTCAAATTGACTGGTACTAGAGCCTGAATGTTTATTTGTTGAGATAAGGCTAGTACCAATGTTGAATCCTTCAGAATTAACTCTACTATCAGCTTGCATGTTTCCCTTCTAGCTTAGGTTCTTTGCCTCTCCTATGCTTCTAAAGGGGAACAATTTTTCCTCTATATCTATAGAAATGTTTGAGCATACTTGCTCAAACATTATTGAGGTAGTGGATTCTATGACCTCTATTTTTATCTGTTCTACTTGATCATCATTCTAGTGTTGGGACTTGCTGAGAATTGCTACCTCTACCTCCATAAAATATTCTTCCTTTTCCTAGAATTGCATAACTTGGTCAAGAATAGAAATTTGTTGAGTGTGAGAGGATTGAGAAGTAGAATCCTAGATGGTGGGGTTTATTGATCCATATCCTCTAATATGTTTATGAATAGATAAACAAGTTGATCCCATTCATCAATTAAGTGTGGGGAGAGGGAATATAACCCCTTACAAGACTATCTTTTAAAATGAAGCTAATAGTAACCTTAGAGCCATGATATACTTTGTTATGTTTTCCAATTGGTAAAAGCAAACCATGTCTTACATATGCTCTTGCAAGGTTGGCAATCCTTCACCATTATAATATGATGTTTTTTACAATATGGATGTTGGATAGTCATTCCAAATATTTGGTGACATTGAAGGTTGCAAGGGACTCTTCTTACTCCATGTCAAGAAGTTTACAAGGACAAAAATATTCATATTTTGGCATGCAACCTCCATGGTGGAGCTTTCATAGTCCTTTTGGGTCCTTTGGATTGAAGTGGAGCCACCAAGTGAATTTTGATTCTTGCTTTCAAAAAGTAGGTAGAAAGAGATCTTCATATAAAAATTTATTTGATATATTTAGCAACAAATTATTTTAGTGTTTGTTTTGAAGCAGAGTCATTAGGTGAGTAAAGAGATGCTTCAATAAGAAAAAATAGATAAATACCCTCACCAAGTCTAAGCCCTACTTCTTGTTGTGATTATAGGACCAATGATGTGTCACTAGGGTCCCACTGGGTGTGCCATTAAACTATTATCATCTTCAATTATCCCTAGGAAGGCAATCATACCTCATGGGAAGTGGCATAGCAAGGTTGAATGCTTCCTCTCCTCAACATAGTCAAGCATAGATGCTATTTACTAGTTATAAGTATGCTTAAAGAGGTAGGTGTTGCAAGAGAGCCAATGACATCCGACTGGTCCAAAAATAGATGTAGACCCCTCACACATGCATAGACTTAATAATATCTAAAATAGGTAAAATATCACAAATAAATACATACACACATAAATGGGTTAGTAGGAGGCCACAAATGACTATACCAAAAACTTGAAACTGGCTCTCATGTGTGTGTATATATACATATTATATATATGCAAGCAATATTTTACATAAATTATGCTAGAAGTGGGGGTTCGAGATTTCCCACAAACCGCTTAGGAGACAACTATTTTACAAAAATAAATGAAAGAAAAACCTACAAGAGAATACAATTGCAAACTTGTCAATTCTTTACAAAGATAATGCTATTTCTATTTATAGATTACAAGGGGAGGTTTTTTCCTCCAAAAATCATGTAGAGATTTCAAGGTGGATGTCACTTTTGATGTTGCATCATGTCTCATCTAAATTGTTGGTCTCTCTGAGGTCCTTTGGATTCAAAGTCATGAATATCAAATGGCCCTAAGCCCTTGGATGAGCAGCTACTGTATTTATTGCCATCTACCCATTTTTAAAAATTGCCATCATCTAGGTATAAAAGATCTCTTCATTCAATGATTTGGATATTGGAGCTGCTTCTATTGTGGCTTCTATGTTGTTGTTGTTGTCCTTTCATAGAGATATGAGATATTCCTTTGTAGGAAAGGATGATATTCCTTGAAGAATGTGCACCTCATCAATTTGAATTTCTTGGCATCGATGCTTTCTTCTTCAAGATTTTTCTTCATTACTCGAGTTTATGGTCACTTTGACTTTAGATATTTGAGAATTTTTGGCTTAGATACCTTTATCAAAAATTTTGATCCTTGTCTTCTAATTGGGACTCACAAAATTCTAACTTTTTAAATATTCTTTGGTCTTGACACCTAACCTCCAATCGTTAGACCTTTTTGATCAAGATTTTCTTCTATGCTTGTTTGTGACTTAAACTTTCTCTTTATTTTACCTCACAAAGGGTGTATTGATTCATCACTACAATTAGTTTTGTAAAATTTGAAGGAGGAAAAATTATTGATTAATTCAAAGAAATGTAGTTTTATGAAGAGCGAGTTGGTATACTTGGGTTTTATCATATCCAAGGATGGTTTGTGGATGGATCCAACAAAGGTGAAGGCTATAATGGAGTGGTCATCACCAAGAAGTATGTAGAAGTTTTCATGGCTTAGAATTGTTTTTATAGAAAGTTCATATGTAATTTTTAGTGGAATTTGTGCTCCAATCACAAAAATTATGAAGAGAGGTAGACATGAATTCAAATGAACAGACACAGTAGAAAAGAGCTTTCAAATATTGAATAAGAAAGTCATGGAACAACTAGTTTTGGCATTGCCAAAAATTAACAAGGTTTTCCTGGTAGATTGTGACGTTAGTGAAATTGTCATTGGAGGAGTTTTAAGCCAATAAGAAAGACCCATTGCATATTTTAGTGAGAAATTGAATGAAGCCAAGAAGAAATATTCATTTAATGATCAAGATTTTATTCCATTGTGCAAGCACTTAATTAGTGGAGATATTACCTATTACCGAAGGAATTTGTATTTTTTATCGATCATCATGCTTTGTAGTTCATTAAAAATAAGGGCAATTTGAACTAAAGACAAATGAAATGGGTGGATTATATTCAAAGTTAATCATTATTTTAAATCATAGAAGTGGTAGTTCAAATAAGGTAGCTAATGCTTTGATTAGAAGAAACTTGTTAATGAATGCAGTGGAGATTGAAGTGGTAGGTTTTGATGATATGAAAGAACTTTTTATTGATGATTTGGATTTCAAGGAAGATTGAGCAACTTGCAATGAACCTACTATAGGAGATAGGACACCATGGCTATATTATTTCATCCAAGCGGTATTATTATTCAAGGGATAACAATTATGTATACCACCGATCTCAATAAGAGATAACATGGTAGGAGAAAAACATAGTGGAGGATTAGTTGGACATTTTGGAGTAGATAAAATAATAGGGCAACATTGTGCAAGTTATTATTGGCCAGCAATAAATATAGATGTAAGAATATTTTTTTAGTATTGTTGAGTTTGTCAACATGCAAAGGGGAAAAGTCAAAACACTAGGTTATATCAGCCATTATCGATACTACAAAGACCTTGGGAAGATATAAGTATGGAATTTGTCCTTGGATTACCTCAAACACAAAAGGGGAGTGATTTATTTTTTGTTGTTGTAGATAGATTTTTAAAGATGGCACATTTCATATATTGTAGAAAAATAAATGATTTCTTCTTTTGAGAAGTTGTAAGACTCTATGGTTTGCCAAAAAATATTGTTTTAGATAAAGATGCAATGTTTGTAGGTCACATTTGCTACACCTTGTGGAAGAATTTGGGAACCAAATTGAGCTTTATTTTAACTTATCACCTACAAAGGGATGGACAAACCAAAGTCATGAACAAAAGCCTTGGGAATTTTCTACGATGTCTAGTTGGCAAGAAGCCAAAGTTATGGGATACCATTTTGACACAGGTAGAATTTGCATACAATAATTTAGTGAATAGATGCACAACCAAGAGTCCATTTCAAAATTTGTATGGAACTCATCCTAGAGGAGTAGATTAGTTGTAGAGTATAGTTGATTTGTAGACACTTAGTGCTATAGTAGAGGATTTTAGTTAATATATGCATGATTTACATTGAGAAGTGAAAGTCAACATGGAAAAGAATGATATCAAATACAAGAAACATGTTGATATTAAGCATCAAACACAAGAATTCTATGTTGAAGATTTGGTTTTGGCACATTTTCCAAAGTAAATATTCCCAAAGGGCACTTACAACAAGCTTAATTGGAAGAATATTTGACTTTGTAAGGTTTTGAAGAAGTTTACAGCCAATGCCTACAAAATTGAATTTCTAGAAGGGGTATACATCTGGTCAATTTTTAATATGACAGATTTGTATCCATACTATGATAAAACTACAAAGAGTGCAAAAGATATCACTTACAATTTTTTTATGGAAGAATAGATAGCATAACTACCAAAAAAGGAACATGATGAAATAGAAAAGGTGATAGACTCCAGAGTAGAAAATAGAATGAGAAGTAAGGTCTATTATGAATATTTGGTCAAGTGGAAGAACCAACCAGTTGAAGTGGCAACATGAATGAATGCTTTTGAGATTTCTAAGTATGGAATCTCAATTTAAGAATTTGAAAATTTTCATGAGCTTCACTAATGAAACATTTCTTCTTACCTGAAAGGTATGATGCAGGGCATCAAATAATTTTTGAAATGGTTGATGAACTGTTCCAAAATTGATGACATTCTATAACTTAAGAAAAATGAAAAGGTGTGAGAGAGGCACAAAAGTAATAAAAATGATGAGAGGAAAAGCAAAGCAGACGTATAAGTGGATAAGGAAAAAAGGACTTGGAGAGAGAGAGGACATTTGATAATGATATGAAAAGAAGAAATATTGGATGGAATAGAATAGGGTTGTTATGGAGAGGAATATACAGGGAAGAGCATAAGAAACATATGGTTTTGATCTGATTGTATATTCATTTTAGCTGCTCAAGATGATGAATAAATTTTTCAAATCTCCTTTCAAGCCCACCATCTATGTTATGTGAAGAGAAAACATGTTATATTATAAAGTTCATATTTGCATAACTTGGTATAAAGTATTATAGGTTATCGACTAGAGTTGTAGGAGAAAAGTTTGGGTGAAATATCAAAATGGGTTTTTTTTACCATCAATTGCTATCAAATAGTGACCAACCTTATATCATGGACATGTGATGATCATCCAAAAGAAATGTGAAGGATGAGTTATTATTTTCAAATTTTGAGTACAAATAAGTGCTATTCAACCCAAAAGGTGTGTGTCATTCTAATTTGTTGATATCAAATGAATGATTATTCAAAATAGAAACCTCAATAATTATTGTATAGTTATACCATCATACAATGAATGTTGAGCTACTAGGTTAGACATGATTGAGATTGCTTAAAGGAGAGGTGTTCATCTTGAGGAGGTTAGTGATAGTAACGAGAAAACTGGTCATACTGAATCTTGATATGAAGAGAAAGGAGAATAACCAGAGCAACGAATGGTTAGGAAAATCTCAAATATGAGACATAATCCAAAGATGGATACTCCCAATTTTAATGTAAGCTTAAATCCGAAAGTATGATAGAATGGATAATGTACATGGAAATATTTTTTGACTTTGAATCGATGTAGGATGGAAATAATGTACATGTAAGAGGATAAAGGGACATGCTTAAAAATTGGTAGGATCATGGCAAAAAAAAAATACGACAAAAAGGGAAAGATAAAATCTAAACTTGGAAAATTTTCGTGTCCAAGTCGAATTCTATTTTTTTACCTGCAGATTATCAATTTGGATTGTGTAGGAGACTCCAAAACCTTAATCAGAAATATTTGGGAGTAAAATAATATACATAATAGTTTTATAAATTGACCATAAGAGTACATCATATCGAAGATGATGTGGATAAAGTGACAAGATACATAAATGTAATAAGATTATCTATACAAGATGAGACTGGTATGATCCAAATTAGAATCGTTAAAGAGGTATATCAATATGTGCTCAAGATAGAGGAAAAGTTGTTAAGAATACAATAAAATAATGTGACAGGAAGGCGATGATCCTCTCGTTGAAGAGGATAAAACCATAACAAAAGAGGACAACAAAGGTAGGAGGGAGAAGCTAGTACATATTAGAATAACAAAGATAATAAATATTTCTCAAGAGGATATGGAGGTTATGATAGAGGATTCCCTACAAATTATTAAAATTATGAATAAGATGACCTTCAAGCATATGAATTCCCTCAAGAACAACAAACCAATGGGTGTGATAGGAAGCCCATAGCCATATTGCACAGGCGGACAAAGAAAGTTTAGTCTCACTAAAGCACATGGAGGAGCCAAAATAAGGAGAATCCTTGATGATGAAAAGAGTATTGTTGAAACCAATAAAGAAGAAGCATGAACCTAAGCAAAGGAGGAACTTGTTCAATAAAATTTGCAAATAAAGAGGCACATGTTTTAATGTGATTATGGATAGCATAAGCACCTATAACCTAGTGGTAATAGATATGGTAGAGAAACTTGGATTGAAGAGGATGGAATATCTAAACATGTACAAAGAGTCATAGATATAAAATAGACATCAAATTTTGGTAACTAAATAATGTATGGTAAATTTCTAGATTGGCTCTTATAAGGATGCAATTTTATATGATGTTATGCCTATGGATGCTTGTCATGTATTACTATGAAGACTATGGTATTATGATAGAAATGTAGTGCATGATGATAGGGTGAACACCTACACTATTGAGAAAGATGGAAAAAGGTACACATTAAGTCCATTGAAGGACAAAGGAAAAGAGGTGTGCAATAGTTCAAAAGTTTGCATGATCTCCAAAAAATAATTCTTGAAGGAGATGAAGAAGGGGGAAGCATGTTTTGATTTCATTGCTAAACCTACGAAAATGGGACAACGAATAGGATGGGTGACATTCCACCTAAAGTGAAATATTTTTTGGAAGAATATACTAAAATTATTTTAGAAGAATTACCTAATGGGTTACCACCTATGAGAAGTATTAGTCATCAAATAGAATTCATAACTGGCTCAAGTTTACCAAATAGAGCAACATTTAGGATGATACATATGGAGAACAAAGATATGAAGAGATAATTTTAAGAGCTATTGGACAAGGGGTTGATTAGGGAGAGCTTAGCCCATGTGTAGTACCAACTGCACTAGCACCCAAGAAAAGAGAAGATTGGTGTATGTGCACAGACTCTTGAGCAATAAATAATATCACGACAAGTTTCCTTTACCTCTTATGATGACTTGATGGGTTATTTAAGTGGAGTAGAGTAATTCACAAAGATTTATTTAAATAGTAGTTATCATTAAATTCAAATCAAATATGGAGATGAGTAGAAGACTATGTTTAAGACTAAATAGGGATTGCATGAATCACTAGTTATACCATTTGGATTGACAAACACACCAAGTAATTTCATGTGATTAATAAATAAATTTTTGAAGTATTTTCTTGGTAATTTTATGGTGGTTTACCTGGATGAAATTTTGGTGTTTAGTAAGAAAAAGGAAGAACAACTAATGCATCTAAGGTTAGTTTTATAAAAGTTAGAGGAATAATTATTATTAATTTGAAGAAATGTAGTTTTATTAAGAAGGTGTATGTCTTAAATAGGGAAATTTTCCTTTACATCCCCCTTGGATACTTAATCCCTTTCCTACACTCAGCCCCTGATCACCATGTGACCATCCCTCCATAAACGGATCCTAGATGCACACATGACCTATCCTTGATTTAGCATAACCTAGGGCTACCTGACCATACCCACTTTCATGTCAAGTCCACCTCATCATGCACCTTACACATCACCCTAGGTCACACATCTTCCCTAGGTTACACCCATTCCCTAGGCACATCATCCCTAGGTCACACACATTCCCTAGGTACATCATCCCTAGGTCACACACATTCCCTAGGCACATCATCCCTAGGTCACACACATTCCCTAGGCATCTCATCCCTAGGTCACACACATTCCCTAGGCACCTCATCCCTAGGTCATTCATATGCTCTCGTCATGTCTCCCATGCCTCTCCTTTTCTTAACAAAATTTTGTATTTTATCCCCCCCACTAGCCCATGTGGAGGGACACCTCATCACCCCCCTCACCTTGCCTCAAAGGCTATAAATAACCCCCATCATTTGAGGGGAAAGAGACATAAAGGAAGTAACAAAATTCTGCCAAAATAAATTTAGGAGGAAAGGAGATGAGAGATAAAAAGAGTAACGTTATGCTTCCAAATTTTACTTTAGAGGTAAAATGTGCATGCTTCATTTGAATGTATTTTGTAAGTGTTATTTGATATTATGATTTTATATCTACCACATGTGATACTAACCAAGTGTATGTTTGCATGTGTGTAGGTGTTTGAAGCATTCTCCTCCATCACGGTGGTCCATACACAAAAAACCCACCATCAATACTTGCTTGGAACATGAAAGACGAAGACACCATGATTAAGTTGTAAAAGAGGATTATTCCCTTATTTGGCATATGTGGGTCTCACTACTGTAAAAACACCCTCCATGAGGGTCATTTATACAAAAAAGAGACCTTCTCAATTAATACAAATATTTGATTTTATTGCTATGGTTTGTATTTTTATTGTTTTCAGTGGCGATCATGGTTCTTTCCCACTATTTTGTTTTTTATGATTCCAAGAGTTGATGTCCACAAACCAAACTAGTTTTGCTGATGAGGTAGGTGTCCTTAATCTCCTATTTCTTTAGCTTAAAAAAAATAAACTATTGTTTGTATTATTCCTACTTTTTTTTTAATATATATATATAAAACAAAAAAAAACTAGTTTTTTTTTTTAGATTTATTTAAAAAAAAACTTGGGGAGCTTTGTAGCCACCTTGTTCCCTCCTTTCCAAGCATGGACCATAGACCCGCATTCCATGTAGGTCATAGCCTACCCTTACCGAGTGAGGTCATTAAGACATGTGCTCCACGCAGGTCACGGCTTAGCCCGTTCTCCCCTACATAGGTAATCCCAAGCCACATGGCCTCAACTACAGCTCAACCCATGCTCCACTAAGTGGGCCATCTTGAGCTGAACGGTCTTGATCATCACTCAACCCACACTCCAATACGTGGGCCACCCTAATCACCACTCAATCCATTTTCTACTATGCAGGCCACCTCGAGTCGTACTATCTCACCGCTGCTCAACCCGCATTCCACTATGGAGTCCATCCCAAGCCATGGGACCTCGACCATCGCTCAACCCATGCTCGATTGCATGGGCTACCCTGAGCTGTGTGACCTCGACCACCACTCAACCTATGCTCCCTTGCATAGGCTACCTTAAGCTGCATAACCTTGTGTGTGGTAGGTCTGACACAGGCCTATAACTGCAATAGGCATGTGTTAGGTCTGTTAGGGCCACCAGGCCCCGTAACCTATAGACCTGATAAGCCTATAGTGGACCTATGGGATGCGCATAACTACATCATCCTCCCAACAGGGCATTTTTTTATTTGACCAAAGGACTTAAGTGCCTTTAGAGTTTTTTGTTAATTTTTTGAAAATTTTTAAGTGGTTTGTGTGCTTATTGCCTAACTCCAGACTGATATCATCTTAGGATGTGTTTCTAGATCTCTAAAATTAAAACATACATTTTTGTAGGAATCTAAATTTGAAATGTAATTTAATATGCATTATCAAAATATCATCGTATGTTCTATGCTTTATTTGCTTTTGCAAAATAAAATGAACTCCACACACCACATCCTGTTTTGACATCGATGAGTTGGATTTCATCATCATAGCAATGGTGGATTTCATATCCACCTCGTTAACACGTAACTCAATTTAAGGATTTTCACCTAGATGCTCTCACACACTGACTTGGTGATGAAGTCCAAGCCGTAAAACCGACTGAGACTAGGTGATGAGTCTAAATCCAATGAGGGAGCCCAAGTCCTACTAGTCCTCACCCAGTTCACCGTGGTCAATGATACACCCTTCGAAGATGAATGCATGCTATTTTACACAACTACAACTGTTCTTGGACTGACCTTGGCCAAAAATAGGGTATGAAATAACAAAATCAAAAACACGAAAGAGGAAAAGAGCAACAACACATCAAAATACATAAGACAATGTAAGAAATCACCAAGAAAAACTTAAAAAAGATAAACACCTTGTATGCTTTTATTATTTTCTTTCTATTTTGTGTAATAAAAAAAAAGAGCAACAACACATCAAAATACACAAGACAATGTAAGAAATCACCAAGAAAAACTTAAAAAATATAAACACCTTGTATGCTTTGATTATTTTCTTTCTATTTTGTGTAATAAAAAACATGCTAACTACATGCAACCGAGCTCAATCATGAGATGATGATGCAGAAAATAACCAAGGATGCCCTGAAAGGCTTTGATTTATTCCTAAAGACTTAGTTATTCCTATATGGTATCTAGGTATTTGTCAAAATGCTAACAATACCTATAGGGATTCCTACCTTCAAGATGTCCCAAGTAATGAGGAATATTTCGACCCTTGAGATGATCAAGAGGATGAACCTCTTGGTCAAAGTCGGTCTCATACAACCACCAAACTTAACCTACCCATTGAGGGGCCTGATAGTAGAGTCCACATTCCTACTACATTGTGACCTTTTTCACCTCAAACTTCTATCCAAAGCCCACCACCTCAATTAGTGGTGATAAATCAAAACTAGGCCTATGCCAAGTCTGCTTACACCATTAGCCAAAATGACCATGTGCGAGTTAATACAACAATCTCCCAAGCATCGAGAAACTCTCATGGAGACCTTGATATCGATCGAGTTACAACCCCATGATCCTAATTCTTTCACCAGTTTCATGGGATGTATACAAATGTACAAGGATCCTATTATAATATTTTGATATCACGAGATCAAACTCGTACCTACTAATATAGTCGATCCTCCACTGCACATCATTGCATACATTAATAGGATCCCCTACAAGTGGGTGTTTATTGATATGAGCTCCTCAATCAACATTTTTACTACAACGGAACTAAAGCATCTCAAACTTCCATCTTCACACATTGCAACATCCACATCCACACTGCAAGCACTTAGCGATGTCTTATCTCCCACTATTGGCATGATAGTTCTCCATATTCAGGTTGGGCCAAAGACTATACCTACACTATACCATGTCTTGGAGGGTGTAATACAATACAACATAGTTCTTGAAATACCTTGGATAGGAGATATGCAATGCATCCCATCCATAGTACATCAATGCCTCAAATTCATACATGAAGGTCAGGTCCATGTGGTTGATGCCAACCCAGAGCCCTTCAAGTATTATGATATGGTTGATCATTCACAAGAATATAACTTGTCATACCTTCGCTTGGACATTCCCCCCAATTATACCATAAAAATTCTAGCCCCACTATTACAACCATTCATTAAATCATCACCACCTCTTTCATCTTCACTATTACCATCAGTTTCTTCGAATATCCCATCTACATCATCAAATATTTTTGGCAAGAAAAATTTAAAGCAACCAACCATAGAAATTTCCACAACCACCTCCAACATGCCAGTAGAGGACATTCCCACTCCTATCGATGAGGAAGAACCCACTATTGTTACGGATGAATCAAATCATACCATACCATATTTATCCACCACACCGTAGGTCACAATTTATTTAACTAATCCTAAAATCGATGAATACATAGCATAAAACATTATTTTCATGCCTATCATTGAGTTAATCAAATATTTGGATCATCCTCTTGCCAAGTTTCCACCCAACGGTACCACCCTTGATTCATTACCCAAACATGGGGGACAAGTAGAGCACCCTAGACAAGTTGATGAGGTATCCATGACTTACCCAAATGCCAATCCATCTATCCATGAGTTTGTGGGAATGATCAATGTTATGATAGGGAACTAGGGCTCTCCAAATAAATCTACACAACTTGTGGTTCCATCTAACATTTCCTCTACATCACAACTGCTACCACCACCGAATCTAGTCACACTTACCCCACCTTGCCTAACATATTCATAAAATAAAGAACAAGTGTATTTTATACACCAAAATGCGGTTAATAAAGCTATTTCAACTAAGCACTCCAAGGTGAAACAAGATCATGAGCTAAGTAAAAATAAGAGTATGAGCTAAGTAAAAAATAAGAGCATGTGGACATACCCACTAGACACGATCATCATGAAACATCTACATCTTATCAGGTGTTGAAAACTTCTGACTCACATCTACTTAATTTTCTTCTAGCACCTGCATCTAATCCACCTCCATCACCTAGAAATTGTCATCCAACTTCATCGACAACCATACAATAATAACCCCAATTAGTCTTACAACACATCTTGGATCGTCTAGCCAAAGTTAAGACACAAATGGGTCAACAAAATAATGATTTGCAGTAAATAATGCATCAACTTACAAGCATTGAGCTATAAATTTCATCCAAGGCCAAACTACCTCCTCTACAAACACAAAGTGGACCCTTGCAAAATCAGGTGCAAAAGTGATAAATTTTGCCACCTTGTATTTATACACCATTGTCTGAGCCTTTTTCAGTGATATTCAATTGATTACGCAAGGCAAAGACCATCACTTTACTTAAGATTCGCCCCTCAGATCCAAACCACTCAAAATATAAAGGGCATAGAGAGGATTTATACTATTTATATCATCAACAAAATGGTCATGATATTCAATCATGTTATGCTTTCAAGAACATAATATAAGACATGCTTGAGAAAAATCAACTTCAAATTGACAATCCTCTCACTACCAAGGCCAAACAACTAGGCATAGTCAATGATACATTACCTACTCGAACAAATCAAGCAGAACAACTTAGGCAGGTGATGGAGATATACACAACCCTGCCACCTCACCAAATGCATCCATTGCATCCACCTCATTCAAGATGCCAACCTCGTACCTGGACTTCGTTATCTAAGCCCATATCGACCATTTTTCAAAAGTTGGAAGAAGCAAAGGTAATTGTCTTACTTGATGTATGCCCTCTCGACCCAAACATACCTAATCCTAAGAGTTATAGGGAAGACCACTTTTACCTTTATCATCAGATAGAGGGCCATGACATTAACAAGTGCTATGCATTTAAAAATGTGGTCCAATATCTTATTGATGGGGAGTTTCTTCCCATAAATGGCTCACCCAATTCACCTCAACCAATCATAATTCAGACCACACCGCCTCCTCTATGGCCTCAAGATCAACCACAACTTGGTAAGCCCAACAAGCTATATTGCCATTACATAAAACTTCCAATACCCTCCTTAGCCCTATTTCAAAGGCTTTATGAGGCACATGCAATCCTACTACTGAAAGTAAAGCCAAATAGACCTAAACCTAGGTCACACAAATGTTACTTCTATTATTTATTTATTCTTTCAAGTTTTAAGACTGCATGGTTTTCCAAAAAGTATTATGTCAAATAGAGATGCAAAGTTTGTAGGTTACTTTTGGCGTACCTTATGGAATATTTTGGGTACCAAATTGAGCTTTAGTTTGTCTTATCACCTGTAAATAGATGGATAAGCCAAATTTGTGAATAGAAGTCTTTGGAATTGGCTACGGTGTCTAGTTGGCAAGAAGCCAAAATTATGGGATATTGTATTGGCACAAGAATAATTTACATATAACAATTGAGTAAATAGAAGTACAACCAAGATTCCATTTCAAATTGTGTATGGAACTTGTCCTAGAGGAGTAGATGAGTTGTGGAGTACAACTAATTTGTAGAGACCTAGTTCTACAACAAAGGATTTTTCTAAATATATGCAATATTCACATTGAGAAGAGAAAGTTAACTTAGAAATGAATATTGTGAAATATAAGCAACATGCTAACCTTAAGTGTCAAACACAATAATTATAGGTTGGAGATTTATTTTTGGAACATTTTTCAAAGGAAATATTCCCAAAGGGCACTTACAACAAGCTCAATTAGAAGATCGGACCTTATAAGGTTTTAAAGAAGTTTGTGGTCTATGCCTATGAAATTGAACTTGTAGAAGGGGTAGATATCTCATCAATTTTGAATATGGTATATTTGTATCCATACTATGATAAACCTACAAAGGGTTCCAAAGATATCATTTCTAATTTTTTGATGAAAGAATGGATAGCACAATTACCAAAAAAATAACGAGATGAAAGAGAAGAGGTGATAGACTTAAGAGTGGTAAAGAGGACAAGAAGCAAGGTCTATTATGAATATCTAGTCCAATGGAAGAACCAACCAGTTGATGTGGCAACATGGATGAATGTTTCCAAGATTGCTAAGTACAAAATATTTATTTTAGACTTTGAAAATGTTCATGAGCTTTGCTCATGAAAAATATCTTCTTACTCGACAAGTATGATGCGGGACATGGAACCATTTATAAAATTTTGATGAACCGTTCTAAAATTGATGACATTCCATAACTGAAGAAAAATGAAATTATGAGATAGAGTGCAAAAGGAAGGCGAATGGTGGGAGGAGAAATAGAACAAACATAGAAGCAAATAGGGAAAAAGGACTTAGAAAGAGAAAGATGTTCAAGAAATTCAAGAACAATAGAAAGAGAAGAAAGTTTGGTTGGAATAGAAAAGCATAGTTATGGAGAGGAATGCATAGGAGGAGTATAAGAAATATGGTTTTGATCTGAATGTATATTCATTTTGTGGTTAGCTACTTAGGCTAATAAACAAAGTTTCTAAATATCCTTTCAAACCTACCCTCTATGTTATGTGAAGAACAATTATGTTATACTTTTAAGTTTGTATTTGCATTACTTGGTATGCAATATTGTAGGTTATCGATTGGAGTTGCATTAGTTGGATGAAATACCAAGATGGATATTTTGACCATCAATTACTATCAACTAGTGACCACCCTTTCGTCAAGGATGTGTGGTGATTGTTCAAATGAAATGAGCAGGACAAGTTATTATCTTGAGACATCGAGTATAAATAAGTGTCATTCAACCTGATGCAGAAGCATCCACGTGCAAAACCATTTTACCCAAACTAGAAGATTAACCATCTAGGTAGTTGAAATGTCCATATGATTATGTAATAACTATTTACAGAGCCTATAAATAGAATGACACAAGAGATAAATGAGAAAGGGGAAAAAAAGAGAAAAAAATCACAATCTTTACCATGTATTCCCAATGAAATAAAAGATTTACATTTTTGCCACTGCATGTTTACATGAGTTTTACTTTGTGCATGTAAGTTGTATGTTGTAGTTTTCTTGGCTTTGCTTGGATTAGTGTGTGTAGGATTTTAGGTGAATAAATAGATCATAATTTGTCCACAGTTAGAGACAAAAGAAGTTACCTCTTACCCCTTGCCATCTTGCCAACTAAAGAACACATATTTTTGTGCCATGACAAAAAACTGTTATTGTCTAGGAAGTGAGTGTAGACAGAAGAAGTGCATATAATGAGGGAATTACCATTACAAAGTTAGAGAGAAAGTGATGACATAGGAAGTTTTGTCAGAGGAAGTATCAAAAAGGGAAGTGTTATCATTGGGGATTGTTGTCAATAAGTTTCCTTCCATCAGGGAAGTATCTATCACTAGGGATTATCATCACAAAGTTTCCTTTTGTCAGTAAAGTATTTATCATTGGGGATGTTTTCATGAAAGGGATAAAGTAAGGTGTTGACATAACTTTACCATAAAAACTTGTCATATTATGAAGTCCAATTAAATCATACAATATGGTAAGGAAGGAAAGGCTATTATAAAATTAAAACCCTCTCCACTACTGCATCATTTTTTATATCAGATCTAGAAGATCTCTTAGAATTAATACGTGTCAAAGGAGAGATGACACAATGGGGAAGGAGAAGACCACGAGGCCCATGAATCATACATATAGATGAAATGATGAGGGGCATTATCACTCAACTAGATGCCCTTAAAACTACCCAAAGGAAGGACATTCAAGCAGATGATGTAAATAAAAATGAAGAGGATGACATGGACCAAGCAAAAGTTCACAATGAAGGATAAGAGAGGGATATAGAAGAAATATTAATTCGATTAATTTCTAATATGGGTAGAAGGAAGAATATTTCAAGCAATTTCTAATATGGGTAGAAATACAAGGATAAAAACCCCATCATATGATGGTAGTTTAAGCCCAGAAGAACTTATTGATTGGATTACGAAGATGGACAAATATTTTGATTTTGAATCAATAGAAGATCCCAAGAGGGTAAAATTTTCCTGTACAAAGTTAAAAGGGCAAGCATTCTTATGGTGGGACCATGTTCAAATTGAAATGCAAAGAAAAGGAAAGGAAAAGATTAAGACATTGGGAAAAATGATCATCAGATTGAAGGCCAAATTTCTACCGTCATATTACTAATTGGATCTTTTCAAGAAACTGCAAACTTTAATACAAAAGGAAATGAGTGTAAAAGATTACACATAGGATTTTTATAGGCTCTCCATTTAGGTTAGTCATGTAGAGGATGATGAGGATAAGGTTTCAAAGTATATCAATGGACTATGATTTTCCATTCAGGATGAAGTTAGTATGATAAGGATAAGGATGGTAGAGGAAGCCTACCAGTATGCCTTGAAGGTAGAGGAGAAGTTATTGCAAAAATAACAAAATAATAAAAGAGGAAGAGGATTGTTCTCATGAGGATGAGGACAAGCTAATAGTGGTAGAGGTAAATAAATACAAGAAGGAGAAGCTAGTACTTATCATAGTGATTTAAATTAAAATACTAGAGGAGGTGGAGACTCCTCACGAGGAAGAGGTGGTTTTAGTCAAGGAAGGGGTAGAGGATTCTCCAAAATATGTTATAGATGTGGAGAAGATGGTCATCGAGCATTTGAATGTCCAACTACACAACAAAGTAGCAATAAGGGAAAAGAGACCAATAATCATATTTTACAAGCTGAATAAGAAGGTATTGCTTCCCCAAGATATTCAAAGGAGCCTAAGCAAGGATAATTTCTCATGATAAAGAGAGTGCTATCAAAGCCCTAGAAAAAAAAATGTGAACCTGTTCAAAGGAGAAATATTTTTAGAAAAGTGTGCAAATCTGGTGGCAATTATTGCAAGGTCATTCTAGACAGTGGTAGTATGAATAATTTAGTATCTATATAGATGGTAGAGAAGTTGGGGTTGAAAAGTATAGAACACCCCAATCCATACAAGGTATCTGTGTTGCATAACTTTATTATTATTATCATAAACCATTCACAAATATGCAAAAATATAAAATCATTTATCCACAATAACAATCCACAAATAAGAGAGAGATAGATAATACCATTAAGGTAGGGAAACACCAATAATAATCCTTAAGGAAGGAATAACTCCACAAGATTTCCCAATATGAGAGGCCACTTCGTGGGTATGACGATTACATAAGATTCTTCTTCCCATGATATGAATGATTACAATGACAAATATCTCTTCTTTATATATCCATCTTCTTATTCTACTTTGGGGAGCCTACTATGAAGAACACAAGCTTATACTGAGAGGGGGGGGTGAACAGTATAAGACCTCTTTTTACTTTTTCCTTTATACTTCAAAACAGTAAAGCAATATACCCAAAGCAATATCAAAGCAATGCACAATATCATCCACAAACTAGCACCAATTTTAACGTGGTTCACCCAGAATGGTTGGGCTATGTCCACAAAACTTTTCTCTAAAATTTATCTCAAAGTTCTTTGGGAATCCTTCCCAATTACAATGTTTATGAGCCTCGGCCCAAAGGAGATACCTTCCCCCAATCAAAATTTATGAGCCTCTGCTCAAAGGAGATACCTTCCCCCAATCATAATTTATGAGCCTCTGCTCAAAGGAGATACCTTCCCCCAATTAGAATTTATGAGCCTCTGCTCAAATGAGATACCTTCTCCTCTGCCCTGGAAGTGATCCCTCAGAATATCAACTGCCTCTACCTCTTGCCAGCACTTGGAACTCCTTTCCATCGAAGACCTCCCGTCCTCAATGCTTAGCCTAAGAGACCTCTCGCCTTCTATGATCACGTCCATAGCAGACTCAAAGAACTCTGTACCAAAAATAGTCGATCAGTCTAGTACAAGTCTTCCTCTCGTCTCGTCGATCTTTCCAACTCTTGAACAAATCAATCCTCTCACATACAAGCCTTCTCAAAGACTTGCAAATTGTCCTCGGGTTCTTCTCATAGAACCAATGCACCTCTGTCCTCAAGTTCTCTGATAGAACTATCAAACTCAGCTCACAAGTCCTCTGCTAGGACTTGTCCAAATATGCTCACAAGTCCCCATCGAAACCTGTCCAAAAATTGATCACAAGTCCCCACCGAAACCTGTCCAAAAACTGCTCACAAGTCCCCACCGGAACCTGTCCAAAAACTGCTCACAAGTTCCCACTGGAACCTGTCCAAAAACTACTCACAAGTCCCCACCGGAACCTCGTCCAAAAACTCAAGCAAGCTCACCGAGAAAAACTTTCTTAGTAGGAAATCACAAAGTGAATTGTTAGAGACCCAATGTGATTTGTCAAACTCATAGAAGCATAAAGAGAATTGTTAGAGACTCAATATGTTCTATACTCAAATCCCAATCTCAAAACTCAACTCAAATCAACTCAACTCAATATCAATCTCAAATCTGAAAACTCAACTCAATATCTGAAATGGATAGGATAGAATGTTTTCTTTCAAGAACATGAAACCCCAACAATTTCCAACTATGCAAAGAATCACATAACAATGATACTCATGTTATTTTCACCATCAATTAGGGTTTCAACAACAATGCTCATCAAACAAGGTTTAGTCAACCAACACCATTCAACTCAACATCAACCTTGAAGCATTCAACCAATCATCACAAGAAAAGGAAACAAGTAGAAATCCTTTTCCCTCCAAATATATTTGAACAAAATAGCCACCAACACAATATCACCAAATGCAAAGAATAACTTGCTCAAATCAACTCAATGGAGTAAGCCCAATATCATGAATCAAGTAAAGCAATAACTTGATCAAACAACCTCTACGGAAGCAACTCAACCATCAAACTCAAAAAAGCCAACCAAGGGTTCCATCAACTCAATGCAAGTAGCTAGACTCACAAATATAAACCCTAATAAACCCTAGTGCACAAAGCTTCCACTATCTCAAACCAGAAATTATGCATTCACCAAAAACTCTCCTTAAGGATAACAATGCATAAGTAGTCTTCAACAAACCAGAAAATAGGATTTACACCTAGCCAAAGGATACCTAGTAGGATACCTTTTCACTCCAACCTTATTTCAGAAAACATACACCAATCATACTCATAAGAAGAATGTGCCCATACCTTATTGGAGTAGAAGATTGAACCTTCAAGTCGTCACCACACACAACTCTCAAACTTCCAACCAAGTTAGGGTTAGAATAAAAAGAAATGAGCAATAATATAAACTTCCTTTATTACACCTTTTAGCTCCACTTCTTTAAACACAACCATCATAACATGCCAATAAATCAACAATCAAAGACTCACACCTTATACCTGCATTTTTAATTTTAGCATAGCAAAGAATAATCTTAAAAATACATCCAAAGAAATATGCCCTTATTTCTCCTAAGCTTTTATTCAATGCTAATAACAAAAGCCAAAACTCATAAAATTTAATCACACCTTATAAATCGATGTCCAAGAAACTCCGAATTTCGTGGCATAAAGACGTTTTAATAAAAACGTGTGTTACTCTAGCAAAGCACCCCCGCGAGACTCGAAACGACGACCTCCGCCAATGCAACGCCCAACAGCAGCCTTCGCTGCCACTAGCCCACGCGGGCTATGAAGTTCACAAGTGAACTTCCCTCCACTTCACCCTCGAAAAAACTCCCGAAGACTTTTCAACCGCATGTGCTTCTAAGTCTTCCTTCGATCGCAGCGAATATAGAGCACAAACACCGCAAATTGCATTCGGGGAATTTCGAATTCATTAGCCTTCCAACCTTAGGATTTGGAGAATAAATAGTCTCTTCGAAGACACCTTGACGTCGACAGAAATAAAGACCATTTCAAAATTAATCAAAAGTATTTTCAAAAAGGGTTTAAAAACCCTTAAATAATTTTAATAAATTAAGAATAAAAAAGGTTTAAAAACCTTTATGTATTTTTAATAAATTAAAAATAATTTCTCCCTTAATTAATTAAATAATTAATTAATTAAAACCTTGAAGGGTTTTAAATAATAATTAAATAAATAATAAAGAGAACCTCCATTGGTTTTAATAAAAACCCTATCTAACTTGGTTTTAATAAAAACCGGTTTGGTTTTAATGAAAAACCCTTGCCAATGGAATCTCTCCGGATTCTCTTAAAAATATTCTCTTGGAATCTTCCACCTTTGAATCCAACACATCCTATTAACATTAATTCCATTTCCTTTTGACATCAATGACAACTCATAGACAAGAAGCTAGGATCTCAAACCCAAAATTGCCAACAATCTCCCCCTTTGTCATTGATGGCAAACCATGCTTCTCAACAACACAAAAACTCAACATAAACAACTCCCCCTGTCTTGAGGCTCTCCCCCTTACTCATATCTCCCCCTTTGTCATCAATGGCAAAGGGTCACCTTTGGGGCTCGGGACTAAGAATGAGCCTCTTAGCTTAGTCCCTCCCCCACCTCCTGTTGAGGTGTTTAATTCTTGGGTGGGAGTAAATCTCCCATTAGGCACTGATCATCATCAGCGTTTATAACTTCCTTACCGGGCCTTCTCTTGAACTCTTTGTCCATATTCCTGTTCCTGTCATTGTTCTTGTTCTTGTTCTCATCCCTATTCTTGTCCATGCCTTGATCCTTGGACCTGATCATGCCACTGTTCCTGTTCCTGTATTCGGGAATTTCAGCTCTACACTGTCTGATTTTGTGACCTTCATTGTTGCACTTGAAACACTTGATGATGTTGTTTCTCTGAGGTAAACATAATCTTTGAATCCACCAGTTTTGACCAAACCTGTTCTAACCAAACCTGTTCTGACCAAACCTGTTCTAGCCAAACCTGTTCTGACCAAACTTGTTCTGACCAAACCTGCTCTGGCCAAACCTGTTCTGACCAAACCTGTTCTGGCCAAACCTGTTCTGACCAAACTTGTTCCTGTTATTTGCCTTGCAATAAACTGCCTTGTGCCCAAACCGTTGACAAGAGTAGCAATACCCTTGAAAGTAACTAGCACTTCGGAAACTATCATTTACCTCCTTCACTTGAGCCATGCAATGTGAAGCCATGTGACCAAACCCGTGACAAGCAAAACATCTCGCCTTGAAACTTTCCTTTAATTGACCTCTTAGGTTCCGAAAACTTCTTCTTCTCATTCTGAATTCTATTTTCTATTTCTGTGCATCTATCATTTAAGGACTCCTTTTCTGAAATACTTTCCTCATCAGAACTCTCTTCCTTTTGGAGTCTCTTACTAGACTCTCCAACTTGTTCCTTGTGTGGCTTAACAAAACCAAGGCCTATTTTAACTCGTTGTCTTTCTTTGACCTTTGATGAGTGACTTAACCTTTTTGGAGCTATCTTGGAACCTCGTAAAGCTTATTCTTGTACTCTTTAGTTTCCTCTTTCAAAGAAGCCATTTTCTGTTCTAACTCACTATACTCAAGAACCTTAGACTCTAACTCATCCTTGAGTTCCTGTGTCTTAGCTATAGAGAAGTCAAGACTTTCTATAAGATCATCTCTCTCCATACAACATTCATCTAACTTATCCTTGAGTCTAGCATTCTTCTTTATTTCCTTTTTCAAAGCACTAAGAGCACTAATAAGTTCGCCTTCAAGATCTACTTCACCTTCCTCTATATCTTCCTTTATTTGTTTGCTTTTTGAATCATCAAGGCCTTTTTCAGATTTCTTATCACTAGAGGTGCTACCCTTTTCAAAAACCATACATGCATCTTCCTTATAGTTTTTTGAAGCATCCTCATACATACTAGAAACCAAATCATTATTTGTGCAATCAACCTCAAGGTGACCAAAATTTCCACATCTAAGACATTTCATGATAATGAATCTATGTTTCGGTTCTTCCTCTTTTTCTGATATGAACAACATCTCATTTTCATTATCACTTGAAGAAATTTCACTATCACTACTAGAACACTTACTTGCTTTGTCTAGGTAGAAACTCTTCTTGTGCTTGTGAGAATACCTCTTTCCTTGATTGTTGTGCTCATCTTTGTTTTTCCTATGATGCTTGTGCTTTTCATAATCCTTGCTCTTAGAATCATGTTTATCTTCATCACTTTCATTCTTGGGAACAGTACATTCAGTAGCATAATAACCAAACTTTCCACAATTGAAACATCTTACATTTTTCATACTTTTGTGCTTTCTAGAGAACTTGCCTTTCTTGCTATAATATGCCTCTTCATCACTAGAAGACTCATAACTATCTTGAAGCTGTTTACCCTTGGATTTCTTGGTAGCCTTGAAAGCTGCCTCTTTCTTGACATCAACATTCACTTGAGTTCTCAACTCAAATGCTGCAAGTATACGATGGAGCTCATCCTTTTTCAACTTATCCAAGTCTTTAGCTTCCTCAATAGTAGAAATATTTTCACTAAATCTATTAGGAAGAGATCTTAAAATCTTATCACAACCATCATTTTCAGCAAGCTCAAGACCTAAGTCTTTCATGGAGTTAACAACCTCATCCATACGAAGCATGTAGTCACTAATATTTTCATCATCATTCATCTTGAGTTGTTCAAACATACCTTTGAAGTGTCTCAACTTGGCCTTTCTGACATTTGTATCACCTATATGAACCACCTTCAATCTGTTTCCACATTTCACTAGCTGTCTTGTAGTGAATCACTTTGGTGAGATCTGCTTTCTGTAAGCCTTTCAGGATTGCATTCATTGTTGTGATGTAGGAGCCTTTCTTCTTTAGTATTAGGACCATGTTCAGGAATAGTGTACTCATCTTCAATCACTTTCCAAACTTCATTCCCAAGTGCCATTAGATGAACCTTCATCCTTGCACTCCAAAGACCAAAATCTGACCCATCAATAATAGGTGTTGCATTGCCACTTGAATGATCCATTGTGTTCTTTACTAGCTTTTCCTTCAAGCTGTTAAAATTTTTGAAGGCACCTGCTCTGATACCAATTGAAGAACACAAGCTTATACTGAGAGGGGGGGTGAACAATATAAGACCTCTTTTTAATTTTTCCTTTATACTTCAAAACAGTAAAGCAATATACCCAAAGCAATATCAAAGCAATGCACAATATCATCCACAAAGTGACACCAATTTTAACATGGTTCACCCAGAATGGTTGGGCTACATCCACAAAACTTTTCTCTAAAAGTTATCTCAAAGTTCTTTGGGAATCCTTCCCAATTACAATGTTTATGAGCCTCGGCCTAAAGGAGATACCTTCCCCCAATCAGAATTTATGAGCCTCTGCTCAAAGGAGATACCTTCCCCCAATCAAAATTTATGAGCCTCTGCTCAAAGGAGATACCTTCCCCCAATTAGAATTTATGAGCCTCTGCTCAAAGGAGATACCTTCCCCTCTACTCTGGAAATGATCCCTCAGAAGATCAACTACCTCTACCTCTTTCTAGCACGTGGAACTCCTTTCCACCAAAGACCTCCTGTCCTCAATGCTTATCCTAAGAGCTACCTTCTATGATCACGTCCACAGCAGCTCAACAACCTGTACCAAACATAGTCAGTCGGTCGAGTACAATTCTTCCTCTATTTGTCAGATCTGTCCAACTCTTGAACAAATCAATCCTCTGCATACAAGCCTTCTCAAATACTTGCCAACTATCCTCGTGTTCTTCTCATAGAACCAATGCACCTATGTCCTCAAGTTCTCTGATAGAACTATCAAACTCAGCTCACAAGTCCTCTGCTAGGACCTGTCCAAATCTGCTCACAAGTCCCCTTCGAAACCTGTCCAAAAACTTCTCACAAGTCCCCACCGGAACCTGTCCAAAAACTGCTCACAAGTCCCCACCGGAACCTGTCCAAAAATTGCTCACAAGTCCCCACTGGAACCTGTCCAAAAACTCAGCAAGCTCACCAAGAAAAAATTTCTTAGTAGGAAATCACAAAGTGAATTGTTAGAGACCCAATGTGATTTGTCAAACTCATAGAAGCATAAAGAGAATTGTTAGAGACTCAATATGTTCTATACTCAAATCCCAATCTCAAAACTCAACTCAAATCAACTCAAATCAATCTCAATCTCAAATTTGAAAACTCAACTCAATATCTGAAATGGATGGGATAGAATGTTTTCTTTCAAGAACATGAAACCCCAACAATTGCCAACTATGCAAAGAATCACATAACAATGATACTCATATTCTTTTCACCATCAATTAGGGTTTCAACAACAATGCTCATCAAACAAGGTTTAGTCAACCAACACCATTCAACTCAACATCAACCTTGAAGCATTCAACCAATCATCACAAGAAAAGGAAACAAGTAGAAATCCTTTTCCCTCCAAATATATTTGAACAAAATAGCCACCAACACAATATCACCAAATGCAAAGAATAACTTGCTCAAATCAACTCAATGGAGTAAGCCCAATATCATGAATCAAGTAAAGCAATAACTTGATCAAACAACCTCTACGGAAGCAACTCAACCATCAAACTCAAAAAAGCCAACCAAGGGTTCCATCAACTCAATGCAAGTAGCTAGACTCACAAATATAAACCCTAGTGCACAAAGCTTCCACTATCTCAAACCAGAAATTATGCATTCACCAAAAACTCTCCTTAAGGATAACAATGCATAAGTAGTCTTCAACAAACCAAAAAATAGGATTTACACCTAGCCAAAGGATACCTAGTAGAATACTTTTTCACTCCAACATTATTTCAGAAAACATACACCAATCATACTCATAATAAGAATGTGCCCCATACCTTATTGGAGTAGAAGATAATTGAACCTTCAAGCTGACACCACACACAACTCTCAAACTTCCAACCAAGTTAGGGTTAGAATAAAAAGAAATGAGAAATAATATAAACTTCCTTTACTACACCTTTTAGCTCCACTTCTTTAAACACAACCATCATAACATGCCAATAAATCAACAATCACAGACTCACACCTTATACCTCCATTTTTAATTTTAGCATAGCAAAGAATAATCTTAAAAATACATCCAAAGAAATATGCCCTTATTTCTCCTAATCTTTTATTCAATGCTAATCACAAAAGCAAAAACTCATAAAATTTAATCACACCTTATAAATCGCTGTCCAAGAAACTCCGAATTTCGTGGCATAAATACGTTTTAATAAAAACGTGTGTTACTCTAGCAAAGCACCCCCGCAAGACTCGAAACGATGACCTCCGCCAATGAAGCGCCCAACAGCAGCCTTCGCTGCCACTAACCCACGCGGGCTACGAAGTTCACAAGTGAACTTCCCTCCACTTCACCCTCGAAAAAACTCTCGAAGACTTTTCAACCGCACGTGCTTCTAAGTCTTCCTTCGATCGCAGCGAATACAGAGCACAAACATCGCAAATTGCATTCGGGGAATTTTGAATTCATTAGCCTTCCAACCTTAGGAGTTGGAGAATAAATAGTCTCTTCGAAGACACCTTGACGTCGGCGAAAATAAAGACCATTTCGAAATTAATCAAAAGTCTTTTCAAAAAGGGTTTAAAAACCCTTAAATAATTTTAATAAATTAAGAATAAAAAAAGGTTTAAAAACCTTTAAGTATTTTTAATAAATTAAAAATAATTTCTCCCTTAATTAATTAAATAATTAATTAATTAAAACCTTGAAGGGTTTTAAATAATAATTAAATTAATAATAAAGAGAACCTCCATTGGTTTTAATAAAAACCGGTTTGGTTTTAATGAAAAACCCTTGCCAATGGAATCTCTTCGGATTCTCTTAAAAACATTCTCTTGGAATCTTCCACCTTTGAAGCCAACACATCCTCTTAACATTAATGCCATTTCCTTTTGACATCAATGACAACTCATAGACAAAAAGCTAGGATCTCAAACCCAAAATTGCCAACATACTACTAATATAATATAATATTATAATATAATATAATATTATAATATAATCAACCTTGGGTTATGTGTGGCCCATGCCAACCCTTATACAATACAATAATATATCCCCAAATATCTATTTCTAGGTACCCTACCATGCCACCCTCCTTACAAATGTTTCATCCTCAAAACATATGAAGAAACCTGATAGTATGATTTGCTAAGCAATGTTAGCAATTGGTACCAATCTCGATCATCCATCGATCTGAGTGAAACCCGATGATGTTGGTACACCATTTTGTTACTTGAGTATCCAAATCTGCTTTGTTGGCTCCATGCTTCTGCTACTGTATTTTGATAACTTGAATGATGGGTCCACTTGTTCCTTGATGTTGTTGAACCATGCTGAAAACCATGATCACTATGCTTTCTTTGCCAAACACTACCATAGTTGGTGCCCTTTTGATTCCATGTAGAACCATAATATTGTTGCCTTGAACCATGCCTCCAATATTTTTTCCGCTCATGATGGTGTGGATGACGATATGGTGCAACCTTTACTTGATGTTCTACCTTCTTTGACTTTTCAACCTTTGGCTTCATTGTTTTAAATTCTTCTACACCTTGTTCTTTCATGTTCTCTTTATTTGGTGTGTTCTTGTGCTCTTCTATCAAAGCTTCCTTGGACTCTATTACTGTTATTTCCACTGAATTAGTTACTGCTACTTCTTCCATGGACTCTGTTGCTACTATTGGCTTCTTGGATTCTGTTTCATGTTCTTCAATTTGTTCTTCTACAACCACTTCTTGATTTTTTTTATATTCTTGCTCCTTAAGCTAAGAAATATCCTACAGTGTTATCTTATTTTTCCTGTACCATAACTTCATAAACTTCTTTTGCACATTAATTTTAATAGTACCCAAAGAGTCTAACCAAGGATAACCAAGAACAATATCCTCATCATCCATCTCAATAGCATAGAAATCTGAATGTAAAACATATTTATCGATGGTGATCTTCAAATCTTCAAAAATATGAACCTACTCACCCTCTAGCTGTATATCCTTATTTTTTGTTGCTTGAACTTGCAGCCTCTTAGCCAAAGCAATATTAATAAAATTATATTTGCTACTAGGATCAATGGAAATAATAACTTGTTCCTTTTGCATGCTTCCATGAACCTGCAAAATAGAACTTTTAGTTGATTTAAAAAAAAAACTGACGATGTGACTTCATTCTTCTCATTATCTTCCTTAACATTCTTGTCTTTCTCCTTCTTAAGTAATTTTATTTCTTTCTCATAGTCTTCATTTTGTTTCTTGAAAACTTCTCATTCTCCTTTTATGCATTCCGCTCATTTTGAGTTCCTTGTAGTTTATTTTCAATGTCTTTGATGACATCCATTAGTCTATCTCTATAATATGGATCCCATCTACCCAAGAATTTATGCTCTATTTCATCCCAAGTGTAATCATTATTCCTTTCTTTACAAAAATTTTTCAACCAAGACTAAGCATCTCCTTCAAGACTCAATTGAAGGTTGATTTTCCATTGATAATTATTACAATGTAGAGATCTTAACTTTTTCCACCATTTTCTAGCATCAATATCATCTTCTCCAGAAAAACTTTGGAGTGCCATTATGAACGCCCTAATGCAATTCAGGTTTTATGGAAATAATTATCTTCCCACCAAGTTGAAGCTAAAAATACACATAGACAACTAGATCTGCAATTTTTCTTCCAAACAAAATAAAGTGCAACGGATTTTCTTACCCTAACTAAACAAATTTTGTTGTTCGAAAAATTTATGACCTAAAAATTCGTCACTACCCTTATTTTAGATGGGTGACTTCAGAAGGTTGTAACTCCTTCAATACTACTCGAATTCCTTCATATGACCACTTATTTTAAAGCTCTTCAAATTCTGCACAAAATGGTCCAAGAATCGCCTGAATTGGATAAACGCTTACAGAGATATGGCTTCTGAAATATGAGACGTTTTCCTAGAAAAAAATTATGAAATTTGCCACTATCCTTGTTTCAGGTGACTAACTTTAAAAGGTCGTATCTCCCTCAATACTGATCATATTCCTTCATATAACCACTCATTTTAAAGATATTCAAATTCTTCACAAACGGATCCAAGAATCGCCTGAATCAGATAAAATATCATAGAGATATGGCTTCTGAAAGATGAGACATTTTTCCAAAAAAATTTGTGAAATTCATCACTATCCTTATTTTGGATACTAACTTCAAAAGGTTGTATCTCCCTCAATATTGCTCAGATTCACAAACTTGCGCAGAGATATGGCTCCTAAAATATGAGATGTTTTCCCAAAAAAAAATTGCCCTAATTCTAAGGTTTCACACAAAAATCCCACTTTGCCAAAATTGTTGCTCTGATACCACTTGTTGCATAACTTTATTATTATTTTCAACTAGTCGGCTATATTTCCAAGTATTTATTGATCTATTAATTTACTCATATTTATAGATGTAGGTTTATTTACATGTAATCATCTATCATCGAATTATCATTTTCATATTTACGTATTGCAAGAGATCTGCCCTCTCCAAGTGGCTACAGGATCTGCCCTCCTTAAGTGGCTTATCAGTCTACTTGTCCAATAAATTGTTACTTGCATTGCAATTATATTAAGAAGGGTGTTCCTTCACTCTTGGCTGCAAAAGGGACACCATATTCTAGTAAGTGAACAATGCAAGGTAAATTTTTAGATAGGACCATACAAGGATGAGTTCCTATGTGATATTATGCCTATGGATGCTTGCCATGTGTTGGTAGGAATACTTTGGCAATTTGATAAGATGGTAGTATATAGTGGTATAGGGAAAACACCTACACCATTATGAAATATGGTAAGAAGTTTGTATTGAGTCCGTTAAAAGATAAAGATAAAAGAAAGGACAATTTCCTAAAGTAAGGTTTACCTTGATTTCAGGAAAACATTTTTGAAGGAGTTGACGAAGAAGAAAGTAAGGTTTACCTTGATTTATAAACCTACGAAGGGTGAGATGATAGACAGGAAGGAAGAGATTCCAATGAAGGTGAAGGATTTTCTAGAGTATGCAAAAATTATCTAAATAACGATTAGATGGATTACCACCAATAAGGAGTATTAGCCATCACATTTATTACACTCCTAGATCAGGCTTACGTAAGAAGACAACATATAGGTTGACACCAATGGAGAATAAAGAAGTAAATAGGGATTGATAAGGTAAAGCTTGAGCCCGTGTGTAGTACCAGTTATGCTTACACCAAAGAAGGGTGGAGAATGATGCATGTGTACAAATTCAAGGGCTATCAATAAGATAACTATCAAGTATCAATTTCCATTTGCACATATGGATGATTTGATGGATTGCTTGAGTGGAGAAAAGTATTTTACAAATATTGATTTGAAGAGTGGTTATCATCAAATTTGGATTAGGGAAGAAGATGGGTGAAATATTGAATTTAAGGGAAATTATATATTGTATGAGTGGTTGGTTATGCTATTCAAATTGACAAATGCATCTAGTACTTTCATGAGGTTGATGAACTAAGTGTTGAAGCCATTTCTTGGAAAGTTTGTGGTTGTCTATTTAGATGACATTTTGATATTTAGTAAGAGCAAGGAAGACCATTTAACATTGTAGACATGGAAAAATGACCCACTATAGTGGGTAATATTCCTTGAGCCCTCTGAGGGATCCCTTAGACTTGAAGAACACAAACTTATACTGAGAGGGGGGTGAACAGTATAAGACCACTTTTTACTTTTTATTCCAATTCAATATTATGTTGTGTAAAGATAGCAGTATCAATAGCAGTAATCAAAGCAATGCATAGAAATCATACATAATAGAGACACCACAATTTACATGGTTCACCCAATGTGGGCTACTCCACGGAGAAAATATTTTACTAAAACTTTCTCAATCAATCTCTTTGGAAATCACTCCCAATTACAAATTTTATGGATCTCTGTTCAAATGAGATGTTGATCCCCTAATCTCAAGTTTGTGTATCTCTTCCACAAAAGAACTCTTTCCCCTTTTTCTCTGCCTATGTGATCTTCTATAAGACTCAGTCTCTCTGTTGCACTAACTGGTGGACCTCTCTCCACTTGAAGACTCCTCATTCAGATTTGTCTTCAACTGTGCTGGCTATCGGATCTCTATCCATTGAGACTCTGTCCTCTATACTCTGTCATCTCCAAAGCTCTGTCAATAGGCTCACTAAGAACCTGTTCAATAGGATCACATAAAACTTGCTTAACAAGCTCACACAAAACTTGTCAAATCTGCGCTAGCAAGCTCACCAAGAACTTGCCCAAATCTGCTCTAGCAAGCTCACCAAGAACTTGCCCAAATATGCTCCAACAAGCTCACCAAGAACTTGCCCAAATCTGCTCCAACAAGCTCACTAAGAACTTGTCCAAACATTGTCCTCAAATCTGTCCCAACACTGTCCTCAAATCTATCCCAAAGGCCTTCTCAAAGGCTCAATCAATCATGCTCAAGTAGTACTCAAAATGAACTCAATAATCAATGGCAATCTCAACTCAAATTAACTTCATAGAAGAATAAAGAGAATTGTTAGAGACTCAATATGTTTTAATCTCACTCTCAACCCAAATCAATCTCAACTCAACTCATAGAAGCATAAAGAGAATTGTTAGAGACTCAATATGTTTTAATCTCACTCTCAACCCAAATCAATCTCAACTCAACTCATAGAAGCATAAAGAGAATTGTTAGATACTCAATATGTTCTAAACTTACTCTCAACCCAAATCAATCTCAACTCAAGTCAAATCATAGAAACATAAAGAGAATTGTTAGAGACTCAATATGTTCTAAGCTCAATCTCAAATAAAATCAGAATTATTGAATAGTTTGTTTCATGGGACTTGAATAATCACCTCACACAATCACTTGACTAGGCTCAATCAACTCAACTCATCCAATCACCACAAGGGACAACTCTTTATCACAAAATCCTAATCCAAGCATGTATCAACCAACTCAAATGTTTCCAACAATGCTCAACCACAAATCTCACTTAACAATTATACTCATATTCTTTTCAAGTTCTTTACATAACCAATGGGCTTCAACAACTATTCTTATAAAACAAGGTTTAAACATAACTCTTAAACCAGAAAACCTTGAAGCATTCAACCAACCACTTTCGAAAAGGAAACCACAATCAATCCTTTTTCACTCCAATGATATTTCAGAAATCAACCACCATAATCAATCAATAAGAGAATGTATCCATACCTATTATGAATATGAAGAAGCCTCTTTGAGAATCTGCCACAATCACAATATTCTTTTGCCAATCTTCACAAGGGTTAAAAGATCACAAAATAATCAGCATTACTCCACTTCTCAACAATATTTGCCAAGGCTTTTAATTAGAAAACTTTCTTAATAATTAATGCACACCTTCCTTATCCCTCCTAAAAACACTTGTACCATCAAATAAAATAAAATAAATCACAATATTACATAACCTTGTCACTCCCAAAACCACTTATACTTTAAAAATAAAATTAAACATTTTATATCCTTCTTTAACCCTTCAAAAATATTTCATAAACATTCCACACTCTACTTATGACTCCCCTAAACCTTTGATGTCCACTATAATCTCCAAACATTCAAATAAAAAATATATTTTATTTCCCTTCACCTTATAACTCCTCTAAAAAGATATTCAATAAAAATTTAAAGGACAATATCCCCTTTCCAAAAGACACCACATGCACAAATTAATTTTTATCCCCTAAAAGACTTTGGCATAAGCAACGTAAATAACCTTATGACTCCCTCTATGTTAAACTTTAATTTTCTTTCAAAATTTAATCAAAAATATATCTTTACCCATACCTTTAACAAAATTTGGCATGCGCACATGAGTTTTGACCCATCAACCTCTAGTATCTCAAATCTGTTCGCGAGATGTGCAAGAACCAATTTTATACCTTTGTTCTTCCTTAACCCAAAAATAAAAATGGCGCCGCTGTGATTTGACCTCCAGACACCCACCCTTATTCTTAAGGCTTACAGCCTAACCATCAACCAATTCCTCTATGTTTTCGGATGAGATCAGATAGGAACGAATAACAATTTACCTCTTTGTCTTTATCCTCTTCGAAATATGTGCAACTTCTATTCGATGCCGTATCGCCGAAAAATCGAATCACATGCTCTTTGTTTTCTTTTGTCGCACGGTTGAGAAACAAATTACGTGCACCCTCTCTTCTTCCAAGGTGTGGCTATCGCATCATTTTATAATCCTTAATGCCATTTACACTTTTCAAAACTTTAATACCCCTTTTTATCTGATATATATTTTAAATTAAAAGCATCGACACTTCAACATTTAAATAGGTTGTTTTCAATGGAAAGATCATCGACGGGATTAATTTAGGCGGGAAAACAATTTTAATTAATTTTAATTTTAATTTTAAATAAATTAAAATTTAAACTTAAACCTTTAAAATTAATTTTCTTCAACATCGGGGTATTTTTTTCGATGAAACGAAAAGTCAACTTGGGTTTCAGGAAAAACCCATTTCAAATCTGCCATCCATGGTTTTAAATAAAACCTTTTATTTTGCCTGCCTTGGTTTTCACAAAAACCCTGTATATATCAATGCTCTCTAAAATATCATAAATGCTTATTTATGAAATGCTTTGGCCATCAAAACTCAATGTGATCCATGTGACATCAGTTATCCATGTGACATCAATGACAACATAAAATAACTCAAATTGCCAACAAGACTTGCCTAGGGCAAGGGCAAGGCTTTCCTTTTTGTTTTGCTTGTTTTCCCTCTCTATGCAAAATCATGCCCGGTCCCTGACGGGGCACGACTTCGCATTGCGATATCGTGGTTGGCCTAGATGGGGCATGATTTTACCTTTTTAGGGTTTGACACATTAAAACCCTAATTTTTTGGGGTTGGCATGTTTTACGTTGGCCCTCCTTGGTTTTCTCGCTCTTTTTACCTTCAAATCCGCTATATAAGGAGGGTTTGAATTCACTTTTCACACACAAGTTAACACACGCTCACATAATCGACACTTGATGATTTATTGCTCGTATTTGATTTCTCGTAAAGTGTTTTGTTTGGTCTGCATCCTTCCTTCTTCTTCTTTCGCAAGCAACTTTGAAGTGTGGAGTTTGATTGATTGTCTACTGCATTGGATTGTTGTTGTTCGCTCTTGGTGGATTGTTGTTGGAGCCCTAAGGAGAGATTGACCATCCGGGAGATCTAAAACCCTTCTGTTTTGCTTTTACACTCTCTGCCAGATGAATTCGCTCTTCTGCATGCATATTTAGATTTTTTGAATGACGTGATCGAGCTTCTGCACTTATCTTTTATTTTTTGCATAGTTTATGCGAAATCGCACCTGGTCTGCTACGAGGTGTGACTTCGCCTTGCGTTATCGTGACTACCCATTACGGGGTATGATTTCACCTGAGACCAAACTGGGGGTAATCTGCTGTTCCTATTTTCTTCATTGCATCATAGACTGCATCTAGAGCATAGTGGCATATTCTATTCTGTGATTTCTGCATTCTGTTATGTTGTATTGTATTATGTTTGCTTTTCTCCAAAGGTCAATTTCTACTTTTAATTATCAAAGGTCAGCTAAAAGGACCTAGGGGGCTTGACTACTATGCCTCCAAGTATTGTTATACAGTGGCCTAAGTAGGCCCCCTAACGCTAATCCCATTTTCAAGTGTTTGTTGAGTTATCTTGCAGGAACAAGTATTATTGATAGCATTGGACAAAGGGATAAAAGCAAGGATAAATCATCGGATAAGCTAAGTATTCTGATTAGTATTTTAGGCTATTTGTTGAGTGCTTTTATTTCTATTGTAAAACCCTAGATCTGATTTTATAGAAATATATTTAATTAAGTTCTAGGCATTTGAAAGATAAACAACATATAGTGTGCACTTAGGGTTAATTATGTTTGTGCATTTCTTCTTGAGCCCTTGCTTAAAGGTTGTTTGTTTAGAACCCTAGGTTAGAAAAGCATTCAAAGGAAGAATCATTCTAGGGTTAGCTCTTGTATTCTTGCATTTCTGTATTTTTGCATTGTCCTTTATCTTTTATAGCATAGATCTAGAAAGGCCAAATCTAGGTGTTTGTCTTGAATCTCATACATCAAACATTCCTAAAATTCCTGTGGACTTGGAGCGAGTCCTTAAACCATTCCTAGTGAACCCTTCCCCCTTTAGCATCGAGTGTAGAGAACAACATAGCCCCCATGGTTCACCCCATAAGGCTTCTCTTCTCTCTTGCGGATCCAACCTTTTGGGAATCGTATGCGGTAGGGCGGTTTTCCCCCTCTACATCTTTGGTGAACCCGATGTGAACACCTCCTTTTATTTTAAACCTTTAAACAAGATCATTAAATTTATTTGTGTGATTGGAGAATCTTAATAATATCTTTAAAAATATTTTTGTTTCTATTGTTAGCATTCTCTTCTATCCTTTCACTTTTCTAATGGCTCCTATCCTTAGAAGTCAGTGAAAGCATCTTGAATCTAATTGTATTCCTCTGAAATATGATCAGATTGATAGAGAGGATCCTAACATAGATCCAGAAGAGCAAGACAACATGGATACTGAGATGAGTTTTGATCCTTATGAGGGACCTAATGGTAGCTTTGTATTTTCATCATTTGAGCATATTTGGGGCTTTATGAAGGCTAATAGGGATAGGATATTGGGAGGCATGGAGCGAGAAGCTCACCTCGAAAGAGATGAGACTCCTCCACCTCCTCCAATAAGCTCCCCTATGCTTAACCAGGAAAACCCCTTGCCTAAATCAGTGCATCTTGATAAGTTGAACTCAATTATTGATACTACTACTACCACCAACATTGGAAGGAATATGCAAGCTCCTCCAATTAGTAGTGTCACTCAAAAGTGTTTTCAATTTCTTCCTCAATATTCTAATATCAACACTTTTGCTTTTGTTCTTCCCAATGTTAGTTGTCCACTTTCACAAGGTGCCACATATAACAATAATATCCATACTTCCAACCTGAATCAAGCATTGGTTCCTCAACACACATATGGGAATCTAGGAACAATGCATAACAGTAATCCAAAAGTACAAAATTTGGCAAATATGGTGAAGCAATTGGTTTCAAAAGTTGAGATGATTCAACCTTCAAGTTTTACTTACAGTTATAAGGAAATGTGTAATCAGCCATTGGATCCTATTGTTGTTGCTAGACCTTATCCTAAGCACTTTCCTATGCCAGTTTTACCTATCTATAAGGGGATAGAAGATCCAATAGAGCATCTAAGAAGATTTAGAACAACTTGCCATGATCTCATTTATGATGATATGTTGTTGCTTAAAACATTTCCTAAGAGCCTTGGTGGTATGGCATTAGAATGGTATTATCGGTTGCCTAATTATTCCTTAAAGAGTTTTGAAGAGACAACAGAATTATTTGTTCAACAATTTGGTGCTTATATTGAGAAAGAAGTGACAATGAAAGATGTTTATAATTTAAAACAAAGTAAAGAAGAAAGCTTTTCAGAAATTTTGGCTCGTTGGAGAAGTTTAGTTGGACGTCTAAGATATACTTTACCTCCTAAAGATATGCTTGAGATATTTATTGGTAATTTACAAGAACAATTATCTTATGCATTAGAGACTACTACTATTACATCTTTTGATCAAGCAATTGATTTAGCAAGGAAAGTAGAATAGGCTCTCATCAGGAGAGGTCAACTCAAAGTTAAGGAAGAGAAACCTACTAAGTCTCAACATAAAAATAGACATATAGGAGGTGATAATGGAATGGATAGTAGGCCTGTTAATAATGTTACTAACAACCTACAAAATATAGTACTTCAAAAACCTCCACAAAGGAATTTTACAAGGCTTAATATGTCTATGGAAGCAGCTTTGAAACAACTCTTAGAAGCTAAGGCAATTGAGTTACCTCCTATTAGACAACCAGATACTACGACTCATTGGTATAAGGTAGGTCAACATTGTGCATATCATAGAGTGGAAGGACATTGGATGAATTCTTGTAAGAAGTTGAAACATGTAGTTCAGGATCTGATTGATGCGGGATGCATTGACTTAGGTAATTCTCAAGCAGTGAATAATCAAGTACCTATCCAACAAACTGTAACTACCAATCAAGATATGGGAATATTTAAAGATCCATTGCCAAAACATAATCAACAAGCAACAAATCAGGTGGCTCATCAGAATGAGCCTCCTCCCTATGGTAATATGGTTGGCATGGTTGGGATAACTACAAGAAGACAAGCTCAGACTCAACATCATCAAGGACAAAATTTTGTATTACAACCTAGTTCAGTTTTGAAGAACAATCAAGGAAAAGTTTTAGATACAAGGACTCCACCTATTGTATTGAGACCACAACCTAAGGTTTCATTTGATCTCCAAAAGCAGTTGGCTAGTACTCCAACAAAGATTTTAGTTTTAGAACTCCTTCAAACTTCTCCCAACCATAGAGATGCTTTGATGGAATTTTTAAAGCAACAATCAGTTCCTTCAGATATTTCTCCCAATGCTATAGTTGATGTCGTAGGTTCTCTTGGGATACATCATATCTCATTTTCGGATGATGATAAACCTTCCTCAAACTTGCAAGAAGATTCTTCACTTTACATCACTACACTTATTGGGGATACTTTTATCAAGCGAATTTTGATTGATAATGGTTCTTCCCTCAATTTGTGTACATATCAATTCTTTCAAAAATTTGGATTAAAAGAGGAAGATTTAACAAAATATGATATCATTATAAAAGCTTTCAACAATGAGTCCCAAGAAGCCTGTGGTGTCATATCTCTTCCTCTCAAAGTTGGGCCTAAAATATTGGATACTTTGTTTTATGTGGTACATTGTCCTGCATCTTTTAATCTTCTTCTTGGACGTCCTTGGATTCATGCAATGAAGGTCATCCCTTCTACTCTTCATCAGTGTCTCAAGTTTGAGTTTAAGAATCAAGTTATCACCATTCCGAGTGACCCTCGACCATTTGAATTTTGTTCAAATGTAGAGAGAGCTCGATCTGAGTTCAACCTATGTCCCTCAATATCTTCAATGGTCTCTCTGCATTCCTCATCTCAAATATCAGAACAATTTCAAAATTTAAAAATGAGTGAGGAACATATCTTAAATTTTTCATCTCAGGATCATGATAATCAGTTTCTTCAAGAACCTCTTATGGATCTAGCTAAGCTACCACCATCACCAAGAACCATGGGTTTACCCCATAAGAAAGGTGATGTTGTACACTTTGGCACGTGTACCTTTGTCTTCGTAGGAACTACCTTCGAGGATAAGATACGTGGTAGCAACCCCTCTCCCATTGAGCATTCTTTTGCTCATTGTTACCTTTCCAATGATTACCCACTTCCTAAACAGATCCTATCTAGTATGGGATATGTAGGTAAAGGTTTGGGGCCACAACAGAAGGGCATTCAAGAGCCTTTGGATGTCGATATCTGGCCTAGGAGATGTGGCATAGGTTTTATACCTAGTAAAGACCAACCTTTACCATTTGACAATGATGATCATCTTATGACTTACGCTGAATATATGGATTATCAAAAGTCAGGAGTGGGTGATGAGGATGATGGTCCCCCTTATTCTTTTGATGTCTTGTTTTACAATATGGTTGATTATGTGTATGTTCTAAAAGTAAACCTTCTATTTTAAAAGAGGATCCTACTTCGTTGTCCTATAGCGATCTTGCGAAGTTAGGAATTGCTCCTCCTTATGTTAAAAAGAATGGTTATGTTCGAGAGTGCATTGATTATCATGCTATGGCTACCAAAGAAAGAGCTATGAAGGAGCCTCTCCATAATTCTAATTATCGAGAAGGCTTACCTTTTAGATATTTCTTTGACAAAATAGTCCATGGCACACCTATTATTTTTGTTAAGAAAGGCGACACACTTAGATGTTGTGTCGAATTTCATTTTACTTGCTTAAATTAATTAATAATAAAACATGAAAACAAATAAAAATTGCATCAAATCAATTAATCATCATTTAGCTATGCATTTGCATTTCCATTGCATCCATCTGCTTGCTCATATTGCATTGTTGCTTGTCATCCTTTTGCATTGTTTGCCTGACATTTAATTCAACTTGCATGCTTGAATGTCATATTTTGCATGATTGCTTGTTCATGACTACTTGATCATATAGATTTTTGGGGATCTTGCGACAATGGCATGTGATGATACCTAGTTAGGTCATAGCTCACATGCATTGCACTCTCTCTAGGGTTCTGATGCCTAGTAAGATCCCCACCTAGGGCTTTCTTCTTCAATCTTCTTTCTTGCTTTTTGCTTCTTCAAATGTCTTCCTTAATCTTGGAAATAGTGAGAGTATCTCTTAGATCAAGGGTGATAGTTCATTAATATTTCCTTGTCTTTTTCGTTGCTCTTCCTTTTTCTTTGTCTTCCTTTGCTTTTGACAAGGAAATACATGTGTTTTGTTTCCTTCCTTCTTAAGTTGTCTTCTCAGCACAATTGCACACACTCACTATCTTGTTTTCTGCTCTAAACCCCTATCGAGGGTAGCACTCACCTAATATATATTTTATCCTTATATTACACCCCACATGGGATAGCTATACATCCTAGCGGGTATCTTATCAGATATGATCTTCTATCGGGTTATACTCCCTTTTGACTCAACGGGCTCAACACCCCATTATAGGATAAGCTCCTTGGCCATTTTTAATAGGCCTCGACATACATCCTAGTGGGTAATCACCCCACAATAGTCAATAAGTGAGCAACCACCCATAGCGGGTCAGAATCCAACACCTCATCCCTCTTGGCGAGCACTACACCCATAGCGGGTTTAGCTCCCCTCTTTTTTGGTATGATTCATAGTATTTAGTCACATTGGTCCCTTGCGACCTACATTGATTTCAATACTATGTTTCACCCATCCTTCTCTATTTCAGATGGTTGACCTTTGGATTATCTTCTTCTTTGTCTTTCTTCTTCATCTTCTCTCTCTTCTTCTTCTTCGTATTGTTGGTTTTCTTTCCTTGTCTTTTTCTCATTTTCTTCTTTCTTCCATCCATTTTCATCCATGCATTTCATATAGCCTTGCATTTAAGATAGATTGCATACATAAAATATCAAATTAAAGAACATCTAAGATAATAATCAAATCACATGCACACATTCACAAAATATAAAAGAGAAAGTAGCTATGTATTACTCGATGAAAAGAGAGAGATACAATCATGTCTAGTTGGTGTACCACAGTCCAGTCTTGGTACACTCAACCAATCCCTAGGGGTGCATGCCATAATAAAAATTGGCATGTCATCCTGATCCCTAGCCTAGCTCTGAGATCCTATCTCCTCTACTCCACCCGAAGGAGGAGGTGGTCCAGGCAACCACATACCCACGGACGGTGATGTCGAGAATATTTATGATCAAGATCGTGACCTACTAGCTGACTAGAGGGATGGAGGGAGTGTCACTCTCTACCCCACTAGTACCACCTAGTAGTACATGGTCTCATAAAAGGTAGCCCATTGAATGGCCACCTCCAGCCTCTCCCCTACCCTCTATAGCTCCACCTATAGAAGGTGGACTCCATCGCTAGCCTAGCTACTCCCAATGATAGCCATCCCCTCTACCCGAGCCCTCTAGTGCTCTATATCCAGATGGCTCACCTCTCCTCAAAGATGATCAACCTCTACTCGAGCTACATCCCTCTCCCTCTCTATAATGCTCAATGAGCCTCGTAGTCCCTCGATCCTCTTGGACCTATCCTCCTAGAGTAGGTCCACCTACCTCTATAGAGTCACCACCTATGCCCATAGTACCTCTACCTCCTCCCTTAGATCCCCTCATCCTAGAGCCTAACCCTAGCTAGATACTACTGATGTGGAGGTCTCTCCTAATCCTCCACCTAGTAGTACCCTAGCCTCTATGGGGGTAACTCTAGATACCCCTATCTCCCTAGTCTCGATAGCACTGGTGTCCTCCATCACCAACTCAATCCTGACTCAAGCCTACCTCTATCTCAAGGCTATTAGTCCCTACTGAGCCCTCTCTATGGCCCTATGAGCTACCTCTCAAAATGCTCACTACATGCCTAAGCCCATCACCTAGCACCTCTATATCAAAACTAGTAGGGAGACCCTACGGGGCATGACTCCTCTATACCATCGCTAATAGTCGAAGGCCACTCCGCATTATCCACCCTAGGATCCACATAAGGAGGATCATCTAGGTCCTCCTAGCCCACCTAGTTAGGTCAAGTCTACCTCCTACCCCTAATAGGTCCCAGTAGACTCTATGGTACCAGTGATCCCCTAGGTCTCAATAGAATCGAAAGACCTCTAGCTCCCCCTTCTCTATCATCAACCACCTGATCCTCCTAACCCTCACCAACTTCATCCTATCCTCAACCCATCCTAGGTGTAGATGCTAGGGTCACCATACTATCTTGGCCTCCCTCAACTCATCTACTATCCACCTCGCTAGTGGTAGATGTATGACATAGGTCCTCATGACCTACTCTAGGGATCTGGGCCATCTATATGCTATTGGTCACTTCGAACTAGGCAATGGACCTAGTAGTGCATCTCGATCTCCACATCGCTATGTGCTCCTAGCTCCATACCTAGAGCAAATTCGTACACACTATCCTATATACCACTTGTACATGATATTGTACAACATCCTATACAAATGGGCCAACACATATGGACCCCATGCGAACCTAACTCTCTAGTCTCGCATGTCTACCACTACACCCACCATCACCCATGGTAGATATTACATGCTAGTGTGGCACATCACATACCCACAACCACCCCACAAAGCATGATCATCAATGGGTCTACCCCATACCACCCCACTAGGTCATCTATGACTATGGTGCTCTCCCGCACTTGGTGGGTCCAGCCCCTCAAAAATTATTGCAAGGTCATTGGTCTCCCTCGCACTCTATAAAATACTCTCTCCTCTAATGGGGATGCACAAGATGTGCCACACATCCTCTAGTGTGATGGTCATCTCTCTCATGGGTAACCGGAAGGTAGATGACTCTAGGTACCACCTCTCTGCTAGTGCTATCAGTAGAGCCCTATCTGCCTCCACCCGAGGTAGTCTAGCTAGGTGGTCTAGCCCCACCACTACCAATGTATCTTTCCTCTACCTATCCGAGTACCTCTAGCTCCACCTCTAGGGAGCCTACTCTCCACTCATGGCTCTCGAGTACCCTAAGCTGCAATAACAACAAAATAAGAATTTTTCCATTAATAAATTTAATTAAAAACTTAACACATTAAAATTAATTAATTAATTTAAAATCAATCAAAATTCATGGCACAATCAAATTCCACATCTTTAAAGTTGTTTGCTTGCATCCTTTTCCCTTCTTCCTTTCATTTTCTTTTCCCTCTTTTTTTTTTCCTTTTTCTTTTTTTTTCCTTTTTCGGTGAAATCATGCCTAGTCGATTTTTCTAGGTGTGATTTTGCTACTACTACCCAGGGAAAAATTGTGGTCAGGTCACGATATTGCACCTAGGTCGTACATAGCAAAACCATCGGTTTTGGTGAAAATTGCTAAAAAATGCATGAAATTTTGAAAAATTTGAAATGCAAGAAGTGGTTTTCGACCCTACTTGTGCCCGCTCCGCTTTCATGCCGGCTTTGCCCCTCACGATCATTGAATGGTGTATCGGTAGTGCCATCTCCTCCATTTCTCTAGAGCTCCTTTCTTCTCCCTCACGCAGTTAAAATGAATTAGGGTTTTACCCCTTGTTTTTGCATGCTTTTTCTCCTTTTGGTTTTTCTTGCTTCTTCTTTTGAGTCTACCTTTTTGAGTTTTTATGAGGAATATGTCCCTCATAAAACTTGAGGGGGCACCCTAGCCTTAGAGGCATTAATGTCCCTAATGCCTCGATTTGCATGTAAAGTATGAAAGTGTTTGGAATAACACTATTTTTGCACCATCCCTTTCTTCTAAACCAACCACCCCATTTTTGCTTGTTGTCTTTTGTTCGTGGGTGTTTACATATTTTCTTTGACACATTTATTAGGCCATAAATGCATCAAAGAGGGGGTAAAATGTAGACACAAAAAATTGACCCACTTTAGTGGGCAATCTTCCCTGAGCCCTCTGGGGGACCCCTTAGACTTGCCTAGGGCAAGGGCAAGGCTTTCCCCCTTGTTTTGCTTGTTTTCCCTCTCTATGCAAAATCGTGCCCGGTCCTTGACGGGGTGCAACTTCGCATTGCGATATCATGATCGGCCCGGATGGGGCACGATTTCACCTTTTAGGGTTTGACACATTAAAACCCTAATTTTTTGGGGTTGGCATGTTTTACGTCGGCCCTCCTTGGTTTTCCTACTCTTTCTGCCTTCAAATCCGCTATATAAGGAGGGTTTGAATTCACTTTTCACACACAAGTTAACACACGCTCACATAATCGACACTTGATGATTTATTGCTCGCATTTGATTTCTCGCAAAGTGTTTTGTTTGATCTGCATCCTTCTTCTTATTTTGCAAGCAACTTTGAAGTGTGGAGTTTGATTGATTGTCTGTTGCATTGGATTGTTGTTGTTCGCTCTTGGTGGATTGTTGTTGGAGCCCTAAGGAGAGATTGACCATCCAGGAGATCTAAAACCCTTTTGTTTTGCTTTTGCACTCTCTGCTAGGTGAATTCACTCTTTTGCATGCATATTTGGATTTTTTGAATGACGTGATCGAGCTTCTACACTTATCTTTTATTTTTTGCATAGTTTATGCGAAATCATGCCTAGCCTACTTGGGGGCATGACTTCACCTTGCGTTATCGTGATTGCCCATTACGGGGTATGATTTCACCTGAGACCAATATAGGGGTAATCTGTTGTTCCTATTTTCTTCATTGCATCATAGACTGCATCTAGAGCATAGTGGCATATTCTATTCTATGATTTCTGCATTCTATTTTGTTGTATTGTATTATGTTTGCTTTTCTCCAAAGGTCAATTTTCGCTTTTAATTATCAAAGGTCAGCTAAAAGGACCTAGGGGGCTTGATTGTTGTGCCTCCAAGTATTGTTATACAATGGCCTAAGTAGGCCCCCTAACGCTAATCCCATTTTCAAGTGTTTGTTGAGTTATCTTGCAGGAACAAGTATTATTGATAGCATTGGACAAAGGGATAAAAGCAAGGATAAATCACCGGATAAGCTAAGTATTCTGATTAGTCTTTTAGGTTATTTTTTGAGTGCTTTTATTTCTATTGTAAAACCCTAGATCTAATTTTATAGAAATATATTTAATTAAGTTCTAGGTATTTGAAAGATAAACAACATATAGTGTGCACTTAGGGTTAATTCTGTTTGTGCATTTCTTCTTGAGCCCTTGCTTAAAGGTTGTTTGTTTAGAACCCTAGGTTAGAAAAGCATTCAAAGGAAGAATCATTCTAGGGTTAGCTCTTGTATTCCTGCATTTTTGTATTTTTGCATTGTCCTTTATATTTTATAGCATAGATCTAGAAAGGCCAAATCTAGGTGTTTGTCTTGAATCTCATACATCAAACATTCCTAAAATTCCTGTGGACTTGGAGCGAGTCCTTAAACCATTCCTAGTGAACCCTTCCCTCCTAGCACCGAGTGTAGAGAACAACACAACCCCCGTGGTTCACCCCATAAGGCTTCTCTTCTCTCTTGTGGATCCAACCTTTTGGGAATTGTACGTGGTAGGGTGGTTTTCCCCCTCTATAGACACATGAAATTGGTCTTGGAAAGGTTAAAGAAGGAGAAGTTGGTCAACCTGAAGAAATGTAGTTTTATGAAAGAGGAATTGGTGTACTTAGATTTTGTGATTTCTCAAGAGGGGTTACGGATGGACCTTGAGAAGGTCAAGGCCATTGTGAATTGGCCATCACCTAGAAGTATGTTTGAGACCAGGAGTTTCCATGGTCTCACAAGTTTCTATAGGAAGTTTATAAAAAACTTTAGTGGAATTTTTCCTCCAATTACAAAAATGATGAGAGGGGAACAAGAATTTAAGTGGACAACTCTAGTAGAAAGAAGTTTCCAAATATTGAAAGAGAAGATAATGGAACAACCCATCATAGCTTTGCCATATTTCAATAAAGTCTTTCAAGTGGATTATGATGCAAGTGGGAAAGTTTTAGGTGGATTATTGAGCCAAGAAGGCAAGCCCACTGCCTATTTCAATGAGAAGCTAAATGAGGCAAAGAGGAAATACTCGATCTATGACCAAACAATTTTATGTCATTATTCAAGCCCTAAGTATTTGCTTCCATAAGAGTTTGTCTTGTTCACAGATAATCATGCTTTACAATTTATAAAAAACCAAAGTAAGTTGAGTCAACGACATGAAATGGGTGGAATCATTGCATGGATATTCATTTGTCTTGAAGCATATAAGCAGTCATTTATATCGAGTAGTGAATACCTTGAGCAGAAGAAAATTCTTGGTCAACATGATGCAAATCGAAGTGATGGGTTTTGATGTTATGAAGGATCTTTATGATGATGATGTAAACTTCAAGGAAGCTTGGGCAGCATGCAGTATTCCTACTATAGAGGGCATGATGCCATGGTTGGATTACTTCATCTAAGGGGAATTATTTTTCAAGGGATAATACTTTTGCATACCATGAGGTTCAGTGAGGGAGAATCTGATAAGAGATAAACATCGTGGAGGACTAGATAGATAATTTAGAGTGGATAAAATGATGAGTCAACTTTGTGCAAGTTATTTTTAACCTGGAATGAATGAATATGTAAGAAAATTTATGCAATATGGTATAGTTTGTCAATATGCCAAATGAAGAAGCCAAAATACTATGTTATATCAACCATTACCAATGCCAGAGAGGCCATGGGGGGACATGAGTATGAATTTTGTTCCTGGGTTACCGAGGACACAAAAGGGTAATAATTTTATTTGTGTTGTTGAAATATTCTCAAAGATGGCACATTTCATACCTTGCAAGAAAATGAATAATGCTACCTATATTGCTAATTCATTCTTTCAAAAAGTTGTAAGATTACATGGTTTGCAAAACAACATTATATCATATAGGAATGTGAAGTTTATGGGTCACTTTTGGTGCATCTTATGGAAAAATATAGGTACCAAATTGAGCTTTAGTTCAACGTATCACCCATAAGCAAATGGACAAACCAAAGTAGTGAACATAAGCCTTGAAAACATGCTACGATGTCTAGTTGGCAAGAAACCACAATTGTGGGATACCGTACTAGCCCAGATAGAATTTGTATATAATAATTCATCAAATAGAAGTACAACTAAAATTCCATTCCAAATTGTGTATGGAACTCATCCCAGAGGATTCAATGAGTTGCAGAGTATAGTTGATTTGTAGAAACCTAATGCTTTAGTAGAATATTTTTCTAAATATATGCAAGACTTACATTAAGAAGGGAAGGTCAATTTGGAAAAGAATGTCATGAAATACAAGCAACATGTTGACCTCAAATGTTGGGCAAAGGAATTCTAGGTTGAAGATTTAGTATTGGTGCATTTGTGAAAGGAAAGGTTTCCCAAAGGAACTTACAACAAGCTCAACTAGAAGAATATTGGACCTTGTAAGATCTTGAAGAAATTTGGTGCTAATGCATATGAAATTGAGATTCCAAAAAGGATCGATATTTCATCAATATTTAATATCATTGACTTGTATCCATACTATGGTCAACCTAGAGATGAGGATGAAGATCATATAATTGATGTTTCAGTAGAGCAATGGATAATACAACTGCTATAGAAGGCATACGATGAAATTGAAGCAATCATATGTTCTAGAGTAATAAGACAGACAAGAGGTAATGCATATAATTAACGAAGAGAATGATGCAACAACATGGATGAATGCTTATGATATTGCCAAATGTGGAATATTTTTTGAAGGTTCTAATAATGTTCATGAAACATATTTTTGGCCTAGTGAGTATGATGTAGGAGCATCCATGTGTAAAACCATCTAACCCAAACTAGAACATTAACCATTTGGGCAGTTGAAATGTCCAGGTGGTTATGCAATAACTATTTCTAGAACCTATAAATGGAATGGGGAAAAAGACAAATGAGAAAGGGGGAGAAAAAGAGAGAAGCAAAGATCACAAATCTCTGCCATGTATTCCCAATGAAAATAGAAGATATACATTTTTACCACTGCATGTTTACATGATTTTTGCTTTGTGCTATGTAAGTTGTATGTTGTAGTTTGCTTGGGTTTGCTTGGATTAGTGTGTGCAGGGTTGCAGGTGAAGAAGCAGATCATGATTTGTCCATGATTAGAGATTAAATAATTTATCCCTTACCCCTTACCATATTGCTAACTAAAGAACACTCTTATCTCTATGTCGTGATGGAAAACTATTATTGTTTAAGAAGTGAGTGCTGACAAGAGAGATGCACATTGTGAGGGAATTATTGTCATGAAGATAGAGAGGAAGTGCGGACATAGGAAGTGTCATCAAAGGAAGTGCTAGCATGGAAGTCTCGTCATTAGGGATTTTTGTCACAAATTTTCCTTCCATTGAGGATATATCTGTCATTAGGGATTCCTATCATGAAATTTCCTTTCATCAAAGAAGTATCTGTCATTGGGGATATCGTCATGAAATGGCTAAAATAAGGTGTCAAATAAAATTTGTTGTCAGAACTTGTCGTCTTATGAAGTCCAATTAAATCATACAATATGGTAAGTAAGGAAAGGCTATTATAAAATTAAAATCCTCTCCACCATTGCATCACAAGCCAAAAGAGGAGTACCCTTATAATTTTTTGACTTCAAATAAATTATGATTCAAACTAGAAACCTTAGTAGTTGCTATGTATTTAGACCATCGTACATTTGAACGCTATCGTACAACCATGTAATTAGACCACTATATAATGAATGGTGTCATACTATGAATGTGGTTGTATAATTAAAGAATATATCATACAATTAGACCAATAGTACAATTGTATGACATTGTACAAGGGGTACATGTGTGCCATCTTGAAGGAATGTCATTTTATGCAAAGAAGTATTGTCATCTTATAGGACCATTGTATTAAGATATTGTTATTGTAGATGTTTACTTTTTAAATGCACATGTGATTACCATGACTCTTGAGGATAGGAACTTGTGCTTCTTGAGAATTTTCTTCATAGGAGGATGCCCTTCTCCTGTCTACATCAAAAATAAACTCAAATGTGTATCAATTTGGGAAGCCAAAGAAAAATATCATAGGTGTTAACAAGAAGTGGAGCTAAGTCCACTCATAAAAATAAAAAGTGATGATAAAACTGATATCATGGAATATTAAGAGTATAAATAAGACACCTAAAAAATATTTAATGAGGAATTAATAGGTTGTTATAGTCTTGAGTTTATTTTAATAAAAGAAGTAAAATTAAGTAGTGAGAAATGTAAGGATGTTTTTAAAATTTTTAGAAGATGGGTGTTTGTCTAGCAGTTTCTTCTATAAGAGCTTTAGGTAGTATTACACCAATATGGGACAAATGTAAATGGGATAGTCAATTATTAAAAGCAAAAAATAATTGGGTTGTTGGACTATTTTGTACGAAAGAGGAAAACATCAAAGTTGGGGTTATAAATGTATATGCTCAAACCATATAAGAACATAAATAGGTGTATAATTATGATGTTGGTGGTGGTGGTGGTTCTTAAATAGGTATTACATTTTTAAGTTAAAATAAAACACCAACATTGTAACAACCCAAAACTACCAACCCAATTTTTTTTGAAGAGCACTTACAAAACACAGGCTCTCAAGGGAGACACCCTTATAATAATTAATTTCGTATACAATGCTTTACCATATTTGAGTTCCAAGTAATTGTAAACAATACTCAGTGGATAGGAGAGGCCACTCCAGTAACTTCTAGGGTTCACCTTACTAAATGTATGTTGTTAGAAGGAACCTTAAGTGGTCCCCCCACCTTTCCTATACCCTTATCGGTATAAGAGCATGTGACCATGATGTAGAAATTACCCTTTAAGGCCCATAACACTTAAATGGGAATGCTAATTCCCTAACCAAACTCTAGCTACTCCTAAACAAGTTATTTAGCATAGAGCCTTGGTGCTTAGTTACCATGCCTCTATGGGCTAACTAAGGTTATTATCACTTCAACAATAACTAACATGATCTTCGGATCCTACATGATCAAGGAGTCACCACTATTGTCTTGTGAATAGGTTTTCCCACACACTTGATCCTACTCGATCAAGGTGTGACTACTCACAAGTACCCTAGCTATTGTATACACACAACTCCTTCTAGGTTCATGATATCCTAGCTATTGCATTCTTGCAACTCCTTCTAGGACTCTCGACTACCTGGCTATTACATTCACACAACTCCTTCCAAGATTGGATTTCATGGTTTACAAGAGGAAATTCTACCCACCCCAAGGATAGATAACAACAATAATATTACCATAAAGCTAAAACAAATCATTAAGCATAAAAGCACATTACAATATTCATATCAAAGGAAATGTGCTAAAGATGAATTCCTCTTAACCACAAACTAAACTATGCTCTTATCAAAACATGAATATCAAAATATTTCCATCAGCATGTATGTATTAGCAATATAACCTATATCTCTAGCATAAGCATGAATTTCAAACTGTTAATGGTGCACATTAATAACCATCTCAAGAGGTTACTCAAGAGTGCAACTCCAAGTTAACATTAAACAACATAATCATTTAGTTTGAACAATACTCAAATATACAAAACATATTGATCAATCCAATCATTAAAAGCTTTTAATTACCACAACTTCTAAACATTCAAAGTTCTATGAAGTCATTCCCAATTATCCTTGAACCAACCACAAGCCAACAAGTCTCTTTGTGATGGGGAAACCACCCACAAATTTATGAGGTATACTTAGGGATCAGCTTAACTCTTCATACAATGCAACTTAAAACATATATTTCTCTACTATGTAAACATCCATGCATTAAACATAAACAAACCAACCAAGGAGAATCCCATACTTCTCCTTATAATAATTTTTTAACTCACATAGGTCTCAAGAATTATTATACATGCAAGATCAGAACAACTCTTTATGCAATGCAACTTAAATATGCCACACTCTACTATGCACATAACATAAGCAAGCTATAAGAAGATCATCCTTATTTTTTTTATAATGATCCCTTAACCCATAAAAGTCTTAGGAATCATTATAATAATTTTTCTTTTCAATCCAACATCAAACGTTCAACATCAATACAAGAGAATCACATACTTATCTTTATAATAATCCCTTAATCTACGTAGATCTCAGAATCATTATAATAGTTTCTATTTCAAAATCAACATGCATTAATCCATGATTCCTTAACTATCATATGTCTCATGAATAAAAAAGTAGTTTCTATTTCAAAACCCACATTAAACATACAAAAATCAATACAAAAGAATCACATACTTCTCTTTATAATAATCCCCTAACTCACAAGATTCTAAAAAATTATTACAATAGTTTCTCTTTCAAAACCAAATTAAACATACAAAATCAATACAAGAGAATCCCATACTTCTCTTTATAATAATCCCCTAACTCACAAGAGTCTCGGAAATTATTACAATAGTTTCTCTTTCAAAACCAAATTAAACATACAAAATCAATACAAGATAATCCCATACTTCTCTTTATAATAATCCCTTAACTCACAAGATTCTAAAAAATTATTACAATAGTTTCTCTTTCAAAACTAAAAAATATGCTTTAACTTTAACTTTCTATAAAACAACTAAAGAAAGGATTAAAGCAACTTATTCTAACATAAAGCTTTCTTTAACTTTAACTTTACTTCCCACAACTAAGAAATATTATAGTGTTTAATCAAACATAAAGCATTCTTTAACTTTAGCTTTCTTTACCACAACTAAGAAAGGTTAAAGTACTTAATATAACATAAAGATTTATTTAACTTTAACTTTCTATACCACAACTAAGAAAGGTTAAAGAACTTAATATAACATAAATATTTTTTAACTTTAACTTTCTTTACCACAACTAAGAAAGGTTAAAGCACTAAATTTAATCAAGGGTACTTTATTAACACGACAATAATCAAAGTACTTTATAAAAAAAGTGCTCGATAAAACACCAAAAAAATAAAGCAACTGAACATATAATCTGAGTGATGGACTGAATCATGAGTGTTGGATTAAATCATATAAATCAAAGCAATTTAAATAAAAATAACAATAGAGCCCTTCATAAAATGAAGAGACAATGCGCTAGATTATACATCAAATAATCCAAGGACTAACAACATATAAAACAAGTACTTAAAATAAAACATCATACCAACCAACTCTTAAAGAAACAAAAAGATAAAAGTGTTTGATTATGCTTCATATAATCTAAGAAAAAATAAAGGTCACTCTAACAAATACAAGTTACAACAAAAGAGGAACACACCACTTCTCAAAAGTGCTTACAAGAATGCTAGCTACAGACACAAAGGTACAACCCTCTAAGCGTTCTACACCCAGTGTGACCCTAAATAAAATAATGATAGATAAAAAGAACCATGCAAGAAGGGCAAAGCAACCATCAATAGGCTAGAGCACACAAAACAACTTAAGAAATAATTATGCCTCCCATGACAAATAGCTAGCAAATACATAGAGACTTCGATAGTGGTCTGGATCTTCCTCATGGTGCACACCACCCTAGGCAAACAACACAACATAGAGCCCAATCACTATGATCTTAGGGCTAACTATGAGTACACAACACACAACAAGGCATGACTCACTATTGAAACCTTACTCCATAATAATCCAGAATAAAAGGGAAGGTTGGCATCCAAAGATAAAACTCCCATAGCATAGCCCAAGATCACTCAAAATTGATTTGGATATAGAGCCCATCCAAAGATCATATATAAAACAAAGAGAACATATGCACGTAAAATAAAACAATATCAACGATTTTCAAAAGCATACTGCAAAATTCAATAGAGAAAAAACCTGAACTACAATTCTTCCTATGTCTCCATCGAATATTACTGCTTGAAACAAAGCTTCCTTCTATGCCTTCATTCCCTTATTGCTACCTCCAAAATCCAACCTTCAATCCTTGTTTTTCTTCCCCTTAAAACCATCGAGGGAGTTCCAAAGGAGGCCACTGTCTTCGAAATGCCCAAGAAGATGTTACAAGGACTTCACCACCTCACCATAAAGGCACCAACTAGTATGACCATAAATGGGAAATTTGAATCGATTACCCAAAGATCACATTTAAACATAAATGAAGGGAATGCTAAGGATTATTAATTCTTTATTCCACTTTCAAAAGCTAACATTAGTTTTCAATTAATAATATCACAAAATAATTATTACTTCACTATTCTAATGTAATAAAGCAAAGGTTGGCACATAAGGAAAAAATGATTTTTTTTTCTATGGGCAAAGTGATTAAGTTGTGCATAAGTTAAAGTTAAATACATTAAATTTTGATTAAAGGTAAAATTTCATTTTAATTTTTTTTGTGAGAATTATATTTTGGAAAGGATTCCTAAGGGGAATATTTGAAGGAAGCTTGATAGAAAGAAGAAAAAGGAATAGTTTAAAGGAGAGATTATGAGGTATGAAAATAGTTTTTACCACCAAAGTTTCTTATTGAAAGGGAAATAATTAGGGAGACAAAAGGAATTCATATGGAATTTATTTTTATTTTTTTTTAAATGAGGCAAAGAAAAATTTGTGAAGAAAATTAAAATTGAATAAAATATAGAAGACAAAGACAATCAAAAGTGATAAAATAAAAAAATAAATCTTGAAAACAAAATTTGATAGTTAGAAGAGTTGATTTGAAAGAAAGTAAAATAAGAAAGTTGACCACATTTTTAAGGATTCTACAATTTGAATTTTTTTAAAATGATTGTCTTCATAAAAAATTCATTTCACAAAGTGATATATGATTAAAAAGACAAACTACATTAAGAAATAACTTCAAAAGCAAAAAAAATATTGTCATAAACATATTTTGAGATACAAAGAATCACCACAAACAAATTAGATAAAACCAAAATTTTGATTTGAAGATAACTTTCAGTATATTGATTCAGGAGCAAGCAATCACATGATTGGTAACCTATATTGATTTGATTCTATCCAAGCAAAACAAAGCATACCTATTAAAATTATAGATGATAAAATTTACTAGGGTCAAGGAGTAGGCAATGTTACACTTAGCCTACCTTTCTCTAAATGCACACTAGAAAATATTCTTTATATTCCAAGAAAAAAAATAACCTAATTTCAGTATCACAATTATTGGATAGAGGAATAATAATAGAATTCAAAGTCATCAATGATAATGTTTTAGCAAAATCCAAAATAATATTGAAACCCTTGGATCTTACAAAAATGTATATTTGCATTAGATGTGACAACACTCTAAAAAATATTTAGATTAGTTTCTACCATAATAACAATATTAGAATTCCAATCCCTTGGGCCCTGTAGTACTTGTGGGCGTGTCATGTTAGCGTAGCCGGCTACATAACAGTTTTACCTGATGCAACACTAGGTTATAGTGGTGACAAGGAGCGAGATTTGAACCCACGAAGAGGCGTAAAAAATTATAACGAGTTACCGATTCCTCTAGTATAATAAAAAATAACAATATTAGAAAAGGTATTTATAATTGAACACAAGATTTTTAGGGCAAAATAACAAGATATTGTTTCAACAAAAAGATCACCAAATAACACAAAAAAATCTTTTAACTTACAAAATCAGCCAAAACAGATAAGAAAAAATATTCTTATGGCAAAATAAATTCAAGAACAAGAAGACATATTGAATAAGATAAATAATTTTTTTAATATAGGTACTATATCAGCAAATGCATGGTGTGATCCTATAACAAAGTATAAATCAAAATAATGTAAAACATATCCCAAATGTCTCTTGGAAACCTATAAAGTACAATATCAAGAAAATGCAAAGAAATTGAAAAATGTGAGTTGTGACACTAATTATATTCATCAAAAGAAAAATATGAATTGTAATACATGTGATTTGAAATCCATAAAGATAATTACTTGTGATACAAGTAATTTGTACCCCATGAAGACTCATGTGAATTGTGATAAATACCATTGTGATGGCTTGTTACCTTCAAAATATTATAGAAATCGGGATAATGATGAATTTGAAAGGTACACAAAAGCAATTGGTACTAAATAGGGATATGATTTTATATCAGGGAATGATATGACAAAAAATAAAGAAGCCAAAGTTATGACAAGTTCCAATTACAACTATTGTGACAAACTTGCATATATAAAAGTTAAATGTTTGAAAGAACCAAAACCAACAAGTAGGAGCCTGAGTTAATATCAAAACCAAAGCTTGAAAGTCAAAGTCAAAGTGAGAGATTGTATCATGCCAAATAATGTAATAGGGGTGTTAGAGTTTATTGCATTATTTGGTACCTTGGAAGTACTTTGTAAATATTTGGTGTGAAGGAGTCTTGTAAATATTTGTCATTTAACAATCATTAGAGGTTTGTTATTATTAGGAAGTCAATAAATATATATCCCATATAAGAAATATAGATTCATATCTCCCATAAATTTGAGGAGATAAGTTTAGTTGATTTTAAAATGTCAAGAGTCTTTGTAAAATTTATTTGTAGAGAGGTCATGTAATGTGTGTGGAATAATGAGAGAAGTTTCAGTACTTTATTTGTACTAGAATGCCTTGTTTATCATCCACAAGAATATATTGAGTTTGTTTGAATACCTGTGTATCTCATTGTGATATATTGTGTGAGATTTGATCGTCAAATCTTATTGAAACTTAATTATATGCTAACACAAATGAGCTTCAAAATATGTTTCAATATTTTTGTTTACCTATTTTAAAATGAAAGGATGAATTGGTTTGTAATCTATCAAAATATGGTTCATACACAATCAAGTTGGAATATGAGAATTTAGAGCAAATACAATTTCCTACTATCAATGATTTCCATTGGAAGAATATTTGGTCAGTAGAGGTCCTCCCTAAGGCCTCAACATTCCTTTGGTTAGTCGTCTAAAGCAAGATTCTTATAGAAGAGAGTCTACAAAGAAGGGGATATTATTGAACTTTCAGGTATACCTTGTGTGAGGAGCATATAGAATCATCAAACCATTTAATTCTTCATTATCCCTTTGCTTACACCATTTGGGGCTACTTTTCAAAAATATGAGAAGATGTTGTTCAATCCATCAACATTGAATGACTTGATGAAATGTTGGATTAATTATTTTCAATCTGAAGTATTATGTATTCTATGGAGGATTGCTCTTGTCATTATTTTTTGGAATATGTAGCTAGAAAGAAATAATATAATTTTTAAAAAGAAATCTCAAAATCATGGTCAAATTTGGAACTATATTATTTTTATCTTACAAAATGTTTACATACATGGTGCTCATCATGGAAATTTTCAAGTATGGAAAAATATGTGTTAGCCTCTTAGTTATAGGATTTGAATATACATGAAAGGGTCATATGTGACAATAGAATTACCACAAAGGGTTTGCTTTGATATATGGTAAAATAGAAATGTCCATAGAATGGGTTTATCAAATCAAATTTTGATGGTGCTTATAAAGGAAATCTAGGAAAAGTTGGTGGAAGTCGTGTCTTTCAAAATAATGAAGGCAAAATTCTTGACAATTTTTTAGAATCATATGGAACTTCAATTAACAACTATGTAGAGGCTAGGGCACTTCTTATAGGGATTGTAATTGTAGTTGAAAGAAGGTTGGAAATATATTTCAATTGAGGGGAGTTCACATATTGTAATTTTTGTTATTAATAATAATGGATGTAGAGATTGGATTAAAAATAACATCATTGATGATCTTCACCAATTATCATTAGAAGCAATCTCTTAGAAATGTGAGCATATTTATAGAGAAGGAAATCAAGCAATAGATAATTTTGCCAACTATGGTGTTGATCTTCATCTTAGTGAAATTCAGAAGACAATTCGTTAAGTAAAATTTTATCTTTTAATTAAAATGATTACAAAGAGCTAAATACAAAAACATATTAGTTTGAGGAAGATAATATATTTAGTAGAAAAGGAAATAAAAAATATCTTTGATGAAAACAAGTTAATATGGTTTAATTGATCCAACAACAAATATAATATTTTAATATTATGATAGAAAATAAGTTATTATATACCAAAATATAAGTAAAAATTTGATTTGATAATTAATAACCCTCAATTTTGTATGGTGGTATGAGTTATAATGGTGACTATCACATCCCTGAGGGCAAGGTGGATTGGTAAGTGCTTGTTTGACCAGGAACTTACCAAGAAGACACCCAAGTTCAAACCTCGAAGGTAGCCTATTTACAAAGATAGTAGTTTGATCTAAATTCTCTGAGTGTGCGTCAGACCAAAGATGATGATGATGGTAAATGTAAGTGCAAGAAAATTAAACCATAAGAAGTGAACCTTGTATTGATAATTAGGTAGTGTTTAAATAGTTTAACAAATAGGCTATGATTAGCCTTTAGAATAATATATAAATATATTATCCTAATATAACGCTAACTAACGCGTTATGAGTTGCGTAACCCTAAAGGTAGCTAACAACTAACCTAGTCTAGGAAATCACGCTAACCTACTAACCAACTAGGTAGGATAGTTAACGTAGTCGAAATGACTACAATGACTAACTAACCAATGGTAAGTAGTAAAAAGTAAATACTAGTGGTAAAAAGTAATAGGCTACTTTTTACCATACGGTAAATAAAATCTACCTAATGTAGGAAATGGGGTAAATATCCCAAAATGATGGAATATTACTCTAACATCCCCCCTTATTACATTATTTGGGTAATGTATACCTATCCTCCTTTACAACAATATTTGGGTAAAGTATATAACTATCCAATACAGTGGAAGAAAATATCGATCTGCTGGTTCTTGCTTTCTCACAATTCTGGCTGCTTCTAAGCAAAAAGTGGGTCATTCCTCACTTTGTCTTCACACCAACGAATGTCCTTATAGTAATATCATCATCCAACCGAATTGCATGGGTAACCAACTGTTGCAATCGCTAGGTGTAGTAGAGTAGATCACTTCATACGAGGTTCATTCATTTACAATATGAGTTTGCAAAAGATAAGGTAGCTAAGGTGTCGGTCGCTACCAAAAATGCACCCTTATAAGTTCCCCCCTTCTTGTTGCAAAACATGTTGTATTTAATTTTTGAAAGAAGTATGACTAAGGTGTCGGTCGCTACCGAAAATGCACCCTTATAAGTCTTCTTCCCTTTTTACAAAAAATTGTGAAGAAAAGAAAGTATATCCCCCTTAATTGTAAAAGATGTGCAACTTAAGAATCTTTGTGAAGGATTTTACAAATATTGCCTCCTAGGCAATTTGACACCAAAAACTTCCCTCCTTTTGTTACAAGAACTTCAAACAATGAGAATTTGCTATTTATGAAGCCTAAAAGAGGTAAAAACACCCCTTTATTACAAGTACTTCAAACAAAAACTTGATGCTTTTTTATGAAGCCTAAAAAAGAGAAAGGAAATGATGTTTGCTCAAGGTGACAAAATTGTTTTCCCTCTACAATACTGTCTTATCAATAAGCACTCTGTGTGATTTTTCTGAACCAGAATCAGAATCGAAACTAGACACTTCACTAGCAATATTGCCTTTGTTTTGCTTTTGTGCTATGCCTTTGTCTTTCTTGTTTTGCTTATTTTTGAACCAACACCGATTGGTTTCATGGTTGTCCTTTTTACAATACGAGCAAAACCTCTTTTGAGATTTCTTTCCCTTAAATTTTGAAGATGATCCCCCCTTTTGAAAGTTTTATTTCTTCTTATCACCCTTATAGTTTGAATAAAGTGCATTGTTCGACACTTCATCATTTTGGAGTTGGTTTGCTTCCTCAGTTTGAAGCAAATTGACTAACTCCACAAAGGTGAAAACTCTTTGTGAAACATTAAGGGATGTAATCAAAATTTTGTAGGATTCGAGAAGAGCTCTCAAAATTACTGAAGTCAAAATGGTGTCTTCTACTTTGGCCCCTAAAGCATTAAGCTTAGACTTTAGATCTGCCACTTTGCAGAGGAATAGTTCTACTGATTCACCTGACTTCATATGGAGTGTATGAAGTTGTGTTTGAAGGTTTAGAACAGTTGATTTATTCTTACCTTCAAAAATGGTACAAAGAGCATCCCATGCCTCTTTACCAGTTTTAGCTTCACTTATGTGAGGCTAGATCTCATCAGTAGTTGCTAGGAGTATTAACATGAGAAGACGATTGTTCTTTTTGTCCCATGCTTTTTGATCTACTCCTGTTGTTGCAGGTCTTGATTCAGTACCATCAACTAAATCCCACATGTCCTCTATAGTCAAGATGGCTTTCATCTTAGTTTTCCATGTTGAATAGTTAGGACCCTTTAGCAATTGTGTATCAATTAAGTATTTATTGATAGTTGACATGATGAAGGTCCTACAATTTGAACTAAGATGATCTTTCTTTCACTCTTAAGTGATATTTAATGGCACCTGCCTAAAAATTCTCTTGAAGAGAGACAATCAGTTGGAGGAAATTAAGCCAAATAAATAAGAGATGAAAGATAATTCACTCAAAAATATATTTAATGGCACCTGCCTGAAAAACCTTTTGAAGAGGGATAATCAGTTTGAGGAAATTAAGCCAAACAAATAGAGTGAATTAGAGGATTTTGTTTGTAAGAGAGAATATCAAGTGAAAGTGGCTTTAAATCTGTGCAAGGATTTACACAAATTTGTGAAATTTTGGAGTATGGAGTGATCTTGATTCTATGACTTATAATTGCAAAAAGAAATAATGCAATAATCAAACAAGAATGCCCTCAAAATTCTTATCACTTAGGTGTCGGATGCAACCAAAAATGCACCTAATTTGCCATTGAAAGTGTCGAGTAAAATAAAAAATGCACCTTTTAGTTTTTGCAACAAAATGTGGATTTGTGTTGTGCAAAAATTGATATGTTTTTGTCTCCTCCTTGTCTTACAATTTTGCAAATAATGTGACAATAAACAATTGCCTATCTTTTCTAATTTTGCAAAATAAACAAGTTTGATTTGTTTTAAGTGCTCCTCACTTTTGTGTTACAAATTTGCAAAAGAAATACAATTTCTTGTCTTCCCCCCTTTGTTTTGCAAATTTAACAAATAGCACTCCTTTCAAGACAAGTTGACACACGACCCACGTTTGAAAGGCTTCCAGAACTAGTCAACACACGACTTAGTTTTTATGGGCCCAAGGTTACAATTTCTTCTCAATTTTGCAAAAAAAATAAATAAAATGTGCAATTTTGTCTTATATCCCTTCTTGGAGAAAACAAATGCACAATTTCAACTTTTGAATTTAAAAAAAAAAAAATTCAGTCTCCTTGTTGTCTAATTTGCAAAAAGAATTCAAGTTGGATCCTTTTTTGTATGCTAAATTAACAAGGTTGAGAAGAATATAGGTCTTTCTAATTTGCAATAAAAATAGGTCACTCTTATGTCTTATAGTCCCTCTTGGAGAAAACAATAAAAACTCCTTTTGATTTTAAAAATTGTAAAATTTGTCTCAAAAGTCTCTTAAATTTCAATTTTAATGCAAAATTTTAATTACTTTAAGCATAATTAATCAATAATAAAAAAAATTATGGTTTAAAAAATCAAAAGAAATGATTTTTAAATAAAAAATATTAAATTATTATTAAAAAAAAACTTAAAATAAAAAAAATAATGCAAAAAACAAATAAAATTTACCTTTTATTTTCGGTGCCGATTGCTTTGGAAATGCTCCTTGGAGAAAAATATTATTATGACCCCGCTGGGAGTCGAACTTTAGACCCCGCGGGTGTCTGCCCTAAGCTGGCTCCTCGAGCCAGTCGGGCAAGCTTTCGACTTGGAAGCTATAGCGCAAGTGGTGCATTATATTCCTTAGCGCCCCACGCTAAAGAAAAAAAATATCCGGGATGTTATTTCCCACATTGCCCCTGCGGCAATGTTTCACTGCTTGAAAAGCCTTATCGCATAGTATAATCTTCGACTGCCTATAGGCAGTCATAGAAGTGCCTATTTTGTCGGAGAAACCAATGCCAAACTGACACGTATCTCCTCGAGACTTGTTTGTTGTGTCAGGTCAACAGGTCCACACATGCGCCACATGTCCGATCCACCTTGTTTCACGTGTCGTCCTCCAACTCAATACTGCCACGTCATTCGCCATGTATGCATATGCCACATCAGCTTCAGAGTCCATGTAGATGAATCATATAATGCCATGTCACAGCTAGCAACCACTCAATCTTGATGTCCCTACATCAGTCCAGGTGGCAGTTGCATAGAATTTAGTGCCCGCATCGATCTAGATGTCAACACTTTGTGCGTTGTTCTGTCCTCTCCCGAGAGACAGTCTTGACAGGCTGTCAGCCCCTGTCAGCACTCCTACCCTTACGCTCGAGGGTCCGATCGTCGATAGAGGGCGCTCCTGCCCTCTGTCGAGCGATCCTGGTGGCCGGTAGGGGAGGACCGTTTGTCCTCTTGTAGCGGTCGTTGGACCGTAGCGGACTGCATGTCCTCTTACAAGGGCTCCGCCTACCTAGGTGGTTGGTCGTCTGTCCTCTCGTAGTGATCATTGGACCACGGAGGATCGCTTGTCCTCTCGCGGGGGCTCCTTCCTGCTTAGGTGGTTGGTTGCCTACCTCGGGGAGGGGCTTCGCGTCACCTCTATAGGCTATCAGGGCCCACTTTAGCACCCTTTGCCTGCTTGAAGGTGGGCCAGTTGTCGAACTTGATCCGATCGTCGGTCCAATGAGGAGGGTCTTCTTCCTACCCGCAAGAGTGGGCCACCTGCTTAGAGTGGTTCGAAGTTCCAGGATTTTACTACGAGCTACTTCAAAGAAAATCTAGCACAAAAAAAACCAGGGTTTGGCGAAAAACCAGAATTTCCTTGAGAGGAAATATTATATCGAATTTCGTGCCCGTTGCCTTGCCTGTGGAATAGGCTATGATACCAATGATGGTAAATGTAAGTGCAAGAAAATTAAACCATAAGCAGTGAACCTTGTATTGATCATTAGGTAGTGTTTAAATAGTTTAACAAATAGGCTATGATTAGCCTTTAGAATAATATATAAATATATTATCCTAATATAACGCTAACTAACGCGTTATGAGTTGTGTAACCCTAAAGGTAGCTAACAACTAACCTAGTCTAGGAAATCACGCTAACCTACTAAACAACTAGGTAGGATAGTTAACGTAGTCGAAATGACTACAATGACTAACTAACCAATGGTAAGTAGTAAAAAGTAAATACTAGTGGTAAAAAGTAACAAGCTACTTTTTACCATGCGGTAAATAAAATCTACCTAATGTACAAAATGGGGTAAATATCCCAAATGATGAAATATTACTCTAACAGACGATACGAATCTTGAGCGATTGGTGGTCCCTTCATGCTAGGTCAACAATAACAAAGCAGAATAAGTTTGATGGAAGCAACCCCTGTGGTTTGAACCCTGCACTTGTCAGTTACTAAAAATAGTCTGGTTGTGACCAACTCTTCGAAGATGACGGTATGAATCTTGAGCGATCGGTGGTCCCTTCACATTGGGTCAATAATAACAAAGCGGAATAAGTTTAATGGAAGCAACCCCTGTGGTTTGAACCCTACACTTATCAGTTACTAAAAATAGTGTGGTTGTGACCAACTCTCCTATATAACCGAAAAAAAGAATGATGACTATCACATTTGTTTATAAACTAAAACTAACAATAAATATGAAGTGTTATAATAGGTTACAAGACATATAACCAAGAAAGATTGCAGTGTGGCTTAATTCCTACCTGAAATAAATAATATGTTATAAAAATTAATACTTTAAATACAATTTAATTGATTTGTTTTGTAACGATATATTTATTTAAATATAATATTTAATAATTGCATTCCCTTTAAATGAGTTGAATAAAATAAAAGTAACGCGAAACAGGAGAGAGTTATTCCCACCGAAGCTTCTAAACGTGAAAATATCGTTTACGAATTAAAGAAAACAAGTTAAAAAATCGGTGAACTTGAATTTTGTTGCATTCACATGTGTAAAGAACAGATAACAATGTGTACCACGTAACCCACCTGATCATCGTTACAATTTCACGTTGTCCTTTGCGCATCCACAACCTTGTGGGGTGCATCCTAAACAGCTGGACCATGGGTATCAATCCCCACCATGGGCTGATGACGCCATGCGATGCTACGTGCACCCCACCACACCCACAGGCCACGGAAGCTTCTGAAGGTCTATCTAAAAACGTCATGTATGACGTCTTTTATGTATCCTATGGAGTCAATTGTGAAAGTGAATGTGTGGGATGAAGCGGCGCTGGTATTGAATCCAACTTAAACTACAAACACAGCCACAATAATTACATGAAAAAAAAAAAATCTTAGTTTAATGTAGATCTAGTTTTCATTGTGAAACTCGGAGATAATAATACTAGTCAAAATGTATATGTGTTTTTTTTTTTTGGCACAACATGAAAACTGAAAAACATTTATATAATTGAATGTGAAACTTACAAAGACATAAGGGTTGTATATAAGGACACTCTAAAATTAAATTCATTAATAAAACTTTTTGAAGAATTGAGAATAGAAAAAAAATAGGAAAATTTATCATCAAATGAAACGCATTATAAAAGATTATAAGAGGATGTTGAACTTTTTAACTTTGTTAGAATAATTTTTTTGTTCTTTTTTCTTTCTTAAATGTTGTTAAACTTTAGAAATTTGAATAGGAGGTTCAAGGTTTAAATTCAAAAAGGAGAAGGGTTGTACATCATACCCCATTTTGTATTAAATTATTTTTGTTCCATAGACTATTTTGATCTCATGGACATAACTAAAATCATTTCATTTCATGAAGGTGTTTGGGAAAACAAAGTAAGAACACCTTTTTACTATTGAGGTTTGTGAATTCTACATCATTAAGCAAACTCCCAGTTGGCTCTTGTAGGTTGATTTGATCACCCACATTCACAAATCCTTGCAAATCCAATCAAATTATGATTTTGCTTAAGTTTTGTCATCATTTTGCTAAGGCATCAACACAAGAGTGAGACTAAAAACATATTTTGGACACAAGTTGAAGGTCAGATGAAGATTCAACTACAAAACAAAAGTGAAAGGTAAGCCAAAGGATTGCAAGACAATTTAATACCCAATAACCTCTAACTAGACACAAAGGTTGGTTAAGCCAGGCTAGTCTAGCACGTTGTAGGAGCATCGAACTAAAACATTAGCTAGGTGTGATATCCAACATACAAAAGTAAGAGTTAGACATTTCCAAAGGCTAACGTAAGCATAGGTGCAACAAAAGTCTAGTATAATGACATTCATCACATAGTTGGATACAAAACTTTGGCTAAGGCAAAGCATCTAAAATGAAGCAATAGGCCATACTCTTGATGTAGTTGATGTCATTATAGGTGCTAAAATATCTGGAATCCAGCATATAGATGAATCCAAATTATGGCTAAGTATGGAGCCCTAGTCTTGCAAACAACCAATAGAATTGAAATTCCATCATCCAATATTAAAGATTATATATGGTCAAATTCAAAATTTTGTTAAGTATGGAGATCCAACTAAATAGAGGGTCAAAATTTTGGTAATACTAATGTTATCATAACAAGATGAAAGCTCTAACATTCGGTATCAAGGCAACCCCTTATCGCATGCGAAATATGGCTAAGTATGAGAAAATGGTCGAACTTACAAGCAAGCTTACATCTCCATCAAAGATGAAAAAGTACGACATCTAACTATAAACTATAATGCTAGACTAAAAAATTGACTAAGATATAGAGTCTGGCATAAAGGAAGCTAAACCGACAAGATCTCAATAATACCCTCAAGTTTTGGTATCAGGTAGAAAACTTTTGAACCTGTCCCAATCAATAGAGTAAACACGTTTCAACCAACCACGTAAAATCATTGCTACCAAATATCTTAATGGTTAAAGGCTTCCCCATCACACACCCGTTCCTACACAATTCGCTCAGTTATTAAGAGTAGTAGTTAAAAGTAAGCCTATCAAAATTCCAACACTTTAAGTAGAAGTATTAATGTTAAACTAATTAATACTTCACAAATCCATTCAAGTCAAGGCAAAAGCAACCAAGGCTTAAATTCAAAGATGTTTCACACCATTGTTTTATCCTAAAGTAGGTGGCTCTTTTAAGATAGTCCTAGACTATCACCAAGTTATTAAGGAGACTCATTGCTCCTCGACCCAATGGTATGAACATAGATTAATTAGAAAGCAAAAAATGCATCTACATGAAAGGGTATTTATCCATGTTACCCTAAGCTACCGATGAACAAGTCATCATCATCATTTTCCTAAATATCTCTCTTTGTGAGTGGTTCACCCCTAAGGTCCCATCAAAGAGAGCACCTAAACCTGCATCCACCAATACGTCAACAATACCATATTCTAAGCTAAAATAATGAAATCATCTTATCAAAAGACATCATAATATGCAACCATGCCATAATATAAACACATCAACTCATAGCTTACTATCCAAAATAAGCTTGCCAAGGAGCAATTATATTATATTGTTAAGTTTGTATTTGCATAACATGGTATGCAGTATTATAGGTTACCAACTAGAATTACAGGAGTAATGCTTGGGTAAAATACCAAAATGGAGTTTCTGACCACCAATTGCTATCAACTAGTGACCACCCTTCCATCAAGGACATGTGATGACCATACAAATAAAATGTGAAGGATGAGTTATTATCTTGATATGTCGACTATAAATAAGTGTTGTTCAGCTAAAAAAGAGGTGTACAATTATGATGTTGGTGATGGTGGTGGTTCTTAAACAAGTATTAAATTTTTTAAGTTAATATAAAACACCAACACAACCTACGATGATATGGCATTACAATCTCCTCCATTCATTTGATCAAGCTCATTCTTCATTCTTCATTTAAAATTACTTATCAATGTGAATTGTTACCGAAAAACATGAAAAAACTAAAAATAGTAATTGCAGTATTAGTTACTAATTAAAAACACTAAATAGGAGTTGCATTAACAGTTAGAAAAAACTCAACTTATAGTTTTAAAATATGGAAATCAAGAAGCTTTTGCCAATACATGCGTTCAGAAGGAGATATTGTCAATCGTCCTTGCTAGAGAGGAGGAAAACGAAGATGCATGCAAAAAAATGGCTAGGCTTCTTGATATGGGAAAAATGTGGGTCCTGTTAAAGTTACTCATTTATTTTGAAGCATAGAAGTGGTAGTTCAAATAAGGTATTTGATCATTTGAGTAGAAGAAACTTGTCGATGAATATAATGAAGATTGAAGTGTTTGGTTTTTATGATATAAGGCCATGAGAAGACATAAGTATGGACTTTTTTCTTGGATTACCTCAAACATAAAAGAAGAATGATTCAATTTTTGATATTATAGATAGATTTTTAAATAAAGCACATTTCATACCTTGTAGAAAAACAAATGATGCTACTCCTATTGTTGATTAATTCTTTTGAGAAGTTATAAGACTATATGGTTTGTCGAAAAACATTGTATTAGATAGAGATAAAAAGTTTTTGGGTCAATTTTGGCATATCTTATGGAAGACGTTGGGTATAAAATTGAGCTTTAGTTTGGCTTTTCACCCATAAATAGAAGTCATGAACAAAAGCCTTGGGAATTTTCTATAGTGTCTAGTTGGCAAGAAGCTAAATTTGTGAGATATTGTATTGTCATAGGTAGAATTTGCATATAACAATTTAGTAAATAGAAGTACAACCAAGAGTCAATTTCAAATTGTGTATGGAACTCGTCTTAAAGGAGTAGATGAGTTGTGAAGTACAATTGATTTGCAAAAGCCTAGTTCTATAGCAAAGGCTTTTGTTGAATATATGAAAAATTTACATCGAGAAGTGAGAGTCAACTTGGAAAAGAATGCTATGAAATACAAGCAACATGTTAACCTTAAGCTTCAAACACAAGAATTTTAGGTTGAAGATTTGATTTTGGCACATTGCCAAAGGAAATATTCCCAAAGGTCACTTATAACAAGATCAATTGGAAGAACATCGGACCTTGTAAGGTTTTAAAGAAGTTTTTTGTCAATGCCTATGAAATTCATAGAAGGGGTAGGCATATCATCAATTTTTAATGTGTCAAATTTGTATCCCTAAAGACATCACTTCCAATTTTCTAGCAAAAAATAGATAGCACAATTACCAAAAAAGGAATGAGATAAAATAGAAGAGGTGATAGACTCTAGAGTGGCCAAAAATACAAGAAGCAAAGTTTATTATTAATATCTAATCAAGTGGAAGTGAAAGCATGAGGATACGAAAGCAAAACAGAAGGGGAAATGCAACGCTAAGTCCTACGAACGAGAATGCATGAAAAGAAGGAAAACCAACGAACTGAAACGAGATTAAAAGCAAGTGTAAAAGTGTGGCCCTTTATTTTATTGATTTGCTCAAAATCGGGTTACAATACGTCTCCTCCATTTTCAGGGGCTAGGAGCGTCGGACATATTTTTATTACACCATGAATGATATATTCCCCTTTGAGACCTTTCGCGTGCCCACATTGAAAATGGGCGGACCAAACGTCGTCGCCACTTGCGTGAATGTGTCTATGGTTCCTTTTTGCCCCTCCGGTGTCGAGATCCTATGTTCAGAGAAATAGTAAACGATTAGTAGCACCTGCGGATGGAGAGAAACATGCGATCCCCAAGGCCTGCGGTCAGTGCATGCATAAAATAATTAAAATGATAACTAAAACATATCAGAATGAGCTGAAAATTTGATAGAAGCAATAAAACATTACCAGGAAGCCACTGCAAAAGGAACAGTTCAGAAATATTGCACATATTTCTAATCGCTCCGGGGTGGGACGATTAGGACTGTCATAACCTGTCCGAAAGCCACCTCCTAAATGTCCGGTCCAGAGGCCTCCAAAACACCTGCAAAGTTGGGGTTAGGTAAAACGGGGCATTTTGGGATGACCCAGATGGTCGGATTTGGCTAATTCGGCCTCGATTGCCCTGTATCCGATGACGCTCCCTGTATGTTAGCGAAAGCGAGAAATGATAAAATCATAGCCAAAACTTGTCAGAATCACATGAAATTTAAATGACAACATATGTAAGTGACCTAGAATCAAATGCAAAAATAATAGTATGGAAATCTACCACATATTTCTAATCACTCCGGGGTGGGGCGATTAGAACTGCAATAGTGCAGGGGCGCCCGGGGGCAGGACGCCCATCGTTTGGGACTTGGTTTCAGCACCAATCCACTTGGGATGGGTCCAAAACCTCTTATGGGGTTGTGTCAGAAAATTTGGTGGGGTATTGTGGCCAAATTTTTGGGTTTGGGTCCGGATTGCGCTTCCAATAATCACCCAATAACCTCCCTTCCAAAAGAGAGATCAAGGATGTAAAAGCACAAATGATGGGTGAGGATGTAATTCGGTAGCACTTCGTTGCTCCAAATGCTCCTCCCTATTCCTCCTTTTGGGGTGAGAAGACTCACCAATTTATAGACCTAGGGTCTCTCTCTTTGAATGCGCATGCGAGGGCGCCACTTGACTTGCTTGCCCTATTTTGGGAGAAAATATTATTCCCTGATTTAGAGTCTCTTTGCATGAGGCCTCCATAATCAAGGCATGCATGACTGAAGTCTCTCTCTATGATTTGAAGTCGTTCCTCACAATTGCATGCCCTGAAGGCACAGTTAAGTGGCAGACCTACCGAGGTTTGAATTTTTGCCAGTCAAACCTGCTATTCGCCCCACCCTGGGACGAATGCTGATAATCGTCCTAGGGTGGGACGAATACCAGTTTGTAATCGTCCCGGGGTGGGACGAGTAGAGAGCAAAGTGCTAAAAAGGTGCCAAATTGACCTTTGACCTTCCAAACTGCTGTGGGAGTGGTTAGGACCACTTTTTAACCTCTGGGGGCTGCCCTAGGGGCTATGTATGTCAATTCGATCAGTGCTTGTCGTCACATAATTGGATTGGTGTTGTTTTGGTGTCTACAGATGCCCCTTTTTGGGATGCGTTGTGCGTGGCGCAGTGTTGAGCAAAAATAGATAACCAAAGCACTAATGATTAGGGTTTCTCAGTAACCTAACCAACTCTTGATGCCCCAAGTATGGAAAGGGCACGCATTCTAGAATCCTTGCTTCGACGAGCTAAGGAGCTTAATTCAAGTGTTAACCTTTTTCAGTGAGGTGTTACTTGATCTTGGACATTGTTCAGTCATGAATAGGCAAAGGGCGCAACCTTTTGTCTATGGGAACCTTGAGTTCATGATTCTAGAATGCCAAGTGTTTGATCAACTTGTGATTATTGCTTGTTTGCTGCCCCAAGCAGGGGCATGATTGTCTTTGTCAATGATCCTTTGAATGCGTGCCATTTCCTTGATTGGGTGTGTTTTTGTTGATTGGTGACTAAGTGTGACTACCCCCTCAAGCGACGAATCGATGAGGGAATGACCGACATGAGAAAAGCGACGAGTTGCTTGACCCAAGATGACTTATGTAAGGGTGCCTTCAGTTGTTTTTCATTGAATGCCTATGTAGTTTCCGAACATTTTGACCTATTTTTGGTGGGTTTGAACCCTTTTTGTGACGCATTTTGGAGCTGAAATTGTCAAAAATTCGTCCTCCCGTGGAGCGGTCCGGCTATGGTAGCCTTCTTAGGGAGTAGGATAGTGACAATTTGTGACCCCAACATCTATTTTGGATGCCAAGAATGTCAGGCACAAAGGCGCCTTCGTTCGGCAATGTTATTGCTATTTTTGGGTGGGTTTTGACCCTTTTTGTGATGCCGTTTGGGGATGAAATTCTCGAAAATCCGTCCTCCCGTGGAGTGGTCCGGCTATGGTAGCCTTCTTAGGGAGTAGGATAGTGAGGATTTGTGACCCCAATGTTAGTTTTGCATGCCAAGAATCATAGGCGCAAAGGCCCCTTTGTTCGGCAATGTTATTGCTATTTTTTTGTGCATTTTGGTGTAGTTTTTGCTGTTTTTGATTTTTGTTTGTGAGGTCAGAGGACCTTTTTATTGTAGCCTGAGGGCATTTTTGACGATATATATACATGACGTTCTTTTTGGTTATACACTTGTCATGATTTTTTTTGTTTAGGTTGTATGCACATTTATTTACTTTGATGTATGCATGTGTTATTATGAATGCGATGTTTCTAATTATATGATGTATGCATATGGAATGAATGAAATGATTTGTTGATAACTTGTCGATGGCACCATAGACTGTACAAGATTTACTGGCTTTCTATACTATGTGATGGCTTTGTGGAATGACTTTGCATGTGTGAATTTTGTTTTGGTATTTTTCGTATTTTTTGATGTTGATGTAAGTAATGAAATGTACCAGTTGTTTTAAAATGTAGTTAAGGTTTTCTGAGATTCAGATGTTTTAACTAACTAGCCAAGACTGTACATTTATCTCACAAGAATTTTTGAACAAGGTACGAATCAGACTTGAGTTTGACCAAGTTATTTCACATCCCTGTGTGTGCAATTGAATTCGTTTATGTGGTATTTGTCAGGATACCGCCAGTGCCAAATAGGCTGTCAACCAAACCTGTACTGAGGATCACCTAATTAGCTCCACTAACTCCATTGTTGTATTTAGTAAGATTAATCCATGGGACAATCTAAGGTACCATAAGCTAGCTCATCCACATGCAAACATTGGTCTGCTCACATGCAAAGCTAATGTGATAGACATATCGTCATGCATTTAGGATACCACCATTGTCAGGTAGGCTGTCCACCAAACCCGTAATGAGGATCACCTAGATGGTTTTTTGAATGCTGAGAATTCCAGGGATTCAAGTTCAGGCGTCTTTCGGTTGCTCAACTTGTTGGGATACTTGCTCGTATACATAGTGATGAAAATCACTTGTTTATTTTTCTCTTTTGTTTTTCTTTTTGAGCAAGGACTTTGAATAGTGGTGATAACCACTGTTATTTGATTTTGCATTATAGGTTGCAAAGTTGAGCTCGTAGGTTTTTGGCTTGTGAATGGCATTGATCCTTTTGGTCTTGGGGATGACTACCCATCCTGTGCAGGGACGTGTAGTACGAATCCTTACGACCTTTGGGAACCAAAGGTGATTGGGGATGTTATTATGTAAGGGCATTGATCCTTTAGGCCTTGGGGATGACTACCCATCCTTGTTAGGGGTGTGTAGTACGAATCCTTATGACTTTGGGGACCAAAGGTGTTTGGAAGTTTATGATGATGGATTTTTGGAATTTTGTTTGTAAATGGCATTGATCCTTTTAGGCCTTGGGGACGACTACCCATCCTTGTCAGGGGCATGTAGTACGAATCCTTACGACTTCGAGGATCAAAGGTGTTTTGGGATTTTTGTTAGTGGTGAAAACCACTTTTTATTATGGTGTATTGGAGGGGGAAGAGCTTGTCCTTTTGTCAATTCTCAGCATTCTTGAACCATTCGCACAGGGGGATGAACAGGTTAACCTTTCGCCTATGGTACCCTAGACTACTTTGTAGGTTTCTCTTGCGTTCACACAACTTAGGAATTTTTTTATGTGTTTTAACTTGTGTAGGGATGTTACGTAACGAAGTGTTATCCAAGTAAAACTCTACCCTTGTAAAATCTGTTTGACTTTGTACATTTTTTGGCTAAAAATTTAAAGACAGCTGAATGACGAAAACCCTAAATACATTAGGAGACAACTGACTATGCTAAAAATGTGGACGGTGTTATTTTGGAATGACGTGTTGATAAAATGGATTGAAGGTGGAAAATGATGGAATTGCCTAGCAATTACAGTCTATGGTGCTTGTGACATGTATGACCAGCAAATATGCAATGTATGTATGCGATGCCTAATGCAATTTATTATGTTTTTGTGTTTTGATTTTTAAGAGTATGCATGGAAGTGAGATGCAATTTTTTTTGTTATTTTTTATTATCTTTTGTTTTTGTTTGTTTTTGAATATTTATTTTCGACCAAGCGATTGTGGGAACCCTTGGGGCTTTTGGTTTGACCAAAGGGTTTATGGACACCTTTGGGGCGTTTGAGGTTGACCAAGCGATTGTGAGAATCCTTGGAGCTTTTTAGGTTTGACCAAGCGATTGTGAGAATCCTTGGAGCTTTTTGGTTTGACCAAAGGGATTATTGATACCTTCGGGGCTTTTGGTTTGACCAAAGGGATTATTGATACCTTTGGGGTGTTTTAGGTTGACCAAGTGATTGGTTGAATCCTTGGAGCTTTTGGTTTTGACCAAAGGGTTTATTGATACCTTTGGGGCATTTTAGGGTTGACCAAGCGATAGCTGGCATCCTTGGAGCATTTTAGGTTGACCAAGCGATTGTAGGAATCCTTGGAGCTTTTGGGGTGGGCTATGGCTCTCTAAATGTGGAATGGCCTCAAATGACTGATGTTCAAGGGTTCTGGTTCCTTGATTCCTTCAAGAGAGGTGAGCCGGTATGTTCCAGGTCCTATTTTACTATCAATTACATAGGGACCTAACCAAATTTTCTGTGAATTTGTCCCTGAGATGGGTCGGCAAGTTAGAGTTTTGTTGGTTCTCTTTTAAGACCAAGTCACCAACCTGAAAGTCCCTCAGGTGAACTTTCATGTTGTATGCTCTCCTAAGTCGCTCTTGATAGATACGTAAATGCTCGAGAGCATTGACGCGTCATTCGTTGAGCAACGTAAGTTGGTCTAACCGGGCCTTCCGCACAGTGTCATCATCGATGAACTCTTGCATTGATATGCGTAGGGAAGGTATTTCCAACTCGAGAGGCATGACTGCCTCGGAGCCATACACCAACGAAAATGGAGTTGCCCCAGTGGGCGTCCGAATGCTAGTGCGATAAGCCCATAGGGCAAGCGGGATTTGAATGTGCCAATCCTTATGACTATCTATGACCATATTTTTGAGGATAGCGACTAGCATTTTGTTTGACGCCTCTGCTTGCCCATTTGCCTGCGGATAATAGGGTGTTGAAAAACTATGCTAAATTTTGTACTTTGTTGTCAAAGCACGCACATCTTTGTTCTTGAATGACGTCCCATTATCCGAGATGATCTTGGATGGAATACCAAAATGACATATGATGTTATGCAAAATAAACTCTGCAATGCGGGGTCCAGTCGTAGAGGTTAGCGAAATTGCTTCCACCCACTTGGTGAAGTACTCTGTGGCCGTTATGATAAACGTGTGATGACCTGACGATGTAGGGGAGATATTTTCGATTAGATCTAAGCCCCACTATGAAAATGGCCAAGCCGATTGGATCGGTTGCAAGGCCTGAGAAGGTACGTGTGTCAAATTAGCATGGTGTTGACACTTCACGCACTTCTTTACATATGCACAACAATCTCGCTCTAAATATGGCCAATAATAGCCCATGTGAAGAATGCGCTTTGCGATGGCCATACCATTGAAGTGGCCACCGCATGTACCATCGTGCGCTTGGGTGATCGCCCAAGCGGACTCCTGTTGGTCCAAGTAACGGAGGAGGATCCCTTCATAGCTTCGATGATACAAAATGTCTCCTAACAAGACATGTTTTGCCACTTTCTGTTTAAATGATCTTTTCACGGCAAGCGTCAATCCAAGTGGGAGGTTACCTAGCTTGAGGTAGTCTCTTATGGGTGCGTACCAATCCTGCTGATCAGAAACCTTGATGGTATGAATGACCAATCCCTCTTGTAGTTCATCCCTAGCAAAAGCTGAGCGGGAAAGAACTTGTAAGAATAGCGTTGTGTTGCTATTAAGAGGGGTCGGGGAGAACAAGGACCCCCAGTCGGCACGATTCAGACAATCACGGATTCGAGAGAACTTATCCTGAGATGGTTCAATCTGGATCAGGTGGATTCCTGGTGTTAGGTCAGAGCTTGCACGCTCCATCGCAGATTGCGATAATGTTTTAACTTGAATGGTTGTCATTTCACCAGAAGGGTCTTGCGGGATTAGTGACCCCAAGGAGGCCATAGTATCCACAAAATGATTCGATGATCGAGGGAGTGCCTCGATGTCGTACCATTCAAGATTTTCCAAGAATTTGTCCACAAGGGCTTTGTAGGCCTACAGAACTAGGCATTTACATTGGAATACCCCTTTTACTTGGTTGACAATTAACAACGAATCACCAAAGATGTTCAAGCATTTGATGTTCATGGTGATTGTTGTTTGAAGACCTATGAGCAAGGCTTCATATTCTACATTGTTGTTGGTGCACAAGAAATCTAATTTAAATGATAGAGGCATTGGAGCCCCTTGCGGTGTGAAGAATACAATTCTCATGCCACCCCCTTGCTCACATTTAGAACCATCGAAGAATAGGGTCATGTCGGCCTGTGATTCAGGCTCATTAGAATCTGGCGATTCTAAAACATGGAAGACCCCATCATCAGGTAGCTCTACGGTCAGAGGCTGATCATCTTCAAGAGGAGCCTCTGCTAGTTGATCGACGATGACTTGACCTTTGATGGACTTTTGTCCAATGAATTCGATGTCAAACTCCATCAACAACATGATCCATTTTGCCGTGCGGCTACTATGATAAGTACGACTCATCATGTACCGCAATGGATTCTCCTTAGACACAACATACGTCGTATTGCTCAGCATGTAGTGGCGTAGCTTTTTGGTAGCAAATACCACTGCCAAGCATAGCTTCTCGATGTATGCATAGTTAAGTTCATAACTGACCAGGGTGCGGCTAAGATAGTAATTAGCTTGTTCTTTGTGTAGTTCATTTTTCTGGGCTAGCATGGCGCCTAGTGCCACCTCAGTAGCTGAGATGTATAAGTAGAACGACACTCCTGGTCTAGGTGGTGCCAATATTGGCGATGAAGCCAAGTATTGTTTGATGTCGTCAAAGGATGACTGGCACTCGTCATCCCAGTGAAATGCTACCCCCTTGTGCAATAATTTATTCATGGGTCGGCACTTGTCAGATAGCTGTGCTATGAAGCGCTTGATTGATGCGACCTTTCCCTGTAGGCTTCTAAGCTACTTGATGGTAGTTGGGGGAAGCATTTCAAGGATTGCCTTGACTTTGTTTGGATCTACCTCGATTCCTCGTTTTGAGACTATGAAACCCAAGAGTTTTCTAGATGTGACGCCAAATACGCACTTCTTGGGGTTTAGTCTGACTTTATGTTCAATGAGGCGATCGAGGATCTTGCTTAAGTCATCGAGATGATCTGGGCGCAAAAGAGATTTGGCCAACAAATCATCCATGTAATCTTCCAAAGTTTTATGCATGTGATCATGGAAGATGTATGTCATGGCACGTTGGTAGGTGGCGCCAGCATTTTTAAGGCCAAAGGGCATGACCTTATAACAAAATGTCCCCCAAGGCATTGTGAATGCCATTTTTAGTTGGTCCTCGAGATTGATACGAATCTGATTATATCCTAAGAAACCATCCATGAGGGAAAGCATTTTGTGGCCCGCTATAGCGTCTACCAATGCATCGATGCTAGGCAAGGGGAAATCATCCTTAGGACTCGCTTTGTTTAAGTCTCAAAAATCGGTGCATATGCGAATCCTCCCGTCGGGCTTTTTGATGGGCACCATGTTAGACAACCATGGTGGGTAATCCATGCAGATGACAAACTGTGCATCCAACAACTTTTGTAGCTCATATTTGACCATTAAGGCTACTATTGGGTGCATCTTACATAGTTTTTGCTTAACTAGCTTGATTGTCGGATCAAGCATTAGATTATGCGTGACTAGCTGTGGGTCTAGCCCCGACATGTCTTTGTAGGACCATGCAAAAACCTCCTTCTTCTCTTTGAGAAGGGCAATGTAATTGGCTTGCTCTTCGGGGGATAGACTTACCCCCAACTTGATGATTTGTGAATTCATTGGATCAGAGCTAATGTCTACGTTAGTCATCTCTTCAACTGACATGTGGGACCCATCCTCCAACTGGTGTGGAGTTGGGATCAGGTGGATATCATTTGCTGAATTTAGATCTACGTTCAGAACGTCGGGTTCCTCTTCAGCATGGAAGAAATCCTGAGTCTGTCCTGGGGTGAAATGGAACATCCCACCACAAGGCCAGTACTTCGATGGGGATGGTGGTGTGTCAGCGCGATCCCAGTCTATAGCATCTAGGTCTAGATGCAATGACCATGTTGGGTCGGCTGGGTTATGGATGGGGGCGGTTAAGTCAATGGAGATCATGTTGATGAAATGATTTTGGTCTCCATTACCACGGGTGTGGTGACTCGGACATCCTAGGTGATCTTTGTGCTCTGGATTTGGCTTTGTGGGTACTAGCACAAATGGATTGGCCCTATGTGCGGATAAAAGGACAGGATCTGCCCTTGGCACTGATGGCTCTATAGGGTCTCTGGGCGGAAGGCACTCTCTGTATGCCTAAAGTGGCGGGTGCAGTAGTTGGTCCAATTGTGCCTGGTTTAGGTGCCACCTATGCCTTGGCCCCATGTGTAGCTGCTCAAACATGTCATCTATGTCCACGGGGTATTGTTGTTGTCGTATATGATTGAGATATGCCATCTCAGTCTCGTATTCATAATCTCTATCAGAGATCCAGAGGCCTTCATTGGCTTCGACAACTGTTTATGACATGTGAGGCTCATCCTGCTCAAGCAAATTGATCTGGTCCCATCGAGGTTGTTCCACTCTCTATGGGGGGACTTGATTCTCTTGAGGTGGCACTTGCTCGATTGGAGCATCCAAAGGGAACATTGTCATGAAGCTCTCCTGATAATCATCTATGGGGGTCACTTATGAATGATTGCTATCAGATTCAAAAGGGTCCCAAGGCGCTACCTCATACTCTGACTCGTCTTCTAAAGACCCTTCTTGGCCTTGTCTATATCCCTCTTGTAGGTGAGTCCTCAAACTTTCTCCTTTCTCGATTGAAGGGAAAGGGTTGTTAAGGTCAACAAGGTTGGTTGTTAGCAATGGGAGGTAATCCCCCAATGTATATGTTGTGTTAGGATTGGCATATGGATCTAATGCCAATCCATCCTTATTGCCTATCCCTAGGCCTTGCATGTTCTCTACCAAGATGTCAAGGGGTAGGGGGTGGTTGAACCCTACTCTTGACTTGTCATATGGCATCTGATATCTTGGTTGGCAAAGAATGTGCACTCCTTGCTCATACCTTCCCAACCCATATCCATGCCAATTACATTGGCCAAGATATCTCAAAGCAAAGTCTGGGTTGGACAAATAGTTGACGTCCTCAACAAAGGGCTCTTCATATTCTTCTTCTTGCATGTAAGGTTCAATGCCATTATCGAGGCCCCCATAAACAAAGTTTGTCTGATTTGGTGGGTAGCCTAGAGGAACCACAGTGCCGATGGGGAGGAGAGGTCTCCCCATGTCCTGCATGGACTCAAGTGCGGGTGTTACTACAATATTCCACACTAGATACTCCCCCAGGCCCGTATTGGCCATCTCAACGGTGATCATTGGTGGTGGAAGGGGAAGGAATGGGAGTTCTTCTTGGGTCCACTCCATGTAGGGTGAACTAGGCATCTCGACTTCCATTCGACTAGGCATCTCTTCGGTAGAGATGGTTGAGACTGATGGTGGTGCCTCTTCTAGGGGTTTCTTCCCATTGTCCTTTGGTGTGGCCATCGTAGGTGGCATTGTTGGTGAAGGACCAAATGATGAATATGGACCCGACTAGTGATTTGATGGACTTAACAACGAGGATGCATGCAGAATCGGACCTTGTTTAGATGGATTCAACTGAAAATCCAAATGTGTCAATGGAAGGGTTGATTACGGCATTAGTTTCACCATATTTCAATACTTGAAGGGCTCTAAGTCTATCGGGACTACATGCACCTACCCTACGAATGTGTACTTTAGGCATTGATGAGCTATCGAAGGGACACACTTCATGTCCCTGATCCAAGGCTGGCCTAGCAAGATATTATAGGCCATCTCACCTTCCAAGATATGGCACAATGTAGGAATAGTATTTTGTCCCACTTGGATGGGTAGGACAATTGTGCCAACCATCAAGCATATCGCATCATTGAATGCTCAAAGAGTATCGGTGGAGGCCACGATGTGATATGCTGGCAACTTGAGGTGTTTCAATGCCGCTGTTGCAATTATATTACTGGACGATCCAATGTCCACCAACACCCTCTTGTACATAATCCCATTGACCCATGCAATGACATGCAAGGGTGGATCCGCCATGTCACCAATCACTGATTTTAGTTTGTCTTCTCTAAAGGTGATGACTGGTTTTGTACATTGTTTTACATGTCCCACAAAGTTATTGAAAGAGTTTGCTTCGTGGGGCTATAGCTTGATGGCTTTTAATATCTCCATTAGAGCCTCCCGATGGGGCGATGATTGTTGAATGAGCTCATAAATGGAGAGCCTAGCCGACATGGTCCTTAGAATTTGGGTAAGTCTAGTCCGAATCATGGCCACTGGTCTAGGCGGGGGAGGTTGCGTAGGGTGTTGTTGAGGTGGTGACATTGATGGAACCTCTCCTGTGGCCGCCATGGGGGTAGCTCCTGGGTACCTTTTGTTCCTAGTCACTATGCTTATCATACCTACATACCCCTACATGGGGAAATTTTGTGTCACCTCATTGAATTGAAGGGTTTTTTCCTGCGTATCATGGGCAGGCAGGGGGTCTTTGAAGACTCCCATCTGTTGGTTGTTTGGTGCTATGAGGTTGTCCACCGCCAGTGTCTTATTGTCTATTAGGTCTTGCACGAAGCTCTTGAACTTCCAACATGCGTAAAGGTCATGTCCTTTTTGCCTATGAAATCTACAGTACAAGTCTTCCCTATAGCCCTTAGGCTTTGGTGCATTGGGGTCTATGGGTCGACTTTCTGGTAGGTGCATCAAGTTTATCGTGGACAAACGGTCAAACAAGGAGTCTTTGGACTCTGTGAATAGTGTGAAATATCGCCTAGGGTGATGCTGCTGATTTTGCTCTTGCCGATGATTCTCCTTCTCATAGATGTCAAGATGGACTGCTTGATAGTTAGCCTGTGAGGGTTGTGTTGCTTTTGCAGGCTTCGACATGTTTATAACAACCTAATTGACCATAGCGAGTTTTGGTTGCGTGGTCCCTATTTTGGCATTTTTAGGCCACTCTTTCTTCTTTGGCTTGGCAATCTCGCCATCCTGTATCTTGATCTCCTTAATGATTCTGGCTTGTGCTAGGGCTTCCTCAAGAGTGGCATATTGCTGCAGCTGCAATAGCACGAAGATCGATCTCAAACAACTTTTCAAGAACATTTGGGTTAGGTCGGCCATGGGAGGGAGGTAGGGCAGCTTTGAAAGCAATGTCCTCCACCGATTTCCATAGGCCACCATGGTTTCTTCCTCATACTTCCTGAGGCTAGCTAGGTCGCTTAGTGACGCCTTCTTCTTGGTGTTGAAGGCGAAGCGTTCAAGGAACACGTCCACTAGCTGATCCAAGTTACTGATGCTATGCTTTGGCAACTAGGTGACCAATTCGAAGCAAGGCCTGCAAACGTGGTTATAAGTGTTCTTAGTAGCAAAGCATCATTGTCCTGAACACCAAAGCATTGGCTTAGGAATCTAGTCACATGCTCTTGGGCATCCTCCTCCCCTCTAAAGAGTGCCAACTCGGGCAATTTAAAGTGTTTAGGGTATGGGGGTGTCGGCACTGACGGATGCACAAGGTGACTGCGAAGTTGGCGTAAAGTGGGCTTTTGGGGCCTAGAAGTCTTGGTCTCCACAGACTCTAAGCGCTCTAGCAACGCTTTATATGCATCGAAGGATTTAATCTCTTCCTCGGTTTGTTCCCGTTGGGGGTTGCAGGGAACTTGAGGCCTATGGAGGGCTAGCCAGACAACATCCCCCTTGCCTTGGTAGGGCATTTCAACCCGCTCTTCCTCTTGCTCATACTCCTCATAGGATTCTTGAGGAGTTCCTAGGCGAGACCTATAAACATGGGTGGCTACCCGTGGAGGGTGCCCATCGTTGTTTCGGGGAGCGGCCTCCCACTCAGGTCTAGGAGGTCTTGGAGGTAATATTTGATAAGGTCACGGAGACCTGTCTCGCACCAAAGGGTTGTGCCTCTCATACAATTCTATCTTATGTGTGCGAGGGGTTGGGACCCTCTCAGGCAAAGTTTTTTGGAGCAATTTGTCTGTCTGACGTCGAATGCGCTCTTTGCTAAGGCGATACAGGTGCTCTAACTATTGTTGGTCTTGCATGAGCTGCGTGATTTGTGCTTGATGGGTGGCATGTTTGGCAAATGCCAAGTCAATTTGTTTCATCGTCTTGTGTTTAGGAAGCCTAGATGCCTCTCCTACCTGTCTATCTCGGTCGTGGTGATCCGAGATCTCTATGGGTCACTTTCCTTTGTCGAGGTTAGTGGCATTCACCCGAGGTTTTGGCCTCAGTGGGTGATCTTGATACATAGCAGGCACAGAGGCGCATTGCTCCCACGTTGTGTATTACTCTTGAGGAATGTAGTGGTCTTCCTTGTACTCCCTTTCATATGTGTGAAAGGGGCGGGCAGAATTGGCTTGCCCTGTCTGAAGAGCCTTGTGCTCTGGATTTTGCCTATTGTTTCTGACAGTAATAAGGGGTAAAGGAGGGATGATGTAATCATGTGGCCCCTCCTTATGGGCCCTATGTTGCTCTAGCGCTTCATCGCATGGTGGCCACTCATAACGAGCGTCTAAAGGAGCCCTCCCATTTATGTTGAGTGCCATGTGTATGGCCTCCTCCTGAAAGGGTCTATGCTAAGTGGGAGTGCCCCTCAAAGGGGTGCCTCTATAGTCACGTTCTGTAATGGCATGATGTGGACTATCTTGTGGGTCATGCCGCCAAGGTGGCCTCTGTTAGACATTTCCAAATGCTAACGTAAGCATAGGTGCAACAAAATTCTAGTATCATGACATTCATCACATGGTTGGATACAAAACTTTGGCTAAGGCAAAGCATCTAAAATGAAGCAATATGCCATACTCTTGAAGTAGTTGATGTCATTATAGGTACTAAAATATCTAGAATCCAGCATATAGATGAATCCAAATTATGGCTAAGTATGGAGCCCTAGTCTTGCAAACAACCAATAGAATTGAAATTCCATCATCCAATATTAAAGATTATATATGGTCGGATTCAAAATTTTGTTAAGTATGGATATCCAACTAAATAGAGGGTTAAAATTTTGGTAATACTAATGTTATCATAACAATATGAAAACTCTAACATTTAGTATCAAGGCAACCCCTTATCGCATGCGAAATATGGCTAAGTATGAGAAAATGGTCGAACTTACAAGCAAGCTTACATCTTCATCAAATATGAAAAAGTACGACATCTAACTATAAACTATAATGCTAGACTAAAAAATTGACTAAGATATAGAGTCTGGCATAAAGGAAGCTAAACCGACAAGATCTCAATAATACCCTCAAGTTTTGGTATCAGGTAGAAAACTTTTGAACCTGTCCCAATCAATAGAGTCAACACGTGTTAACCAACCACCTAAAATCATTGCTACCAAATATCTTAATGGTTAAAGGCTTCCCCATCACACACTTGTTCCTACACAATTGGCTCAGTTATTAAGAGTAGTAGTTAAAAGTAAGCCTATCAAAATTCCAACACTTTAAGTAGAAGTATTAATGTTAAACTAATTAATACTTCACAAATCCATTCAAGTCAAGGCAAAAGCAACCAAGGCTTAAATTCAAAGATGTTTCACATCATTGTTTTATCCTAAAGTAGGTGGCTCTTTTAAAGTAGTCCTAGACTATCACCAACCTATTAAGGAGACTCATTGCTCCTCGACCCAATGGTATGAACATAGATTAATTAGAAAGCAAACAATGCATCTACATGAAAGGGTATTTATCCATGTTACCCTGAGCTACCGATGAACAAGTCATCATCATAATTTTCCTAAATATCTCTCTTTGTGAGTGGTTCACCCCTAAGGTCCCATCAAAGAGAGCACCTAAACCTGCATCCACCAATACGTCAACAATACCATATTCTAAGCTAAAATAATGAAATCATCTTATCAAAAGACATCATAATATGCAACCATGCCATAATATAAACACATCAACTCATAGCTTACTATCCAAAATGAGCTTGCCAAGGATCAATTATATTATATTGTTAAGTTTGTATTTTCATAATATGGTATGCAGTATTATAGGTTACCAACTAGAATTACAGGAGTAATGCTTGGGTAAAATACCAAAATGGAGTTTCTGACCACCAATTGCTATCAACTAGTGACCACCCTTCCATCAAGGAAATGTGATGACCATACAAATAAAATGTGAAGGATGAGTTATTATCTTGATATGTTGACTATAAATAAGTGGTGTTCAGCTGAAAAGAGGTGTACAATTATGATGTTGGTGATGGTGGTGGTTCCTAAACAGGTATTAAATTTTTTAAGTTAATATAAAACACCAACACCACCTACGATGAGATGGCATTACAATCTCCTCCATTCATTTGATCAAGCTTATTCTTCATTCTTCATTTAAAATTACTTATCAATGTGAATTGTTAACGAAAAACATGAAAAAACTAAAAATAGTAATTGTAGTATTAGTTACTAATTAAAAATACTAAATAGGAGTTGCATTAACAGTTGGAAAAAACTCAACTTATAGTTTTAATTATGGAAATAAAGAAGCTTTTGCCAATACATGCATTCAGAAGGAGATATTGTCAATCGTCCTTGCTAGAGAGGAGGAAAGCGAAGATGCATGCAGAAAAATGGCTAGGCTTCTTGATATGGGAAAAAGGTGGGTCTTGTTAAAGTTACTCATTTATTTTGAAGTGTAGAAGTGGTAGTTCAAATAAGGTATTTGACCATTTGAGTAGAAGAAACTTGTTTATGAATACAATGAAGATTGAAGTGTTTGGTTTTTATGATATAAGGCCATGAGAAGACATAAGTATGGACTTTGTTCTTGGATTACCTCAAACACAAAAGAAGAATGATTAAATTTTTGATATTATAGACATATTTTTAAATAAAGCACATTTCATACCTTGTAGAAAAACAAATGATGCTACTCCTATTGTTGATTTATTCTTTTGAGAAGTTATAATATTATATGGTTTGTCGAAAAACATTGTATTAGATAGAGATAAAAAGTTTTTGGGTCAATTTTGGCATATCTTATGGAAGACTTTGGGTATAAAATTGAGCTTTAGTTTGGCTTATCACCCATAAATAGAAGTCATGAACAAAAGCCTTGGGAATTTTCTATAGTGTCTAGTTGGCAAGAAGCTAAATTTGTGAGATATTGTATTGTCATAGGTAGAATTTGCATATAACAATTTAGTAAATAGAAGTACAACCAAGAGTCAATTTCAAATTGTGTATGGAACTCGTCTTAAAGGAGTAGATGAGTTGTGAAGTACAATTGATTTGCAAAAGCCTAGTTCTATAGCAAAGGCTTTTGTTGAATATATGGAAAATTTACATCGAGAAGTGAGAGTCAACTTGGAAAAGAATGCTATGAAATACAAGCAACATGTTAACCTTAAGCTTCAAACACAAGAATTTTAGGTTGAAGATTTGATTTTGGCACATTGCCAAAGGAAATATTCCCAAAGGTCACTTATAACAAGATCAATTGGAAGAACATCGGACCTTGTAAGGTTTTGAAGAAGTTTGTTGTCAATGCATATGAAATTGAACCCGTATAAGGGGTAGGCATATCATCAATTTTTAATGTGTCAAATTTGTATCCCTAAAGACATCACTTCCAATTTTCTAGCAAAAAATAGATAGCACAATTACCAAAAAGGGAACGAGATAAAATAGAAGAGGTGATAGACTCTAGAGTGGCCAAAAAGACAAGAAGCAAAGTTTATTATGAATATCTAATCAAGTGGAAGTGAAAGCACGAGGATACAGAAGCAAAACAGAAAGGGAAATGCAACGCTAAGTCCTACGAACGAGAATGCATGAAAAGAAGGAAAACCAACGAACTGAAACGAGATTAAAAGCAAGTGTAAAAGTGCGGCCCTTTATTTTATTGATTTGCTCAAAATCAGGTTACAATATGTCTCCTCCCTTTTCAGGGGCTAGGAGCGTCGGACATATTTTGATTACACCATGAATGATATATTCCTCTTTGAGACCTTCCACGTGCCCACATATAAAATGAGCAGACCAAACGTCACCGACGCTTGCGTGAATGTGTCTATGGTTCCTTTCTGCCCCTCTGGTGTTGAGATCCTGTATTCATAGAAAGAGTAAACGGTTAGTAGCACCTGCAGACGGAGAGAAACATGCGATCCCCAAGGCCCGTGATCAGTGCATGCATAAAATAAATAAAACGATAACTAAAACATATCAGAATGAGCTAAAAATTTTACAAAAGCAATAAAACATTACCAAGAAGCCACTGCAAAAGGAACAGTTCAGAAATCTTGCACAAATTTCTAATCGCTCCGGGGTGGGACGATTAGGACTGTCATAACCTATCCGAAAGCCACCTCCTAAATGTCTAGTCTAGAGGCCTCCAAAACACCTTCAAAGTTGGGGTTAGGTAAAACGGGGAATTTTGGGATGACCCAGATGGTCGGATTTGGCTAATTTGGCCTCGATTTCCCTATATTCGATGACGCTCCCTGTATGTTAGCGAAAGCGAGAAATGATAAAATCATAGCCAAAACTTGTCAGAATCACATGAAATTTAAATGAAAACATATGTAAGTGACCTAGAATCAAATGCAAAAATAACAATATAGAAATCTACCACATATTTCTAATCGCTCCGGGGTGGGACGATTAGAACTGCAGTAGTGCAGGGGGCACCCGGGGGTGGGACTTGGTTTCAGCACCAATCCACTTGGGATGGGTCCAAAACCTCTTATGGGGTTGTGTTGACAAATTTGGTGGGGTATTGTGGCCAAATGTTCGGGTTTGGGTCCAGATTGCGCTTCCAATAATCACCTAATAACCTCCCTTCCAAAAGAGAGATCAAGGATGTAAAAGCACAAACAATGGGCGAGGATGTAATTCGATAGCACTTCGTTGCTCCAAATGCTCCTCCCTGTTCCTCCTTTTGGGGTGAAAAGACTCACCAATTTATAGACCTAGGGTCTCTCTCTTTGAATGCGCATGCGAGGGCGCCACTTGACTTGCTTGCCCTATTTTGGGAAAAAATATTATTCCCTGATTTAGAGTCTCTTTGCATGAGGTCTCCATAATCAAGGCATGCGTGACTGAAGTCTCTCTCTCTGATTTGAAGCCGTTCCTCGCAATTGCATGCCCTGAAGGCACAATTAAGTGGCGGACCTGCCGAGGTTTGACTTTTTGCCAGTCAAACCTGCTATTCGCCCCACCCTAGGACGAATGTTGATAATCGTCCTGGGGTGGGACGAATACCAGTTTGTAATCGTCCCGGGGTGGGACGAGTAGAGAGCAAGGTGCTAAAAAGGTGCCAAATTGACTTATGACCTTCCAAACTGCTGTGGGAGTGGTTAGGACCACTGTTTAACCTCTGGGGTCTGCCCTAGGGGCTATGTATGTCAATTCGATCAATGCTTGTCGTCACATAATCGAATTGGTGCTGTTTTGGTGTCTACAGGAAGAACCAACTAGTTGAAGTGACAACATGAATAAATACTTTCAAAATTGCTAAGTACAAAATCTTGATTTTGGACTTCGAATATTTTCATGAGCTTTGCTCATAAAACATTTATTTTTACCCGACAAATGATGCGGGGCATCAAACCATTTCTAAAATGGTTGATGAACCATTCCAAAACTGATGGCAGTCCATAGCTTAAGGAAAATGAAACGATGCGAGAGGGGTGCAAAAGGAAGAAAAATAGTGGGAGGAGAAACAGAATGAATGCAGAAAGTAGACAGGGAAAAAATAACCTAGAGAGAGAATGATATCCGAGAACAACAGGAACAAAAGAAAGATTGGTTGGAATAGAAGAGCGCAGTTGCGGAGAAGAATGTGCAGGGAGGAGGAGCATAAGAAACATATGGTTTTGATCTAAGTGTATTTTCATTTTACGGTTAGCTGCTCAGGCCGATAAATAAAGTTTTTGAATCTCCTTTCAAACCCACCCTCTATGTTATGTTATGTGAAGAGCAATTATATTATATTGTTACGTTTGTATTTGCATAACATGGTATGCAGTTACCAACTGGAGTTGCAGGAGTAATGCTTGGGTGAAATACCGAAATGAAGTTTTTGACCACCAATTGCTATCAACCAGTGACCACCCTTCCATTAAGGACGTGTGATGACCATCCAAATGAAATGTGAAGGATGAGTTATTATCTTGAGACGTCGAGTATAAATAAGTGTTGTTCAGCTCAAAAGAGGTTGATTTTATGACCTCATTTATGATTGAGTGTACTTTGATTTTATGGACTCGTTTATGCTGAAGATTAATGCAGGTTGAGAATCACCAATTGACAGGAGGTGAGGGCGTCGAGGAGTTATTATGTGGTGTTGTCATAATCTTAAAATGTATTATCCATTTCTGTTTTATTGTATTCACTGTTATGTTATGTATTGTGAATAATTATTTGTAAATAAATGATTCGATATTTTACTCAAAGGTGTTTGGGAAAATAAAGTCTTACAATATCGAATTGGCAATGAATGAACAGTGTATACGTTTGTGGTGAATTAGCAGTTATCCATTCAAAAGAATAAAGAATGTTACAGTTCAACAAAAGCTTCTTATGCTTATCTGACATAGAGCTGCGTTTGGACTGGAAAAGATTAAAAACTACTTCTCCACAACCGCAATGCTCTCTGATTTAGATTTTCACGTCAAATAACAGAATTTCACATCCGCTTAAAAGCTCCACAAGTCCGTTAGGTCAAAGACAAAAGATCCCTGCTCTTCAGTGGGAGACATGAGATCCCATGTCGTCGCCTCGTCAAGCAACGGAAGATTGTCCAGATTCAACCACTGATTGCAGTTTGATTCCCCCAACATAGCCTCCCACAACAGTGGATCCTGTTCCTCGAAGACCACCTTACTGTCAATTGACGGTTCCAATTCTGAAACAGAGGACGACCTCGACGGCGACTCGGGCTTCTCCGTCAATACGTTCTTCTTATTAAGATTGCTGTTGGAGGGGATTTGGTCGAGCGCATATTTGGCTGCTGCCACCTGAATCTGCTTACGGGAAAGTGACGACGCAGACGGAATTGCGGGTATGGAGTTGGGAAAATTGAATTTGGCGTTGGGTCCGCGGAGGCAGTAGACTGCGGCGTCGTAAGCGCGGGCAGCCTGCTCTGCGGTGTCGTAAGAGCCCAACCAAATTTTGGCTCTGGTTTTGGGCATTCTCACTTCGGAGACCCATTTCCCCCATTTTCGGAGGCGGATCCCCTTACATTGCGAGGCCTTTTCTCCGTGATTGGCTGGAGGACTATTATCGGACAGATGTTTGAGTGACATGTTCATTGTTGCTCGCGGGAATTGGCGCTAACAAGCAATGTACTGGCTTTTTAAAAAGGTGGTGAGCGGTGATAGTATGCGTGGGACTGCTAAGTTGAGAAGTGTGGAATTGCGAGTTGAGGATATGAAGAGCAGGGGCAGTATATATAGTCTATCAAAGACTACGGCGAAAGAGCTGAAGCGCGTCCAATTCGCGGGCGACTCGCGTAGGAGGTGATTGTACTCGGTCAACGATATTGTCGTCTGGAAATATGGAGTACATCTGGTGATGAATTGACAATACATGTGAAAGGCAATGCAATAGAGACAACTTTGACAGAGAGCCCGCTTTTAGAATCCTATACGACTGTCTCCCTATCAAATCATCGTCAGTTCCACAGTGAAAACAGTACAGTAAAAGGTGAAAGGTGCTTTAAGTGATATCTAGGCTTGTTGATACATATGATCACCCCATAAAATCTATGGCAAAGTGGATGGAACTGCACAAATAGACAAAGAAGATCCCAAAAATTCAGTGATTAGGCAAAATTAAAAGCATTAAAAAAGCAAACAAGGAGGAAAGAAAACAAAAGTGGCATTTGCAGGACCAGGAGATGATCAAGAAGGCAGAAGCTGGAACTTCCATTAACGTCCAAACTTAAAAATTTGGTTTGGAGGATTAAAAGAAACCATCCTAGGCTTAGACTCGCTCAAGGTTTATGTAATTAATTTTTGCTATGCGTGGAATACAAAGGCAACCCTCGACCTAGGAGTCTCATGCCAAAGGCAATAATTTTCCCCAGTTCCTTTCTCACTTTTTCTTTCTCTTATGTTATTTTATATTTTTGCGATCCCTAGTTTCTATATTTAAGTATGGGATTTGTCCTCTTAAACAAGGTGAAGAACCCTTGGGATATTCCAAGACTGTAGGGAATCTACAGTCCTACTTCACTTAAATGCCCAATCGAAAGTGGGATAAGCTTAAAAAAAAAGAGTCGAAAGATAGAAAGGGTGGGCTCTAGCTCCATTATATAAAAGGAAGACAAACAAAATTTAGTCACACCAAACTATTAGATATCAAATCAACAATTGACATTCTTTTTCCAATTTAAGTCACACCAACCATTAGATATCAAATCAACAATTGACATTCTTTTTCCATTTCAAGCCATTAACTTGAGGAGGTTAAGGCCTATGGGTCATCAATTTTTCATTTGACGATCAATAGTGATCTTTTGACAAGCAAAAGCAAAAGAGGAAAAATTATCCCACCATAGGTAAAGCCATGCACATGGTAGTCAAGCAAAAGTAGAAGGAGGCAAGCATTAGGTATGGTTAGAGAAGGCTAGTCACTTGGCAAAGGAAAGACTATCTCATCCAGGGACACATGGTGATCGCTCACAAATACAAGAAGATAGTCCAAATTGCAGTTAAGAGAGTATCCACCATTCACCTTCAAAGTTGATTTTTATGGCTTGGCCTATTAGAATCATCAACATGGTAGTTGCAACAACTATTCATCACATGGTTAAGCCTACCTTTCCTACCTTGCTAACCTATGCCAGTTAGAGAGGCCATGCTCACTACATCAATAAGTGGGAGATTCCAGGGAGGAACCTGACAAGAACTTAATGGTGCGACTACCTTAGAGCCACAAAAATGAGATATGAAAGCAACAACTTGCCATTCGAGAGCCTAAAAGCCTCCAACATTGATAGCCCTAGATCTAGAGACCTCAAAGCTACCAATTATAATTGCTAAAGGATTTTGGCTGTAGAACAAAGAAGAATACGTAGACCTTATATGTAGATTTTTAGAGGGAAGGATCTCTTATCCTAACCTATAAATAAACATGTAATTCCATTATAAAGGCATTGGGGGCTACATGCTCGTGCCTCATATCTAACCTTGTAAGCCATTTCTTTCACTCCTTGATTATATGAGTGGGGCTCAAACCTTGAGTTGTTATCTAAGGAGCATCGAGCCTCTTCAGGTTGTATGCTTTGTAATTAACTTGGCACATGGATAGAAGCTATGACTAATTTCACTCTATCATACTTTTCTAAGTGTGTTTTCAATTTTGGGTTATGTGTAGTGAAGCATGTTCAAATCTTAGCTATAAGACCATAGTAATTGTGTTCAATTCTATCTTGCTCATACGATTGGGAAGAGAAATTTTGTCTTGGCACATCGCCCCAATAGCTTAGGTTTTTACTTTTCTACAAATTTACTTCCCTACAAGTTAATTTCCAATTTTTATGCTTTCTATCATTTTGTTTCATTGCATTTCCTTTCCCCGCACCCTAAAAAAAGTGGGCCTGAGCCTACGAGGTCTGAAAGCATGCAAAGATAAAATCCAATGAGGATTTGGCCTTAGCTAAAAACCTCAGAGGTTGCCCTGTAGGAATTCTCTTTGCTTGCAAAATTTTCATATTGTATTGCTCTATGTGAGGCACGAGTATCCTAGGCACATCGGGTTGCTTCCTCGACAAGGAAAAACATCTAGAGACAACAACAGTTATAATGACAAAATATGATTATTTAAGCATCAAATTTTAAGCTTAGCTTTAGAATGTTAAAATTATAATTTGCTTCATGGTCAAGGGTCGATATTGTGTGATGTATTGGATAGGATTAAGGGCAATTCATTGTGCAATGTATTTATTATTTTATATTATTTTATTATGTAAGTCTAATGGACCCTGGTTAAAATTTTTATGGTTAAACCTATTAATTGATTGTAATTAACCTACAACCCATTTATTATGTCAAGTTAGGTTAAACTCTATGATGTAATTGGGGTTTTGGTATTGTTATAAATACCCCCCTTACACTCCTCATTTTTTTTGGTTTGATAAAAAAAGGGGTTGAAGGACCTTGACCCTTTACAAAGAGCTCAAAATATGTACAGGAAAAAAAGAGAGAAGATCAAACAAATGCAAGATAGCCCTATCTTATTAAAACAAACTTGGGCTAAAATTGTTGATGGAGAAGCTGAAATAATATCCCTTCCACTATCCTTCTGTTTGACAAGGCTTATACAGTGCTCAATGCTTTACATAACTGATAAAGAAACCACTAACAACAATGTAATTTAGTGTGCTCAAATCCTTCATCGCATGATCCCAATAAGTATTTTGCTTTGCTCTACCCTTTTTATCTGCTAAATTCATTGTCAATTCTTATAATCTCTTTCAATTCCATGGGGGCATATGACCAAACCTTGAAATTCTCAGACCTAACTACCATATTCATCATTTTATCAACTTTGTTTCCCTCTTTATAAATATGTTTAATTTGAATTTCTTCTATGTTTACCAAAATAGTCCTCGCATCTTTAATTATTTAGCTCCCCTTTTTTAAGGGAAGTTATAATATTCTTGGAATCCCCCTCGAGAAAAATTCTCCTAAAATCCAAATTCATCGACATTCAGAAGCCCGTATTCATTGCCCTTGCTTCAACTTGGTGATTTATGGTAATTCCTAGATCCTCAACATATGCAGTCACTACTTGACCTCTGTCATTCCTGATGAGTCCCCCACCACTAGCATGACCTAGGTTACCTTTTGCAGCCCCATCAAAGTTAATTTTTACCCAGTCTTTGTGAGGACATTCCTATCTAGTATCTAGTCTCACCTAAGATATTTTTTTTCTCTAGAGAGGATCATTGCAAGATTTTCTAGACCGATAATGTTTTAAATACAATCCTCCAAGAGGGTTGTTTTTATCTTGGCATAAACCCCAATTATTCCTTTGGTTTTATTTTTGAACACTCGTCTGTTTATTTCCAACCAAATCTCCTAGCAAATATGTGGAATGCATTTTTGCCAAAAAATACTACTTCCTAAGTGTCATTGTTCCCAAATCCTAATTAGAGAATCTGGAATGACCCAAGCAACATTAACTTATCTCAATAACATATTTAGGATATCACAAAAAAATCACAAGTTCCAAATAGGTGGTCCACACACTCATCCTCTTTGTTACACAACACACAAACAATTGGAACCACAATCCCTCTTTTGAACATATTATATTTCGTGAGGATCTTATTGAGAATGACAGTCCAGAAAAACATACTAACCTTAGGGATGATGTTTAGCTTCCAAATTATTTTAAGCTCAAGTTTCTCTAAGGTTACTTTGTCCAAGACTCTATATCCATCCTTCACCAAGTATTGGCCTTACTGGTTTCTTCCCCAAATTATCTGATCCTCCTCTGAACCTTTACCTAAATAATAACTCCTTAAAAGGTTTTGCAAATATTTACCCCCCGAGCCTTGCATATCTTCTTGCAAGATTTTCCACTTTTGAAAATCACCCACCCTATGAATGTAACCATTAATTTTCTTACCATGGGTTCTGGTTAAACATTCTTTAATATCTTTGAACTTTCTGTAGTTCACTAAAGACTCCTCATTTTTTGATTGGAGTATTATACAATATTATATATGGATAATGATTATTTATGGTGCCTATGAGTGTCCTAATATATCATGTCTCCTTTGTTTTATATATAAGCTTTGAGTGTATAATTTTTCTTCTATTCATTTCTAAAAAAACATTGTAAAATCCAACATGGTATTAAAGTGAGTATGGAGCAACACCGCTTGGATATGTAGGAATCTCACTTGGTGCCTTTGATTCTTCTTTCAAGTTCTAGGATGAATTATTCCTCAAACATTCATAAGTTTTTCCATAAAATAAGATAAAAGGAAAATCCACTCCATGGGTTTCTACATGTTCCATTTGAAGAATTTCCTTTATTGCAAAGTTTGCAAAGTATCACCTTTTTTTGTCTAGGATTTCAAATGAGTTGGTTGGCTTTCTTTGTTGGCTTTTAAGCCAAACTATAACAGGTCCCAACATATTTTATCAAGAATATAATTAAATATAAGAGCAATCAAAATATATGTTGGCCAATATAAATTATAATAACATTTAAAATAAAATCAACTATGAATGTAAAATGGTCAGAGATCATTGATGCAATAATGTGAAGAGTATTTACAATAGAATTGCTCAAAATATGCATACAAGCTTTAATTTTGTAAATGCTTGATAGTGATCTTCTCAAACTGTTTTCCAATACAATACATGGAGCTTTATCTCCATAATATAAACATAGAAAGGTGACTCTTCAATACTTGACTATTGCACTCCTCACATATCTAGGAGTTGTAACCTTTTATATTCTTTACATAATACAAGACTCACATGTCCTTTGGCTTCTCATCTTGCCACTTGTATACAAGACTCTTGACTCTCTAATTACTTGCACACTTTTACATGACACTTACACTCCTACATGCACTCCTAATACATGATACTTGTGCACATCCTCATATTACATATTTGCACACTTATATACATGAAACTTGTGCACTTTCTCTCATTACACACTTGCACTCTTACATACATGACACTTGTGCCATAAGCACGTACAAAAAGGGAAAATATAAATCACTCACCTAAAGTATAGACTCAAACTCTAATCTATTACATATTTACATTTGTACCATAAAGGTACCATGGGGGTACATTAGCATGTACTGAATAATGTATTATTCTCCAACATTCCTTTGGTACCAAATTTTTTAAATTTGAAAAAATACATAGGCACACATACCTTTATTCTCACATGAATGCTCCCATAATGCATCCTCAAGGCTAGCAACACACGACACCTTCTACACCAAGGCGTTTGAAGCAAGGATGCAGTATATGGTGGTACTCTAGAGATTATTTGGTGAGGAGTTAAAATTTCTGGTAGAAGGGTTGCATGTTTGAGACCATCTCGCTATGATTTTTCATTGAAGACAAGGGACATATAGGTATTTGTGCTTAGGTGACAAGGTTTATCTAGTTGGTAGGGCATTCATCAAGCTTCATAGAGCCATGGGCCTTCTTCATCAACTCAATGATAATGTCTTTTTGGCGAGCATATATTACTAGGGTGTTGGTACCTCATCAAACCTTGGTTCGAATTTGAGCTAGATGTTTTTTGGTCTCTCTCCAGGAATTAAAGGGTCATTACTCAAAATGACCTTTTTCCTCCATAAGTGCAATGGGGGAACATTGGATAGAGTAACATTCTTTAGGCACAATCATAGAGGTTCAAACCTCACAAGCAATTTTTTGAAATAAGGATTACTATGCATAATTTTAGGCTGACATGGCGGCTGACTTGGCATTTCTAGATGCCCCACATAAAATTTTGTATATATGTGCATCTCCTTCATCTATCTAGAAGCATCAATTATCACAATCCCATTGGAACAAAAACACTGAGGTGGAAGAATACAAAAGGAGAACATTGAAAAATAATACTGTGTCAAGTGGAAATGCATGATTGGATATATTTACCTTAAAATTTTGGGATTTAATTTTTAAAATTTTGGGATCCTTTAGGGTAAAAATTTTAGAGGCCATAACTTTTGCATACAGAAGCATTTTGAGCCCCTTTTTTGAGTGATTATTTTTTGTGCTCTACAAAATGGTGGTACTAGTTCATAGACTTGCTACAATGTTTGGAGTTAGATTATATAATATGGACCATAAATCCCTAGTTACTTGCCTTAATGGGTAAAATTAAAGAATTTAGTGAAGGCAAATGTTTGATCTGCTATGAAGTAAGAACTTGTGGTGCATCTATTAGGAGGATAAAGCAACAATTCTCGATGATGAAACTTGTTATCAAATGGAATAAGAGGTTGTAGGTTTGTTTTCCTTACTGATTGAACCTAAATTATTTTTCCATGTCAAAGAGGAGTGTGACCCTACAAAGGAATGGTCAGAGCTACATGAACTTTTTGAAAAAAGTTAATATTTTTGAAGTTGCTTGGAATTAGAGTTTTCTTCTCTTAAACTAATCGAGTTTGATAATGTTGAGGACTATAATACAATATTCAAGGCTTTGAGGGTAGATATTACATCTTCTAGAGGCAAAAATAAAGGTGATGTAGAATGTGTTGAGATTGTAATTGCTAATATCTCCCCCTACTTTCAGATGTTGAACCTAATGGTTCATATGATTCCTATATTTATGGAATCTCAAAAGAATATTTCTCTTTCTCTCCTAGTTCACTTTCAAGTTATAATGCAAAATTATGGTGGTGGAACCCCTGAAATACAGTTTCATGCAAAGGATTTCAAATCTAAGGAGGCTAAGGCCCAAGGGGCTATGGACAAGGCTAGGCAACTTGCAAAAACTGTAAAAGAAAGGGACATCCAAAAAATAATTGCTTGTTGAAGCTATAAAAAGTTGAAATTGAGTTCTTAAACCTAAGTGGACATGTTCCAAGTGATGAGGGAGATTCAAATGGATATGCCTCAAAAGTCAAGGCCCACTAATGTCTTCCCTCCTTAGCCCCATAGTTCATATTATGGGGGGTGTTGAAATTATAATTTTCTTCATGGCCAAGGGTTGACATTGTGTGATGTATTAAATAGGCTTAAGGAATTTCAATGTGCATTGTGTAAGCCTAATGGACCTTGCTTAACCTTGTTATGATTAAACCCAATTTATTATTTGTAATTAACCTAAAGCTTATTTATTATGTTAGCTTAGGTTAAATTCTATGATGTAATTGGGATTTTGATATTGCTATATATACCTCTCACATTCTCGTTTATCATTAGAATCTTGTGCAATATTATGTACAGATAATGATTATCTATGATCCCTACGAACATCCCAATCTATTTTATCACTTTTACTTTGTATATAAGATTTGAGTATATGTTTTTTTTATATTTATTTTTAGAAAGGATTGTGAAATAAAATCTATGGTCCTTATGGACACCCTTGTTGGACATTTTGAGGAAAATTAGTTGTCATTGATGTCAAAAGGTTCTAAGAAGGATTGCATCTTGATTGGTTCCAAAAGAGCTTTATGTAAAGCATGATTTAAATGGTTATTCTCAAAATCATTGATGGCAAAATAAAAGGTTTTTCTTAAAACCTATGGAGATGCCTAAGGAATTAAAATAATGATAATAAATTATAATAATTTGATTATATATTAATTTGTAATTTAATTTAATAACCCTTTTGTTTATTAAATTAATTATAACTTAATTATACTAATTAATATTATTGTTAATTAATTTATAACTTAATTAAATTACCTTATGGTAAGGTTGGCAAAGTTTAAATTCAAATTGCAATTGTCTTTTCCCCGTCGACGTCATCAAATTTCGTGGAGCGCCAACATCTAAATCAAATGGTGGATTTCGTGTATAAATACCATGCCAAAGGGGCATTCAAAATTTACCCTTCTTTGATTAATATTCAAGCGACCAAGCAAAGTGTATTTCGTGCAAATCGTTGAGGAAGAAGACAATAATTGTTTGTCTTTTAGCACAAGGAAGAAGACTAGTGGAGAGGGCTTAAGGCCTCACTCCCATTGGACAGTGTGGTCCATTGGTAGTGCGTGTTTTGTGAGAGCGTTTGGAGTGGAAGTGACCACGATCTATTTGCGTGGAGTTTTTTGGTGCGTTTGTCTTGAGCACCATGGTGGAAATATTTTGGCACGCATTTTAGAGCACCAGGCTTGGGAAGAAAGAGCACGTTGTGCTCTTAGCCTTCCAAGCGTGTGCCTAGCGCACACGGTGGTCAAGCTCACAACTAGGGCGCACTAGGAGGCAGTTGTTGTGGGTTCAAATCCCACAAGTGGCAAAGGTATTTTTAATTAAATATTTTATTTTCCTAATGTTTTCTTAAGATGTTATTTGGAGTTATAAGGGTATTTGAAAGGTTGCTTGCTTGGTAATTAATTTATGTTATTAGATTTATAAGGAAAGTGGATTTGATTTTTTCCAAAGTTCTTTATGCCATTAAATCTAATTAAAGAGGTTTTTGAGTTAATTTTGGTGGATGTTAAATTTATTTTAATTGGGAGATTATAAGGTGTTATTGGATAAATATTTTATGTATGTTTATGGTTGTTTTTAAATATGGAGTGATAAGGTGTAATTGATTTTTTGCATTACATTGTGAGAGAGATTTATCTTCTAACCTCTTTGAGTTTGGCATAGAAGTGTTTGTGGTTGTGGCAGATATTTGAGATTCCTTCATCATAAAGAAAAGGTATGAGCACATTATTCCATAGTTAAGTTGATTGATTGGTTTTATAAAAATAAGTTTGGAGTGAAAATAAATTGATTAGGGTTTCCTTATAGAGTGTGTTTGAGTTAATGCTTCAAGGTTTTTCGGAATAAATATTTTTTATTGAAACCTTGTTTTATAAGCATTGTTGTTGAAACCATTGGTTGAGAAAAGAACTAGGGTTTGAAAAGAACATGAGTATCATTGTTATGTGAGAGTTGTTTTATGAGCATTGTTGAAGTGAGTTGTTGAGAAAAGAACTTGAACTAGGGTTATCATTGTTATGTGAGATTTTTTGTTGAGCATTGTTGGAAATATTTTGAGTAAAGTATCATATGCTTGGACTAGGGTTTGTGAGCAAGAATTATTTCATTGAGAGATTGGTTGAGTAGAGTTGGTTGAGCCTAGTCAAATGGATGTGTGAAGTGATTGTTCAAGTTCCATAAAACAAACTATTCTATATTCCGAATTGAATTGAGAAAGTGATTGAGTTGAAGCATATTGAATCTCTAACAATTCTCTGTATGTTTCTAAAAGAGTGATTGAAAGTGTTTGAGCATTGTGATGAGTATAGAGCATATTGAGTCTCTAACAATTCTCTGTATGTTTCTATGAGTTTAGACAAGTTCAAGTGTGGACTTGTTGAGCAAATTTGAGGTAAGTCTTTGAGAAGACTTGTGGATAGATTTGAGCAAGCTTTTGTGGAAGCTTACAATACTTATTGAGCATATTTGGTTAAGTTATTAAGAGGACTTATTGAGTAGATTTGGTTAAGTTCTTGAGAGAACTTATTGAGTAGATTTGGTTAAGTTCTTGAGAGGAATTATTGAGCAGTTTTGGTTAAGTTCTTGAGAGGACTTATTGAGCAGATTGGACAAGTTCTAGACAGGACTTGTAGACAAATTTGATGTGAGATTTTGTGGAAGCTTATAAGGCAGAGTTTAGACAAGTCTTTGAGAAGGCTTGGAGAGCAGAGTTGATTGATTTATTTGTTCAAACCTTGAGTTAAGGTTTGGGGCAGATCCAAAAGATTTGATTTGAGATTGAGTCAAGATTAGAGTTAAGGCTTGAGGACAAAGATTGAGGACTGATTTGTTATGTTGTTCTTGTGTTTTTCCTATGTGGTTTGTGTTGTGTTTTTTTTATCTTATTGTGTGTGTGTTTGGTTGTGTTTTTATTTTTGACACACTCAAGGAGTATATTTTTTATTTTACTTTATAATTTTTATTGTTATTTATTTATTTTTAAATGTTTTTGTGTGTTTTTTTGCTCCTTGAGTATGTTAAAGGTGGTAGTCCAAGTTCAAGTCCAAGGTGATTTTGGCGGAATGGACACCCCTACCTCCTTGGGTCTTACTCGAAAGTGACATTCCTTTTAGGATGTTTTCCAAAAATAAAAAAAAATAAAATTAAAAATGGAAGACAAAGAAAATCAAAAGTGATAAAATAAAAATAAATCTTAAAAATAAAATTTGAAGAATTGATTTTTTATTGAAAATTTCATATATTGAATTAATTAGGGATTCAAAAGGTTTTCTACTTGATAGTTAGAAGAGTTGATTTCAAAGAAAGATAACTAAAAAAGTTGACCACAATTTTAAGGATTCTACATTTTGAATTTTTTTTAAATAATTGTCTTCATCAAAAATTCATTTCATAGAGTCATATATGATTAGAGATCCAAAATACATTAATAAATAACTTCATAAGCAAATAAAATATTTTCATAAACATGTTTTGAGATACAAAGAATCACCACAAACAACCAAAATTTGGATATGAAGATAATTTATGGTATATTGATTCAGGAGCAAGCAATCACATGACTGGTGACCTATATTGGTTTGATTCTATCCAAGTAAAAAAAAGAATACCTATTAAAATTGTAGATGATAAAATTTACTAGGTTCAAGGAGTAGGTAATGTTACACTTAGCCTATCTTTACCTGAATGCGCACTAGAAACTATTCCTTATATTCTAAGAAAAACAAATAACCTAATTTCAATATCACAATTATTGGATAAAGGAAGAACAACAAAATTCAAAGTCATCAATGAAAATGTTTTAGTACAATACAAAACAAGATTGAATCCCTTGGGTCTTACAAAAATGTATATTTGCACTAGATGTGACAACACTCTAAAAAAAATTAGATTAGTTTCTACCAAATAACAATATTAGAAAAGGTATTTAATTGAAAAATATATTTTTATGGCAAAAGAACAAGATAGTGTTTCAACAAAAATATCACCAAGTAACACAAATAATTCTTTTATCTTACAAAATCAGCCAAAATAGATAAGAAAAAATCTTCTTATGGCAAAAGAAATGCAAGAACAAGATGAAATATTGAATTAGATAAATAAAATTTGCAATATGGGTACTATATCAACAAATGCATGGTATGATACTATAGCAAAGTATAAATCAAAAGAATGTAAAACATATCCCAAATGGCTCTTGGAAACCTATAAAGTACAATGTCAAGAAAATGCAAAGAAATTGAAAAATGTGAGTTGTGACACTAATTATCTTTAGCAAAAGAAAAATGTGAATTATAATACATGTGATTTGAAATCCATAAAGATAAATACTTTTAATACAAGTAATTTGGATCCCATGAAGACTCATGTGCAAATATCATTGTGATGACTTATTGCCTTCCAAAGGTTATATAAATCGGGATAATGATGAATTTGAAAGGTACACAAAAGCAATTGGTACTAAATAGGGATATGATTTTATAACAGGGAATATTATGATAGGAAACAAAGAAGCCAAAGTTATGACAAGTTCCAATTACAACTATTGTGACAAACTTGCATATATGAAAGATAAATGTTTGAAAGAACAAAAACCAAAAAGCAGGAGCCAGATTTAATATCAAAACCAAAGCTTGAAAGTCAAATTCAAAGTGAGAGGTTGACATTATGCCAAATAATGTAATAGGGGGTGTTAGAGTTTATTGCATTATTTGGTACCTTGGAAGTACTTTGTAAATATTTGGTGTGAAGGAGTCTTGTAAATATTTATCATTTAACAATCATTAGAGGTTTGTTATTATTAGGGATTCAATAAATATATTTCTCCTATAAGAAATATGAAGAGTCATATCTCCATAAATTTGAGGAGATAAGTTAGTTTATTTTGAAATGTTAAGAGTCTTTGTAAAAGTTATTTATAGAGAGGTCATGTAATGTGTGTGTAACAATGAGAGAAGTTTCAATATTTTATTTGTACTAGAATGCCTTGTTTATCATCCACGAGAATATAGTGAGTTTGTTTGAATACTTGTGTATCTCATTTTGATATATTGTGTGAGAGATTTTATCATTAAATATTATTGAAACTTAATTATATGGTAACACAAATGAGCTTCAAATTATGTTACAAGAGTTTTATTTGCCTACTTTTAAATGAAAGAATGAGTTGGTTTGTAATCTATCAAAAGATGGTTGATACACAATCAAGTTGGGATATGAGAATTTAGAGCAAATAAAATTTCCTACTATCAATGATTTCCATTGGAAGAATATTTGGTCAGTAGAGGTCCTCCCTAAGGCCTCAACATTTCCTTGGTTAGTCGTCTAATGCAAGATTCTTATATAAGAGAGTCTACAAAGAAGGGGATATTATTGACCTTTCAGGTATGCCTTATGTGAGGAGAATATAAAATCATCAAACCATTTTACTTCTTAATTATCCCTTCACCATTTGGGGCTACTTTTAAAAAATATGAGAAGATATTGTTCAACCCCATCAACATTGAATGACTTGATGAAATATTGAATTAATTATTTTCAATCTAAAGCATTATGTATTCTATGGAGGATTGGTCTTGTCATAGAATGGATTTATCAAATCAAATTTTGATGGTGCTTCTAAAGGAAATCTAGGAAAAGTTGGTGGAAGTGGTGTCTTTCAAAATAATGAAGGCAAAATTCTTGACAATTAGTGATAATCATATGGAACTTCAATTAACAACTATGTAGAGGCTAGGTCACTTCCTATAGGGATCATAATTGTAGTTAAAAGAAGGTTGGAAACATATTTCAATTAAGAGGAGTTCACATATTGTAATTAATGTTATAAATAAAAATGGATGTAGAGATTGGATTAAAAATAGTATCATTGATGGTTTTCACCAATTATCATTAGAAATGTGAGCATATTTATAAGGAAGGAAATCAGACAATAAATAATTTAGCCAACTATGGTGTTGATCTTCATCTTAGTGAAATTAAAATTTTAGAAAACAATTCGTCAAGTAAAATTTTATCTTTTAATTAAAATGATTACAAAGAACTAAATACGAAAACATATTAATTTGAAGAAGAAAATATATTTAATAAAAAAAAAATTAAAAACATCTTTAATGAAAAAATAACTTAAATATGATTTATTTAGTCGTAAGTCATTATAATCAAAATATAAGTAAAATTTGATTTGATAACTAATAACCCTCAATTTTGTATGGTGGTACGAATTAGAAGGGTGACTATCACATTTGTTTATAAATTAAAACTAGCAATAAATATGAAGTGTTATAATAGGTTACAAGACACATGACTAAGAAAGGCTGGCTTAATTCCTGCATGAAATAAATAATATGGTGTAGCAATTAATATTCAAAAATTATTATTTAATTAATTTTTTTAATAATAATATATTTATATAAATATAATATTTAATAATTGCATTCCGTTTAAATGACTTGACTAAAATAAAAGTAATGCGAAACAGGAGAGAAGTTATTCCTACCGAAGCTTCGAAACGTGAAAATGTCGTTTACGAATTAAAGAAAACAAGTGAAAAAATCGGTGAAGTTGAATTTTGTTGCATTCACATCTGTAAAGAACAGATAACAATGAGTACATGTAACCCTCCTGATCATCGTTGCAATTCCACGCTGTCGTTTGCGCCTCCACAACCTTGTGGGGTGCATCCTAAACAGCTGGACCATGGGTATCAATCCCCACCATGGGCTGATGACGCCATGCGATGCTACGTGCACCCCACCACACCCACAGGCCACGGAAGCTTCTGAAGGTCTATCTAAAAACGTCATGTATGACGTCTTTTATGTATCCTATGGAGTCAATTGTAAAAGTGAATGTGTGGAATGAAGCGGCGCTGGTCTTGGATCCAACTTAAACTACAAACACAGCCACAATAAATAGATGAAAAAAAAAATCTTAGTTTAATGAAGATCTAGTTTTCATTTAAAAATTATTTTAAATGTGAAATTGAAAGATAAACAATCCTATAAAAAGGTATAGTTCAAATGTGAATGTTTTTTTTTTAAATATTTTTTATACACATCCACCATCATCACCGATAATGCAACCGGTGTCTTTACCGGTAGACCACACTCATGGGGATTTTTTTTTTTTTTTTGCGCGACATGAGTAATGAAAACCAAAAAACATTTTTGTAATTGAATGTCAAGCTTACAAAGACGTAAGGGTTGTATATTTAAAAGTAATAAAACTTTTTTGAAGAATCCAGAATAGAAAAGAAATAAGGAAATTTGTCATCAAAATTAACAACAAAAGAACAGTCCAAAAGATTGTAAGAGGATGTTGAGCTTTTTAACTTTGTTGAACAATTTTTTTATTCTTTTTTCTTTTTTACATGTTTTTAAACTTTGGAACTTTGAATAGGAGATTCAAGGTTTAAATCCAAAAAAGAGTAGGGTTGTTCACCATACCTATCTTGTATTAAAGTTCTTTGTTCCATAGATTATTTTAGTTTCATGGACATAACTAAAATCATTTTATTTTATGAAGGTGTTTGGGAAAACAGAGTAAGAACGACTTTTGACAATTAAGGTTTGGGAATTCTACATCATTAAGTAAACTCTCATTTGGTTCCTATAGGTTGATTTGATCGCCCACATTCACAAATACTTGCAAATCCAATCATATTATGATTGTGCTTAAGTTTTGTAATCATTTTTCTAAGACATCAACACAACAATGAGACTGAAAACATATTTTGGGCACAAGTTAAAGTTCAGATGAAGATTCAACTACAAAATAGAAGTGAAAGGTAAGCCAAAAGACAATTTAATACCCAATAACCTCAAACTAGACACAAAGGTTGGCTAAGCCAAGGTAGTCTAGCACTTTATAGGAACGTCGAACTAAAAAATTAGCTAGGCATGATATCCAACATATAGAAGTAAGAGTTAGACATTTCCAAAGGCTAACGTAAGAATAGGTGCAACAAAAGTCTAGTATCTGACATTCATCACATGATTGGATACAAAACATTTGGCTAAGGCAATGCATCTAACATGAAGTAATAGGTCAGACTCTTGAAGTAGTTGATGTCATTATAGGTGCTAAAATATCTAGCATCTAGCATATAGATGAACCCAAAATATGGATAAGTATGGAGCCCTAGTCTTGTAAGTAACCAATAGAATTGAAAGTCTAGCATCCAATATTAAATATTATATATGGTTGGATTCAAACTTTTGTTAAGTATGGATATGCAACTAAATAAAGGGTCAAAATTTTGGTAATACTACTATTAGCATAATGAGATGAAAACTCTAACATTCGACAACAAGGCAACCCCTTATCGGATGTGAAATATGGCTAAGTATGAGAAAATGGTCGAACTTACAAGCAGGCTTACATCTTCATCAGAGATGAAAACGTACAACATCCAACTATAACGCTAGACTAAAAAATTGACTAAGATATAGTTAGGAACAGAGGAAGCTGAACCAATAAGAGCCCAGTGATACCCTCAAGTTTTGGTATCAGGTAGAAGACTTTTGGACCTATCCCAATCAATATAGTCAATACATGTCAACCAACCGCTTAGAATCATTGCTATCAAAGATCTCAAGGGTCAAAGGTTTTCCCATCACACATATGTTCCTACACAATTGGCTCAGTTATTAAGAGTAGTAGTTAAAAGTAAGTCTATCAAAATTTCAACATTTTAAAGAATTAATTTATAAAATTAAAATTCAAATGAATTTAAATAATTTATAAATTAATAAGTTCAAAGGGAAATAAAAAGCATCGACATATAATTTATTGGAGGAAATTCAAGCATCGACGTTATGCATGAAGAAGAGAAATCAATATATATATACCAATGCCGTAGAGGCATTAAACTTTATCATTTTGCTCGATTAAGGAATGCGTGCAATTGTGTTGAATTTGTGTGGAATAAGAGAAGAGACTTTTGTGTTTTAGCGCTAGTGAGTAAGGTTTAAGCATAACATTGTCAAAGTACCAAGCGTCAACTAGGCAACGTGGCCTAGTGGCAAGAGGATAGCGATTAGAGTGTTTGGGCACTAGGAGACCTGCGTTCGAAACACGACGTTAGCATTTTTGGTGGTTGTATTAGTGTTGGAAGCACCAAAGGAGAGGTGCACATTTTTGTGCTAGGAAAGGCAAGGATTGTTTTGGAGAACGTGGTGCTCTTTAGTCCCCAAGCAAGTGCCTAGCTCACATGACGATTGGAGCCACGGCTAGGGCACTGGTTGAGGCTACGTTGTGAGTTTGAATCCCTTCCAAGGCAAGGTAATAAATTTTGATTATTATTTTTGTGTTTTTCCTAAAGTTTGGAGTTAAAAAGGGTTCCTTAAAAGGATTGTTTGTTGAAAATTATTTTTGATAAGTTGGAGGAATAAGGTGTTAGGTTTATTTTAATAAAGTGCTTTTGTCACATTGATTTGTTGAAGTATTAAAAGGATAGAGGGAACTTCTAGCATTGAGTTATCTTTAAAATAAGAGTGCATTGAGTATAATTTTAATTGGGAGATTATAAGGTGTAAATGGTGTATTATGTTTTTTGTAAAATGTTGATGAATGTTTTCTTAAATATGGAGTGATAAGGTGTATGTGTGTCTTGATATTTACATTGTATTTTGAGTAAGTTTATCATCTTATAATTTCTTTGAGCTTGGCAAAGAAGTGTTTGTGATTGTGGTAGATTTATGAGATTCCTTCATCATTAAGAAAAAGGTATGAGCACATTCTTCCATAGTTAAGTTGATTGGTTGGTTTTCTGGAAATAAGTTTGGAGTGAAAAGGACTTGATTAGGGTTTCCTATTGAATGTGTTGAGTTAATGCTTCAAGGTTTTCTAGAATAAAGAGTTGTTGTTAAAACCTTGTTTCATAGGCATTGTTGTTGAAACCATTGGTTGTGTGAAGAACTTGAACTAGGGTTTGAGTATCATTACTATGTGAAGATTTTTTTATAAGCATTGTTGTTGAAGCCATTGGTTGTGTGAAGAACTTGAACTAGGGTTTGATTATCATTGTTATGTGAAGATTATTTTATAAGCATTGTTGTTGAAGTGAGTTGTTGAGCAAAGAACTTGAACTAGAGTTTGAAAAATACATGAGTATCATTGTTATGTGAAACTTGTTGTTAGGCATTGTTGGAAATAGTTTGAGTGGGTGATCATATGCTTGGACTAGGGTTTGTGAGCAAGGGTTATTTCATTGAGTGTTTGGTTGAGTAGAGTTGGTTGAGCCTAGTCAAGCGGATGTGCGAAGTGATTGTTCAAGTTCCATAGAACAAACTATTCTATATTCTGAATTGATTTGAGAAAGTGATTGAGCATTGAGTTGAAATTGAATCATATTGAGTCTCTAAAAATTCTCCTTATGTTTCTAAGAGAGTGAGTGAAAGTAATTGAGCATTATTATAACTGTAGAACATATTGAGTCTCTAATAATTCTCTTTATGTTTCTATGATATTGGAAAAGTTCTTGTGTGGACTTGTTGAGCATATTTGAGGTAAGTCTTTGAGAAGACTTGTGTACAGATTTGGTGTGAGCTTTTGTGGAAGCTTACAATACAGATATTGAGCAGATTTGGATAAGTTCTTGAGAGGACTTATTGAGCAAATTGGACAAGTTCTAGAGAGGACTTATAGAGCAGATTTGAGCAAGTTCTAGAGAGGACTTGTGGACATATTAGTGTGAGCTTTTGAGGAAGCTTACAAGGTAGATTTGAGACAAGTCTTTGAGAAGGCTTGAGAGCAGATTTGATTGATTGATTTGTTCAAACCTTGAGTTAAGGTTTAGGGTAGATCCAGTAGAGTTGATTTAAGATTGAGTCAAGGTTTGAGTTAAGGCTTGAGGATAGATATTGAGGACAAATTTGTGCTAGATCAAAAGACTATGTTTAGTACAGATTTGAGAACAAATTTTGGTGCAGATTTAAGAATAGGTTTATGCCAGACTAGAGATAGAGATTGAGATGATTTGTGCTAGATCGAAGGACTATGTTTAGTGCAGATTTGAGACAGATATTTGGAGGAATATAGAGCAGAGGACAGTAGTCTCAAGTGGATAGATATCCATTAGCCAAGGCAGTGATGATAGGTCTTCTAAGTGGGTACAAGAGTCTTCAGTGGAGAGAGATCCACAAGCTAGTGTAGTGGAGGTAGTAGTCTTCTAGAGGATCACCATATAGAGCAAAGGAGGAGTTCTCCTTTGAATAGAGATCCATGAACTTGATTTAGGGGATTGGTGTCTCCTTTGGACAGAGGTCCATAAACATTGTAATAGGGAAAGGATTCCCAAGAGATTGATTGAGAAAATTTTAGTGAAATATTTTCTTCGTGGAGTAGCCCACATTGGGTGAACCACATAAATTATGGTGTCTCTATTGTGTGTGGTTATTTGTGCATTGCTTTTATCACTATTGTTGATATTTATATCTATACATTACATAATATTGTTTGGGAAAGAAAATTAAATAGTGATCTTATACTTTTCACCCCCCTCTCAGTATAAGCTTGTGTTCTTCAACTGGTATCAAAGTGGTTTCTTTCAGAAGAGTTTAAAAACTTGAAGCAAAAGTTAACAAGAACACAATGGATTCTAATAATGTGTCCTCAAATAATTCAGCACCAGTATTTTATGGAAGTGACTATATATATTGGAATATGAGAATGAAAATCTACCTGATGGCACTTGGCAATAAAATTTGGGAAGCAGTTGAAATTGGATATGATCCCTTAATTAATATTCCTACAAATAAGGAAGGTAAGCTCCTACAACATTACAATTCAAAAGCAATGAATATACTTTTGAGGGATTTGCATAGAACAGAGTCTATGAAATTTATGCATTGTCAAATTGCAAAAGAAATATGGGATAAATTACAAAATATATATAAAGGAGATAAAAGCGTCAAGAAAGCAAAGATACGAAATCTCAAAGGACAATTTGAAGAATTGATAATGAAGGATGAGGAAAATATTAGTACTTATCCACTTCGAATTGATGAGGTTAATAGTGATATGCAAGGACTTGGAATGAAGATTGATGAATTGGATGTGTGTGATAAAGTCTTAAGAACTCTTCCAAAAAGATTTAGTGAACAGGTTTCTTCTATAGAAGTGTCAATGGATGGTGATACTTTGACAAGAGATATGTTGCTTGGTATTCTTACAGTATTTAAGATAAGAATTAAATAGAAACCAAATCCTCATAAAGAAGCAACATTTAAAGCAATCAAGAAGATACAGGGTAAGAATTCAAAATCAAGCAATGAGTCATCCAGTGATGAAGAAGCAAATTATGGTAGAATGAATAAGGATTTAAGAATATATAGAGATACAAGATCTGTTAAATATTTCAATTGTGGAAAGTATGGTCATTATACAACTGACTGTCAAGAATCTAAGAAGAATAATGATGAAGAAAAATAGGATCACAAGAATAGGGAATCAGAAAGGTACAGGCACAAAAAGAAAAGCAAATATGGACAAAGCTAACAAGGAAAGAAGTTCTTTCAAAGACAAAATAGAAGCTACTATACGGATAAGGCAATTAAGTACTCAAGTGATAGTGATGCTAGTTTTTCAGATGATAGAGATGAAGTCTTATTTATGATTGAATAAAAAGAACAAGTTAAGAAAAGGACTCCAATAATTCTCAAGTGTTTTAGATGTGGTAACTTTAGATATCTTGAAGATAGTTGTACAAGGGATGGTTATAGTTTCAATGATGATGAATATGAGGATGCACTTTAAGGACTAAATGAAAACCTTATAATGGCATTAGAAGAAGAAGTAGGTGATCCTATAGAAGACAAGCCAATAGAAAATAAAGATGTGGACAAAGGTAAACAAATAGAGGAATATTCAAAGAAATATGGATATGATCTCAAGGGAGAACTTATTTATGCTCTTGAAATAGTAAAGAAGGTAAGAAAACAAAACTCTAAACTTGAAATTCAGTTTCAAGAATGTGATGAAGAGAGAAGATTTCTTATAGAGGATTTAGAAAAATCAAAGGCTAAGGCAAAAAGGTTCAAAGATAAGTTAGAAGCAAAGATCTTGGAATGTGAAAAGTTAGCACAAGAAGTGGGACTACTAAGAGAAGATTTAGAAGACTCCAAAGTCAAGCTAAAATAGTTTAAAAATAACTCAAAGAACTTGGATAAGTTCATAAAGATACAAAAGCCTACATCAAGCAAAATAGGTCTTGGATTTGAACAAGGATAGAAGAAATGTGAAGGAAAGTCAAACTCAAGTTTTGGAGGAGAAAAACCTTTAGATGAAGATACTTCTGAAGAAGACAATGTAAAAGGAAGTGATACATTCTGAGGATGAGTTGGACAATAGAGAGTTCAACAAGAACAGAAACAATGCACAAAGAAAATACAGATGGAACAATAATAAAAATAGGTCAAGAGAGACTAGGAGACCAATGAGATCAAGACAAGGAGGCTTTAATGGAATATGTTTTTCATGTCACAAGTTTGGGCAAATGGCTTCATAGTGCAAGACACAGGAAAGACAAGAATATGGGAACAAACAACTTTTCCATGGGTATTGCTACTCATGTAATCAGTTTGGTCAAAAAGCAATGAATTGTAGGGTTCATGACAAAAGAGGATATGGCTTCACTAGGATAAATCCTAAGACATTTTCACATCCAAGGAATAATAATATTAAGTGTTATAAGTGCAATAATGATGGTCACACAACAAAGTGGTGTAAATCAGACATTCCAGAATCAAGTAGGAACAAGAACAAGAACATGGATATGAACAAGAACATGAACATGGATATGAATAAAAACATGGATATAAATAGGAACATGGATATGAACAGGAACATGGATATGAACAGGAACATGGATATGATCATGAACATGAATATGAACAAGAACATGAACATGGATATGAACAAAAATAGGAATAGGGACATGAGTGAAGACATGGATAGGAACATCGACATGGAAAGAAATAGTCAGAGTAATCAGAAGGATCTGATAAGATATAAAGAGGATAAAGGTAAAAAACAGTGCTTTGTAGGAGTAGAAATACTCCCACCCTAGAATTAATCGCCTCAAGAGAAGGTGGGGGAGGGGATAAGCTAAGAGGCTCATTCTTAGCTCCTAGACCCAAAGGTGACCCTTTGCCATTGATGTCAAAAGGGGAGATATTTGGTATTTGAGTAAAAAAGAGAAAGCATTGAGAAAGGGGGAGCAGAACAAAGAAAAAACCAAGTTTTCAGTAAAAATAATTTGGGTTACCATCAATGACAAAGGGGGATATTGTTGGACATTTTGAGTCATTAAGTCAAGTTGTCATTGACGTCAAGGAATGAAGTCATCATTAATGTCAAGGAATTTGTCAAGAAACAAAGTTGTCAAAGTTTTCATTGATATCCAGTAATAAGCCACTAATGATGTCAAAGGTCAAGAGGGACAACGTAGATATTAAAGGCAAAAAGGGCTTCATACAAATTTTAATATTATATGGAAGCATAAGTTAAAAGGTTTTTCATAAAAACCCAAGGAAGATTATTGCAAAGCTAAAGGAAGGTTTAATATTTATTTGATAAAATATTTAAATTCAAAGTGAATTTAAATTTAAAAAATAAATATTATTTATACCAAGTTGTACAATGAAAGATGGCCTTAATAAAACCAAAGGGTTTTAAAGAATTAATTTATAAAATTTAAATTCAAATGAATTTAAATAATTTATAAATTAATAAGTTCAAAAGGAAATAAAAGCGTCGACATATAATTTATTGGAGGAAATTCGAGCGTCGATGTTATGCATGAAGAAGGGAAATCAATATATATACCAATGCCTTAGAGGCATTAAACTTTATCCCTTTGCTCGATTAAGAAATTTGTGCAATTGTGTTGACTTCGTGCGGAATAAGAGAAGAGACTTTTTTTTTTTAGCACCAAAGAATAAGGTTTAAGGGGAACATCGCCAAAGTACCAAGCACCAACTGGGCAGCGTGGCCTAGTGGCAAGAGGACAACGGTTAGAGTGTTTGGGCGTTAGGAGACCTGCATTTGAAATGTGGTGGCAGCATTTTTGGTGGTTGAATTAGTGTTGGAAGCATCAAAGGAGAGGCACACATTTTTGTGCTAGGCAAGGTAGAGAGTCTTTTGGAGCACGTGGTGCTCTTTAGTGCCAAAGCAAGTGCCTAGCTTGCACGACGGTTGGAGCCACTGATAGGGCGCTGGTTGAGGCTACGCTGTGAGTTCGAATCCCTTCCAAGGCAATGTAATAAATTTTGATTATTATTTTTGTGTGTTGCCTAAAGTTTGAAGTTCAAAAGGGTTGCTTAAAAGGATTGTTTGTTGAAAATTATTTTTGATAAGTTGGAGGAATAAGGTGTTAGGTTTATTTTAATAAAGTGCTTTTGTCACATTGATTTGTTGAAGTATTAAAAGGATATAAAGAACTTCTAACATTGAGTTATCTTGAAAAGAAGAGTGCATTGAATATAATTTTAATTGGGAGATTATAAGGTGTAAATGGAGTATTATTTATTTTGTAAAATGTTGATGAATGTTTTCTTAAATATGGAGTGATAAGGTGTATGTGTGTCTTGATATTTACATTGTATTTTGAGGAAGTTTATCATCTTATAATTTCTTTGAGCTTGGCAAAGAAGTGTTTGTGATTGTGGTAGATTATGAGATTCCTTCATCATCAAGAATAAGGTATGAGCACATTCATCCATAGTTAAGTTGATTGGTTGGTTTTCTGGAAATAATTTTGGAGTGAAAAGGACTTGATTAAGGTTTCCTATTGAATGTGTTGAGTTAATGCTTCAAGGTTTTCTGTAATAAAGAGTTGTTGTTAAAACCTTATTTCATAAGCATTGTTGTCGAAACCATTGTTTGTGTCAAGAAATTGAACTAGGGTTTGAGTATCACTACTATGTAAATATTATTTTATAAGCATTGTTGTTGAAGCCATTGATTGTGTGAAAAACTTGAACTAGGGTTTGAGTATCATTGTTATGTGAAGATTGTTTTATAAGCATTGTTGTTGAAGTGAGTTGTTGAGCAAAGAACTTGAACTAGAGGTTGAAAAAGACATGAGTATTATTGTTATGTGAAACTTGTTGTTGGACATTGTTGGAAACATTTTGAGTGAGTGATCATATGCTTGGAATAGGGTTTGTTAACAAGGGTTGTTTCATTGAGTGTTTGGTTGAGTAGAGTTGGTTGAGCCTAGTCAAGTGGATGTGTGAAGTGATTGTTCAAGTTCCATAAAACAAACTATTCTATATTCTGAATTGATTTGAGAAAGTGATTGAGCATTGAGTTGAAATTAAATCATATTGAGTCTCTAAAAATTCTCCTTATGTTTCTAAGAGCGTGATTGAAAGTAATCGAGCATTGTGATAAGTGTAAAACATATTGAGTCTCTAATAATTCTCTTTATTTTTCTATGAGATTGGACAAGTTATTTTGTAGACTTGTTGAGCAGATTTGAGGCAAGTCTTTGAGAAGACTTGTGGACATATTTGGTGTGAGCTTTTGTGGAAGCTTACAATATAGATATTGAGCAGATTTGGATAAGTTCTTGAGAGGACTTATTGAGCATATTGGATAAGTTCTAGAGAGGACTTGCAGAGCATATTTGAGTAAGTTCTAGAGAGGGCTTATGGACATATTAGTATGAGATTTTGAGGAAGCTTACAAGGAAGATTTGAGATAAGTCTTTGAGAAGGCTTGAGAGCAGAGTTGATTGATTGATTTATTCAAACCTTGAGTTAAGGTTTAAGGTAGATCCAACAAAGTTGATTTGAGATTGAGTCAAGCTTTGAGTTAAGTATTGAGGACAGATATTGAGGATACATTTGTGCTAGATCGAAGGATTGTGTTTAGTGCAGATTTGAGAATAGAGTTTGGTGTAGATTTGAGGACAGGTTTGTGCCAAAACAAAGACAAAGATTGAGCTAATTTTTGCTAGACCAAAGGACTGTGTTTAGTGTAGATTTGAGATAGAGCTTTGGAGGTGACAAAGAGCAAAGGACAGTAGTATCGAGTGGATAGAAATCCATTATATATGGAAGTGAGGATAGGTCTTTTGAGTGGGGATAAGAGTCTTCAGTGGAGAGAGATCCACAAGCCAATATAGTGGAGGTAGTCATCTTCTAGAGGATCACCAGCCAGAGCAGATGAGAAGGAGTTCTCTTGTGGATAGAGATACATGAAATTTATTTAGGGGATTGGTGTCTCCTTTGGATAGAGGTCCATAAACATTGTAATAGGGAAAGGATTCCCAAGAGATTTATTGAGAAAATTTTAATGAAATATTTTCTCCGTGTAGTAGCCCACATTGGGTGAACCACATAAATTGTGGTGTCTCTATTGTGTGTGGTGATTTGTGCATTGCTTTGATTAGTGTTGTTGATATTTCTATCTAAACATTGCATAATATTGTTTGGGAAAGAATAGTAAAAAGTGGTCTTATACTATTCACCTCCCTATCAGTATAAGCTTGTGTTCTTTAGAGAAAAAGTGATGTGATGCATCAAACCATTTCTAAAATAGTTGATGAACTGTTTCAAAATTTATGACATTCCATAATTGAAGGAAAATGAAATAGTATAAGAGGGGTGCAAAAGGAAGATGAATGGTGAGAGGAGAAGAAAAATGGATGTAAAAGTAGATAGGAAAAAAGGGACCAAGAGAGAGAGAGAGAAGGACATCTAAGAACATTAGGAAGAGAATAAATATTGGTTGGAATAGAAGAGTGCAATTATGGAGAGGAATGTGTAGGGAGGAGCATAAGAAACATATGGTTTTGATCTGAGTATATATTCTTTTTGTGGTTAGCCTCTTAAATTGATACATAAAGTTTTTGAATCTCCTTTAAAATCCACCCTTTATGTTATGTGAAAAGCAATTATATTATATTGTTAAGTTTGTATTTGCATAACTTGATATGCAGTATAACAAGTTACTGGTTGGAGTTGCAGGAGAAAAGATTAGGTGAAATACCAAAATGGAAGTTTTTGACCACCAATTGCTATCAACCAATGACCATCCTTTTGTCAAGGATGTGTGATGACTATCCAAATGAAATATGAAAGAAAAAATTAATTTCTTGAGATATCAAGTATAAATAAATATCATTCAACCCAAAAGAGGTGTGCCCTTCGAAGTTGTTGATATCATATGAATGACCATTAAAACTAGAAATCTCAATAGTTTTTATATAGTTAAACCATTGTACACTTAAACATTGTTGTATAGTTAGACCATCATACATTTTAATGTTATTGTACAAACCATGCAATTAGATCATCATATAATGAATGTGATTGTACAATGAAAAATGGTTGTACAATTAAATAACTTGTCATACAATTAGACCAAGGAGTATTGTCTTGTGCAATGAAGCATTTCCATATTATATGACTATTATCTTAAAGCATTATTGGCATAGTATTTTACTTGTTGATTGCATGTGTGATTATCATGTGTCTTGAGGATAGGAACTTGTGCTACTTGAGAAGGCCATCCATAGGAGGATTCCCTTCTCTCGTCTACATCATTTGGTATCAGAGCAGATACAAATTTTTGGAGGAAAGATGGCACAACGAGGAAGAGGAAGACCATGTGGTCTGGGACCCCGACCAATGGATATAGCAAAAATGCTGAGAGGAATCACTACTAGGTTAGATGCAATTGAGACTACCCAAAGGAGAGGCATTCATCTTGAGGAGATTAGTGACAGTGAAGAGGAGGAAACTGGTCACGTGGAAGCTCGAGATGAAGAGCAAGGAGAAGAACCAGAGCAATGGTTGATTTGGGCAATCTCAAATATGGGAAGTAAGCCAAAGATGGATACTCCCAATTTTAATGGAAGTTTAAACCTAGAAGAGTTGATTGATTGGATAACGAACATGGAGAGATTCTTTGATTATGAATCTATGGAGGATCCAAAGTGGGTCAAATTTGCATGTATATGAGGTTGAAGGGACATGCTTCAATTTGGTGGGATCATGTCCAAACTAAGAGACAACGAAAAGGGAAGGATAAAATCCAAACTTGGGAAAAGTTTGTGTCCAAGTTGAAATCTAAGTTTTTACCTATAGATTATCAAATTGGATTGTTTAGAAGACTCTAAAACCTCAAGCAAAAGGAGTTAGGAGTAAAAGAATATACAAAAGAGTTCTATAAATTGACCATAAGAGTAAGTCATATTGAAGATGATGGGAAAGATACATAAATGGACTAAGATTGTCCATACAAGATGAGATTGGTATGATTTAAATCAGAATCATTGAAGAGGCATATCAGTATGCACTCAAGGTAGAGGAAAAGTTGTTATGAAGGCAAAAAAATAATGCTAGAGGAAGAGGATAATCCTCTCATGGAAGAGGACAAAACAATAACAAAAGAGGACAACAAAGGTAGGAGGGAGAAGCTAGTACTTATCAAAATAATAGAGAAAATAAATATTTCTCGAGAGGAAGAGGAGGTTATGGTAGAGGATTCCCCAAAAATTGTTATAGATGTGGAGAAGTTGGCCATTGGGCATATGAATGCCCTCAAGCACAACAAACCAATGGGCATGGAAAGGAAGCCCATAGCCATATTACACAAGCAGATGAAGAAAGTGTAGCCTCACCAAAGCACATGGAGGAACCAGAACAAGGAGAATCCCTTATGATGAAAAGGGTATTGTTGAAACCAGCAAAGGAGGTGCATGAACCTGAGCAAAGGAGGAACTTGTTTAGGACAATTTGTAAATTAGGAGGTAAGTGTTGTAAGGTGATTGTGGATAGTGGAAGCATAGACAACTTAGTGTCAACAGAGATGGTAGAGAAACTTGGATTGAAGAGGATGGAGCATCCAAATCCATACAAAGTATCATGGTTACAAAATGGGCACCAAATTTTGGTAACTAAACAATGTATGGTAAAATTTCAAATTGGTTCTTATAAGGATGCAATTCTATGTGACATCATGTTGATGGATGCATGTCATATCTTGTTGGGAAGACCATGGCAATTTGATAGAAAAGTAATACATGATGGTAGAATGAACACCTACACTATTGAGAAAGATGGCAAAAGGTACACATTAAGTCCATTGAAGGACAAAGGAAAAGAGGTGTGCAACAGTTCAAAAGTTTGCTTGATCTTTAAAAAATAATTCTTGAAGGAGATGAAGAAGGGGGAAGCATGTTTTGCTTTCATTACTAAACCCATAAAAGATGGGACAACGAATAAGATGGATGACATTCCACATAAAGTGAAGGATTTATTGGAAGAATATGTTGAGATTATTTTAGAAGAATTACCCGATGGGTTACCACCTATGAGAAGCATTAGTCATCAAATAGACTTCATACCTAGATCAAGTTTGCCAAACAAGGCAGCCTATAGGATGACACCTATGGAGAATGAAGAGATGAAGAGACAAGTCCAAGAGCTATTGGACAAGGGGTTGATCAAGGAGAGCTTGAGCCCATGTGTAGTACCAATTGTACTAGCACCCAAGAAAGGAGGAGAATGGTGTATGTGCATAGACTCTCGAGCAATAAATAAGATTACAATAAAATATAGGTTTCCATTACCTCATATGGATGACTTGATGGATTGTTTGAGTGGAGTAGAGTACTTCACAAAGATTGATTTGAAGAGTGGTTATCATCAAATTCAAATCAGAGAAGGAGATGAGTGGAAGACTATATTTAAGACCAAAGAGGGATTGTATGAATGGCTAGTTATGCCATTTGGGTTGACAAATGCACCTAGTACTTTTATGAGGTTGATGAATGAAGTCTTGAAGCCTTTTCTTGGTAAGTTTGTGGTGGTTTACTTGGATGATATTTTGGTGTTTAGCAAGACGAAGGAAGAACACCTAATGCATCTGAGGTTAGTTTTGCAAAAGTTGAAGGAGGAACAATTGTTGATTAATTTGAAGAAATGTAGTTTTATGAAGAAAGAATTGGTATACTTGGGTTTTGTCATATCCAAGGATGGTTTATGGATGGATCCAGCAAAGGTGAAGGCTATTGTGGAGTGGTCATCACCAAGGAGTATGTTTGAAGCCAAAAGTTTTCATGGTTTGGCAAGTTTTTATAGAAAGTTCATCAAAAATTTTAGTGGAATTTGTGCTCCAATCATAGAAATGATGAAAGGAGGTAGACATGAATTCAAATGGATAGACATAGTAGAAAGGAGCTTTCAAATATTGAAGGAGAAAGTCATAGAGCAACCAATTTTAGCATTGCCAGACTTTAACAAAGTTTTCCAAGTAGATTGTGATGCTAGTGGGACAACCATTGGAGGAGTTTTGAGTCAAGAAGGTAGACCCATTGCTTATTTTAGTGAGAAGTTGAATGAGGCCAAGAAGAAATATTCAGTTTATGATCAAGAGTTTTATGCCATTGTGCAAGCACTCAAGAAGTGGAGGCATTACCTATTACCGAAGGAATTTGTGTTATTTACAGATCATCATGCTTTGTAGTTCATTAATAATCAAGGCAAATTGAACCAAAGACATATGAAATGGGTGGAGTATCTTCAAAGTTACTCATTTGTTTTGAAGCATAGAAGTGGTAGTTCAAATCGGGTAGTTGATGCTTTGAGTAGAAGAAACTTGTTGATGAATGCAATGAAGATTGAAGTGGTAGGTTTTGATGCTATGAAAGAGCTTTATGTTGATGATTTGGACTTCAAGGAAGCTTGGGCAGCTTGCAATGACCCTACTATAGGAGATAGAACACCATGGCTGGATTATTTTATCCAAGAAGGATTATTATTCAAGGGACAACAATTATGCATACCACGAAGCTCAATGAGGGAGAACCTGATAAGAGAAAAACATAGTGGAGGACTAGCTGGACATTTTGGAATAGATAAAACTTTGAAACAACTTTGTGAAAGTTATTATTGGCCAAGAATGAGTATAGATGTAAGAATATTTATGTAGTGTTGTCAAGTTTATCAACATGCAAAAGGAAAGAAGTCAGAACACTAGGTTGTATCAGCCATTACCGATACCAGAAAGGCCATGGGAGGACATAAGTATGGACTTTGTCCTTGGATTACCTCGAACACAAAAGGGGAATGATTCAATTTTTGTTGTTGTTGATAGATTTTCGAAGATGGCACATTTCATACCTTGCAGAAAAATGAATGATGCTACTCATATTGTTGATTTGTTCTTTCGAGAAGTTGTAAGACTGCATGGTTTGCCAAAAAGCATTGTGTCAGATAGAGATGCGAAGTTTGTAGGTCACTTTTGGCGTACCTTGTGGAAGAAGTTGGGTACAAAATTGAGCTTTAGTTCAACTTATCACCCGCAAACGGATGGACAAACCGAAGTAGTGAACAGAAGCCTTGGGAATTTGCTATGGTGTCTAGTTGGAAAGAAGCCAAAGTTGTGGGATACCATATTGGCATAGGCAAAATTTGCATATAACAATTCAGTAAATAGAAGTACAACCAAGAGTCCATTCCAAATTGTGTATGGAATTTATCCAAGAGGAGTGGATGAGTTGTAGAGTACAACTGATTTGTAGAGACCTAGTGCTATAGCAGAGGACTTTGTTGAATATATGCAAGATTTACATCGAGAAGTGAAGGCTGATTTGGAAAAGAATGCTATGAAATACAAGCAACATGCTGACCTCAAGCGTCGAACACAAGAATTCCAAGTTGGAGATTTGGTTTTGGCACATTTGCGGAAGGAAATATTCCCAAAAGGCACTTACAACAAGCTCAATTGGAAGAAGATTGGACCTTGTAAGGTCTTGAAGAAGTTTGTAGCCAATGCCTATGAAATTGAACTCCCAGAAGGAGTAGACATCTCACCAATTTTTAATGTGGTAGATTTGTATCCATACTATGATAAGCCTACAGAGAATATCAAAGATATCACTTCCAATTTTTTGATGGAAGAATGGATAGCACAATTACCAAAAAAGGAATGGGATGAAATAGAAGTAGTGATAGACTCTAGAGTGGCCAAGAGAATGGAAGAACCAACTAGTTGTAGTGACATCCTTTGAGACCCATCCTTTGTGTTATGTGAAGATAAATTATGTTGTATTGTTAATATTATATTTGCATAACTTTATATGTAGTAGTACAAGTTATCGACTCGAGTTGTAGAAGAAAAGCTTGGGTGAAATACCAAAATGGAGTTTTTGACCACCATTTTCTATTAAATAGTGACCACTCTTTCATCAAGGATGTATGATGATTATCCAAATGAAATGTAAAGGAGTTACTGTCTTCAATCCTCGAATATAAATAAGTGTTGTTCAACCCAAAAGACGTGTGCCCTTCTAACTTGTTGATATCAAATGAACGAGTTAACACTATCATACATTTGAACACTATCGTATAAACCATGTAATATGATCATTGTACAATGAATTTTTTCATATGATGAATGTGGTCATACAATTAAAGAACCCACCATACAATTAGACCAATAGTAAAATTGTATGATTTCGTACAAAGGTTGTAAGTGTGTCATCTTGAAGGAGTTTCATTTTTTGCAATGAAGTATTTCTTTCTTATAGGACTATTGTCTTAAGACATTGTTGTCATAAGAGTTTGCTTATTGATTGCATGTGTGATTACCATGTGTCTTGAGGATAGGAAATTATGTTTCTTGAGAAGGTCGTCCATTGGAGAATTCCCTTATCTTATCTACATAAAAAAGAAACTCAAAGGGACATCAATTTGGAAAGCCATATAAAACTATCACAAGTGTTAACAAGTGGGGCTAAGCCCACTCTTACAAATTAAAGATGATGATGGTAAAATTGATATCATGGAATATTAGAGGTATGAATAAGACCCCTAAAAAAGAGTTATTACATAATTAATAGGTTGTTATAATCCTCAATTTATTTTAATACAAGAAGTAAAATTAAGTAGTGATATATGTAAGGATTCTTTTAAAAAAATTAGAACATGGGTGATTGTCTAGTATTTTCATCTATAAGAGATTTACGTAGTATTACAATAATATGGGACAAATGCAAATGGGATGACCAATTATTAGAAGTAAAAGTGATTGGGTTGTTGGATTATTTTGTAGGAAGAAGGAAAACATCAAATTCAAGGTTATAAATGTATATGCTCCAACTATAATTACTCCTTATGAAAGATGTTGGAAGGACCTTAGCATATTTTTGTTAAACACAATGATGATTTATTGTGATATATGAATTCTTGGTGGTGACCTCATCATTTTTCTATCTTCTTTGAAAAATAAGGTTGGTATTCTAGGATGGTCTAAATCAATACAAGGTTTTGCTTCATTTGTTAATTCAAATGGCTTTTAGGATGACAGTCCTTCAAGTTTTCAGTATCCATGGAATAATAAACGCATGGGGTAAAATCATATAGTAGAAATATTGGATAGATTATTATTATCCAAAAAACGGTTGCAAAAAGAGTATACACTGTATTTTTTGATAGTTTATTACAATAAGGATCCGATCACAAACCAATTCTTTTGACTTGTGATTTACCCAATAATGATCATCCAAGTAAATTTTGTTTCTAGTCTATGTGGCTCCAAGACCCCAATTTCTTCTAGATGGTTATGTTATAGTGGGATGAGGCAAAATTTAAAGGATCATATATGTATAGGTTTGTTCAAAATATAAAATATTTAAAGGAGCAAATGAATATTTGGAATTCCAAATCTTTTGGTAACATTTTTAAAGAAAAGAAAGAAATTAAATCCAAGCTAAAAAAATTACAAGAGATAGTAGAAACTAATGGAATGGATCAAAATTCTTATGTGAAAGAAAAACAATTACTTTATGATTATCAAAATACATTTAAAAAGGAGTCATATTGGTTCCAAAAATCGAGAGAGAAATGGTTGAAGGAAGGATATAGAAATACAAAAAAAAATTATGCTATGGAGGAAACAATTTTTTTTCATCATATCAAATTTTTTAACTCCAGATGGAAGACATATTGAAGAAGAAGATATAAGTAAGAAAGCAATTAATTTTTTGAAAATCACTTGAATATTTTTTATTATTAGTTAAAAATAAAGTCTCGATATGTTGTCACCACAATATCAATTTAAATTTTAGAAGATCATATTATATACTAATAACTAATGCCATGAATATATTTACAAATATATTTTAAGGACAAGGTAATTAGTAAAATAAAATGATAAGTAGTATGGAGATAGCTCTCTGAGAGAGCATGCATGCATAGGATGCTCTCTTAGGAAAGAAAAGCCATTGCAGACCGTTGAAGTAAAAACTAGGGGTTCTCCTAGCCCCTAGTAAAATAACTCTCTGAGATAGCACGCATCCATAGGATGCTCTCCTAGGAAGGAAAAACCATCGTAGATCTTTGAAGGAAATATTGGGGGTCCTCTTGGCCCCTGATAAAATAACTTTTTGAGAGAGCACGTGTCCATAGTATTCTCTCCCAATAAGAGAAAGCTATCACAGATTATCTAAGGAAAAACTAGGGACCCTCATGTCCCATGGTAAAATAGCTCTCCAAGAAAACACACGTCCACAAGATGCTCTCTCACGAAGGGAAAGCTACTACAAACCATCGAAGAAAAAACTAGGGCAAACTAGGGGCCCTCCTAACCCCTGGTAAAATAGCTTTTCGAGAGAGCATATGTCCATAGGATGCTCTCCTAGGAAGGGAAAACTACTGCAAATCATTGAAGGAAAAACTAGGGGTCTCTGGGTTCCTGGTAAAACAACTCTCTGAAAGAATATGCATCCACATGATGTTCTCCCGGGAAGGGAAAGTCATCGTAGATCATTGAAAGAAAAATTGGGGGCCCTCTTAAACCTTGGTAAAACAACTCTCAAAGAAAGCATAAAACTATTGAAGATCATTATCATTCATTGATATCACTTTGTTTTCAACAAGAAAAATATCAAAGACTTTGGATTGATTTAACTAACATGTCCAATATAATAACATCTCTAAGAAATTTTTAATTATATTTATAAATTGATAATTTATTAAAATAATACAAAAAAAATATATATATATATATATATATATATATATATTATTTGTGGAAAACATCCCAAAAGGGATGCCACTTTCGGGTAAGACCCAAGGAGTTAGGGGTATCCATTCCGCCAAAAACGCCCAGGACTCGGACCTGGCCTACCACCTTTGACATACTCAAGGAGCAAACAAACACACAAAACCAAATTAAAAAAAAAGTAAATAACAACAAAAATAATAAAATAAAATAAAAAACATGCTCCTTGAGTGTGTCAAAACCAAAAGCACAACCAAACACGCACAATAAGATAAAAGAAACCACAACACAAACCACATAGAAAAATACAAGAACCACATAACAAAACACAAACAAGACAAAAACAACAGAACACTACAAAGACATAACCCAAAAAAACATGAAAAATAAACACAACCAAAACCTAAAAAATAAAATAAATAAAATAAAAATAAAAACAACCAACAACAGACAATAAACAAAAACAAAAAACATAGAAAACACTCACACATAAAAAAATGAAATAACACAAACAAAGAGAAACCCAAGAACAAGAATGAAAAAAAACACAAGAACAATAACAAAAAAACATAAAAAAAAAAAAAACAAAACAACAAAAACAAAAGAACAACAAAAAACAACACAAAGAACACAAAAACAAAACAAAACAAAAGAACCCACCCACCTTAAAAAACTAAAAAAAAAAACAAAGAAGACAAAAGAAAAAAAAAATGAACAAAACAATGACCTATCTAGACCAGAAGACTATTAATGCAAGAATCAACAGAGGAAACAAAATAAAGAATATAATGAGCTAGGGAACTAAAAAAACTGAATGAACCAAAGAGAAACAAAAAAAAAACAAGAAGAAACTAGGTACCTTTAGAACTGGAGCCATCCAAAGAAATGATAGAAAGAAGAGATTCCCTAATTTGAGAAGCCCACCATATAGGAGGGTGGCCATAACAAGTAAGATCACCATTGTCCAAAGCCTAATTAGCTAAAGCATCAACACTCTTGTTTTGATCTCGACCACATGATTGTAATCAACTTTCAAAAATCCCATCTGGATTAATTGAATCTTCTCAATAATTATTTTTATTCTCCAATCCACCTTATGATTCTTAGAAGGAGTCTTCAAGAGATTAATCATAAGTTGAGAGTCAGACTCAACTAACACCTTTTCCCATCCAACCTTAGTAGCCTCCTGAAGGCCTCTAAGGATACCATACCCCTAAACAAGGTTATTGGAAAGAATACCCAAATTCTCAGCAAAAGTAAAAACCAGGGAGCCATCTGAAAGTCTACCATTCCTCCCACACTGGCTTTTCCAGGGTTCCCTCTAGAGGCTCCATCGGTATTGACTTTTCCAAAATCCTTAGGAGGAGGTTGCCAATTTCTAGTCCTATCCATCTTACTAATACTCACATTCCCTTTAAGTTGGTTGCCCTTAGAAGGTTTAATCTTCAATCTTTGCATCACTTGATCCCATCTTTGGTGGGAGTTTTGGGAGTGATTAAGGAGTTGATGGACTGATTCAACTAAGTTGGCTATGGTCTTTTGCCAAATATAGTGAATATCCTTCCTGTCTTGATTAAAAATTCGGTTGTTCCTTTCATTACAAATATTCCAAAGAAGAATGGTAGAACCCATCCAAACTAACTGCCTAATAAAATGATCAACACCCTCTTGATTAGGCCAATCCCTCCAAAGTTGTTCAAAAGTGAAAAATTTGGACCACTGTAAGCCAAGTAAAGTTGCCATTCTCCTCCATAGCTCAGAGGCTAAAGTACACTCAATAAAAATATGGTTGATATTTTCTACATTCTCTTCACACATTTCACATCTAAAAGGGCCATGAAAACCATGCTTCATAAGTTGCTCACCGAGTAAGCACCCTATGATGCAATAAAAGCCAATTAAAGAACCTCACCTTAGGCCAGAGGTTTTGAGCCCACAATTGAGAAAAATTTCGGAAGAACGGTTGGGATTATTATGGCATAAGGTCAAATAACCTTGAGCAACTGAATACTCACCCTTAGTAGTGTTGTTCCATCCAAAACAATCTTTTTCATGGGACCAAGAGAGGGATCTCATATGAAGGATGCCTTGGATATCTTGTATTTGCCTTTCTGGGATTTGAATAGGCCAGTCCTCAATAGGGATCCAATATCTACCAACCTTTGAATTATCATTATGGTACCGATAGTAATTAGCCACCTTTAACCAATTAGCTCGGTGAAGCTCCTCCATCCAAGGCCTCCAATCGGGAAACTAAGTTATCAAAGGCTTGTGACCATCCCAAGAATCTGTCCAAAAATTTGCATGTTGACCATTATGAATGATCCAAAATAATTTTTTCTTTATCAAATCCTCACCAATCTTAAGAATTGCTAAAATGGGAGAACCTTTGGTAGGAATTTGATAGCGAACAAGGTCTTTAGGACTTTTGTTCTCAGCATATTTAGCACGAAGATTATTTGCCCAAAGAGCATTGGGGTTATGCAACATCCTCCAATATAATTTAGCAGCTAAAGCTTTGTTGTTATTAATTGAAGATCGGAATCCTAACCCCCTTCACTCTTAGGAAGACATAAAGTATCCCATTTCACCAAGGCCCATTTTCTTTTCTCCTTAGTACCACTCCAAAGGAAACGATGACTGATTTGATCCAATTCTCGAAGAACAACCTTTGGGATATTCAAAACGGAAGAAACATAAATAGGAATAGCTTGAAGGACTGATTTTACCAAGGTGATTCTACCCCGAGAAGAAAGCCACTTGTTGGTCCACTTTCCAATTTTCTTCTTGACTTTGTCCAACAACCAATTCCAATCTTTATTTTTCTCGCCTTTGAATATTTATGGGAATACCTAAATAAGTGATTGGAAGAGAGGTCTTCTTATATCTTAATTTATCCAAGACCATGGATTCCTGTCTAGCGAGGCAATGAAAGAAAATAACTTTAGATTTGTCTTCATTGATCAACTGCCCAATAGCCTTAGAAAAATAGCTAATGATTTGCTTAATATTAGAAGCTTCCTTAATTGTAGCTTTACCTAAAAGGGTAGAGTCATCCACAAATTGAAGATGAGAGATAGGTCTAGCTCCATGAGCAATGGTAACTCCCTTAAGGGTTTTGTTTTCCCTCTTTTTGGTTATAGTCCTACCCAAGCATTAAGCAAGAATGATGAATAAATAATGGGATAGCGGGTCACCTTGCCTAATACCTCTGGAAGGCTGGGAAAGAGTGAGAAGGCCTGCCATTGATAAGAACTAAGTAGGAAACCGAAGAGATACATCCCATAATCCAATCCATCCAATCCTTAGAGAAACCAAATTGCCTCAAAACTTTTATAAGGAAGTGCCAATCCACTCTGTCATAAGCTTTGGATAAGTCTAACCGGATGAACATAGAAGGAGAATTTTGCATATCCATGGAATGGATGGCTTCCTGAGCAAGAACTATCTCATCTATTATTTGACGTCCTTCCACATATCCCCCTTGCTCTGGGGAAATAATCTTATGCAAAAGAGGCTTCAACCTTTCTCCATGATTTTAGTAATAATTTTGAGAAGAACATTACATAAAGCAATAGGTATTAACATACATCTATATTATGTTAGATTATTAATGTTTAATTGGTATGAATTATTTATTTATTTATTTAATTGATATGAATTATTATCATAAAATGATAATATCTAACCTAACCTCTCATTTCAACTAGTTTATTATCAATTGGTGTGATTAATAAAGATGTCATAAATCAAAATGATACTAAATCCCCTTTTAGTTGATTTTTTTTCAACATAAAAGGGCTTAATTTTCGGAGAAACTAACTCTATTTGATAAACACTTGTAAATTACTTATGGCACTACATTAAGAGCTAATTTATTTTCTTAAATAATAAAAATGTGGATTAGAAAGATAATAATAATGATAAAATGTATCTTTTATTTATTAAATTTAACTATTTTGTCTCATCTCTTCATTCATATTTCCTCAAAAAAAATAAATAAACTTAATAAAATAAAATTATATTATTTAATTAAAATTTTAGTATAATAAAATGATATTATTTAAATATTAGGGGTGGAAATGAAATGCATATAAAAATTATGTTTGATTTTTTTTAAGATATATAGGGGAAAAATTATGTTTGAATATAATAGTTAATAGAAATGATCTTCTAACATTTAGTCAAATGATTGATTGAAGGCATAGTATGAATGTTGGTGGCTGAATATAAGTATAAATTTTATAATATAAAATATAAGTTTATAATAATTAATAAAGATAAACACAAATAACGAATTATAATTTTTTAAATAATAAAAATAATTTACATCATCTATTACCACTTTTAAATATTTATCTTAAAAAAATTATAAAAACATTAAAAAAAAATTATTTATAAAAAATATATACATTAAACATATCATCAAAACAATTCCATTTCCATACATAACTCAAATATTTTGATGCAAAATTTTAATAAAGAAAAAACAAGTTAGTCATTTCTAAATTTGTAAGATGTTCAAATTAACGCATACTTTTAAAAAACCAATCTCCTTCGTTCGTTTCATCAACCTCAATCTCCATCCTTCATTTTAATTAATTATCGCTGTGAATTGTTTACGAAAAATATGAAAAAACCAAAATTAGTAATTGCAGTAATATTTACTAATTAAAAAGACTAAACAGTAGTCGCAGTAACAGTTGGAAACAGCTCAGCTTATAGTTTTAAAAATGTGGAAATCAAGACACTTCAGCCAATACATGCGTTCGGAAGGAGATATTGTTAACAGTCCTCCTTAGAGAAGAAGAAAGCCAAGATGCATGCAGAAAAATGGCTACGGTTCTGGATCTGGGAGAAAGGTGGGTCCTGTTAAAGTTCTGTCATTGTATTATACCTTGCTCTCTATGATGCAGCAAAATATTTTTGAGCTACAATGGAAGGGGCCTCCAGTGGGGGGAAATTGTGGCAAAAACAAACATTGATTATTGATACTGTTCTCACTTTCATAGAGCTTTGCATTGGTGATTTGAGTGTACTTTGATTTCATGGACCCATTTGTGCGGAAGATTAATGCAGGTTGAGAATCACCAATTGAAAGGAGGTGAGGGCGTTGAGGAGTTATTCTGTCGTGTTGTCATAATCTTAAATATATTATCTATATGTTTGTTGTTATTGTTACAGTTCAAGAAGAATGACGTCTAAGTTTTGCGCAAAGTAAAATCGCCCTCATGTTACCTGAAGGGGTACTACGCTGTTTGACGTTGAATGCTGGACAGTAGTTACTGGGCTGTCCGAGTTGACTTCGATTTTACACGCTAGTAAAGTTTCTATAAAATATTTACTTGTGGTTTAGATGTAAATCCCCATAAATCTTTATAAAAAATATAATTAAAAAAAACATACGATGTCCCATAAACATGTGTGAAAGGCAAGTGCAATAGAGCCTGACAGCGGGCCTGCCCTCAGAATATTATACGACTGTCGCCGTATAAAAAATCGTCATCAGTTCCAAAGTGATAACATAGTGCAATACAGCCTGACAGCGGGCCTGCCCTCAGAATATTATACGACTGTCGCCGTATAAAAATCGTCAACTGAAAGTGATAACATGCACGTAAAACCCCTCCACATTCCAAGAAACTATTGTGTCGGCATAAATAGTTTAGTGTTAAAGGTTGGTGGATGGGTAAATTTTGATGTTTAATAAGAAGAGATTTAGGTTCCACCAAACTGCGTATGGGAGGCGGAGGTTCAACGTTTAAATTTCGAGCTTCGTCTTGGTGTTTTCAGGGCTTTAAAAGGTTTAAAATGATTGTGCCATTCTGGTACTTTCAGGGGCGTAAAAGGTTTTAAATGATTGTGGAATGGTGGTTATAGAGGTGGGGCATAAAAGGTTTAAAATGATTAGTGATTATAGAGGTGGACTGCACAAAGATGTGTGTGGCGGCTTTCGATGCCGCGAGAGTGCAAAATACTCTGGCGGCCATAAAAAAAAAAAAATTAGAAATATTTAGATGTGTGTGGCGGCTTATGAGGCAAAGAGCACAAAATACTTTGGCGGCCATAAAAAAAATAAGAAAATATTTAGATATAGGGACGGGCTGCACGAAGATATGTGTGACAACTTCCGAGGCCAAGAGTGCAAAATACTTTGACAGCCATAAAAGAAAAAAAAAAAAAAATTAGGTTTAAATTTTGGAAGCAAGTTTGTTTGAGACAAAGGTACTAGCACTTTGTTGTGTGCGCCTAACCATGGTGGACCACCCTTGATCTCCCTCATGTCACAATTCACTAATAACTAGGTGAGGTAAAAGTTATAAAGAACTTTAAAAATTTGAACATGGGTTTGATAATAAAAAATAAAGGAAGTTACCTATTCTCATATGTGTAAAAAAATACAAATAGTTTAGCGTTTAATAATATATTTGTTCTCACAAACTATCTTTATTGGTAAAGGTACATATTATAGATGATTAAGTTTGAAAATGTTTTATTTATTTATTTTTGGATATATAAGAAATTAATTATAACCACTATTTTAATAATTATTAAAGGTAGTCTCCAAGTAAACTTGTACCACTTACTGGACCATCGTTCCTTTGGTTAACGCTGTAGAAAATTCAGAATGTTAATATGACACGTAATCAATGATATCTCAGAAATTTGTTGAAGTTGAAAATGTTAATATGACACGTGATTAATGATATCTCTGAAAATTTTGTTAACAACGATGGAAATTATAATGAATTAATATTTGATTAGTAGTTGCTTTACATCGTTGTTAACTAATTTTTCAGAAAGATATCATTGTTCACGTTAGTGATTGCTTTATAGACGTTAACGTCATTGTTGTTAACTATTTTTTCAGAGAGATATCATTGTTCACGTGTCATATCACTAATTTTAATAAAGTAGTCAACATGGCGGGGTAATGCAGGGCGCTTTAGGTAGGTCTGAAATTTGAAGTGTGGTATGTAGATATTTAAAATTTAATTAACGTTTTTATTTTAATAGTGTCTTTTAAAATAAGTTTAAAGGTTTTTTTTTAAATCTTTGCTTCACTTTCATTTATTATTTATTTTAGTTTTACATTTCTATCTTAATTGTTTTTGTATAAATAGAATGATTAATTTTAAGATATAGGAAAAATGTTTATTGAATATTTATTTTAATAAGTTATTTGGAGTAGAGTTATGGAAATTGTGGTAATGTATGTTAAAGAGAAAATTCAGGTTGATTTAAGGATGATAGAGAATGAAACCGAAGTGTAAGAGGGACAAGGATAAAGTTAGTTAGAAAACACCCTTGAAAGGTGGGATTAAAATGAATACTAATGGAGTTGCAAAAGCAACCAGGTAGAGTCGAAATTGGAGTGGTTTGCAGGAATCATGTTGGAATAATGCTCTATTGGGAATTGTTGGGCCTAGCCAAGGCCCCGAATAATGGAGCAAAAGCCTTAGCTATAAAATTTGCTTCTATCTGGACAATAAGACAAGGTTATAGGAGGATAATCATAGAATCTGATTCTCAGATCTTGGTAGAAGATCTAGATTGCATGAGGAACTTTACTTTGGAGACACAGAGGTTGAGGATTCTTGTCACCCAAATTAAGGAGTTGTAGATGGAATTAGATGATGTGATTCCAATTTATGTGGGTAGAACTCAAGATAAAGTGGTAGACTTCCTAGCTAAGATGGATAGGGGTTCAGTGGCATAGTGGTACGGCTATTGAGGATGAGAGGATTAGGCAGATTGGTGAGAAAATCTAGTGTTTGGCTAATTTGAACAACCATTGTAAACATGTAGTTTAGGAGATTTAGCTTCAATACAAATTTATTTTTAGTGTTGTAATCAAAAGTGGTTAGTTAAGATTTTTGGTTTTAGAGTTATGGAAGTTTGTTGAAAAGTTAAAAGGAGGAAATAGGTGCTCTTGTTGGCTAAGGCTAGGAGGAGTCTCGTCCTAACTTGTAAATAATATTGTTTTAATAAAATTTCGTTAAATTCTTTTTCAAAAAATAGGTAATATAGACTTTTGTATGTGTAGACACCAAAATTCAACACCCACAAAGCCACATTTGCCACCCCACCACAAAATTCTACATAATAAAATTATATGCCTAAGTTCCAACTTAGGGATATAAAATCCTACACATTATCCTATTTTCTAGATTTATTAAATCTGGAAAATCCCCCTAGGATACCTTGCCTACCCACTAGACATGTGTCCTAGACACTTCACCTAGCATCCTTGCCACATCTCACCCATTCTTGTTCCCCTTGTCCCTTCACATGGGGCAGATCCCCCAACATCCATGCCACATCTCATCCACCTTGTCTCCCTTGTCCTTCACATAGGGCAGGATCCCACATCCCACTCCACTAGCAGCCACATCATCCTAGTTAAGTGAGGCACACTGGGTGACTCACTATAACTGTTCCCTCCATTTGGTATCCCAGAATTACTACTTGGAAGCCATCTCCTCCTTCCCTCCAAAACCCTAAGGGGCCTATAAAGGTACCCTTACCCCACAAAACTAAGGGAGCTGAATTGATACACTACCAAGATGTTGAAATCAATCACGACCCCCAAATAAGCTGTAAGCAAAATCTGTACTAGATCTTGGAGGTCTATTTTTGAAGGTGACCTATGCTTCAACCTAAACTGCCTGTTTGTGATTTCATAATCAAAACTGCTCATCCGCGGTTCAATGATCGCACGATCATGATTTCCTGTCAGCTACCGTGTGCTCACAGTTTTACAGACCCGATAGCGCGATACAGTAAGATCAATAAACTGGATTTTTACAAGACCTTTTATGTTATTTGCTTGTCATTTATTTTGCAAGATTAGTATCTTAGGTTTGATGTGTAGCATTGGTTATTGTACTTTCATTTGTAGGTGCTACTAACTCCCTTTGCTGGTTTGAATGTGTGTAGGTGATAGGTACTTTGGAGAAGTTGTTGAAGCTGGAGTGGCCCCTTGCTGGATACCAAAGCCCACTCACCTTGGACTGTAGCAAAAATAACGAAGAGCACAAGTTCCTATGAAGATTTGGAAGACCCTCGTTCCATCAGAATATTCATTTGTATCAATACAAAGAGAGAGAATTGTAACATTACCTCCAAACACATTTGGGGCAATCTTAAAATTCATTTGTAACGATTGTATCAAAATATCAATAAAGAAAAGTAATTTTTGACAATTCATACTTCTTTGTGTTATATTTATTTTCTGCTAAGTTATTTTGGTTATAAAAATGGTGATCACGGTGAGACCCCCCAAGGGTTCCATTTTGTTTCTCTTGTTGTTTATATGATTTACTGATCTATGCTTTTGCATTTACAGGTTTCAAGAGTTCGAGACACGCACGAATTCGATCTCAAGTTGGCAGATCTAAGAGTTGCTACGCTCAGCCCTATCACTATAAAACCGTGCATCCATAATTTCTTTTTTGGGAAAATGTGCATCTGTTGTTTTGGATCTGAGGAAACGTACGTCCATGGTGGGGAAGATAGAACTACACATCTATAGTTGGCAATCTAGAGAAATGCATGCCTACGATTGTTGCATTGTGGAACTACGGATCGATGATTGAGATTTAGAGGGAGCGGCGAAAGGAACACACGTTTGTACCCCTATGCTATCTTTTCCTTTTCTCTCTATTTCTATTTTAGTTTACATTTAGGGTAAATTAGAGATCCTAATCATGTGTGATGTTGTATGCATTTAGGTCTTAGGATATAAATTTCCTTAATTTTTGTATTCATCCACACAATAACAAGGAAACTAAGAGGATTTGCATCTGCATATAGGAAAGTCATATTGCATTGCCCAAATTAGCAATAATTTGGGCTTTCTATTTAGGGATCAGGTCAAGTTTTGACTGATTCTATTGTACAGTCAAAATCATAGAGCTGCGGTTGAAATTTCCCAAACGCAGACCTACGATTGGCAAACTGCGCACCCATAGTTTACTAGAACCAACCATGCACCCACATTTGGTCTCTAACAAGGCCAATATTTCACTTGGAATCAACTGTTAGCCCCTAATATTTGTTATCTATCATTCTCTAGTTTCTATTTTCTATATTTTAGGCATAAAAATAGAATTGCATCATAGTTTTGCATATCACAATAATTAAACAAAACCTCACACACTCACTTGAATGTTGGAAAATGATTGGATTTCATCACCGTCGGGTTTGGATTTCATCACCAACGACCAACATATTACCCTATTTTTTGCCAAGGTCGGCTCCAAAAACCATCCGTAGCTTGGAAAATTTGCATGTATTTCTCTTCGGAGGGTATAACGCTAACCAAGTGAGACTGGGTGAGGACTGGTACAACCTATGCTCCCTGATCGGGTATGGGTTTCATCTCCATACTTTGGTAGAAAAACGTGACCTAGACTTCATCACCAGGCATGGGCTACGAGCATACAGGTGAAATCCTAGATTCATTTTAGGGCGAAATATTTTGTACATGTATTTTTCTTTTTCAAAAACTCCAAAACCTTCAAAATTCAAAAAAATCAAAAACCTTCAAAAAAAGAGAAAATCAAATCAAAACTGGCACAAACTTAAGATCAAAAACCTTACGTGTCTATTTGCTTTGCGTGTTGTATTACATTGTAGTTTCATTTCACTTAAATTGATTTGCGTTTACACTTCACACATCATTGCATATTAGTGTATGGTAATGACTTGTAGTCAGGCCAAAAAGTTAGCATTAATCCAGAGTCAGTGGTCTTCCCCCATGGCATCTCAGTCTAGTGAAGTCCCTAACACGTCGGTGGTAGGGCAAGTCAGTATGCCCCCTCCTATGTCCCAAAGCCTAAATGTAGGGCCCTCTAGTAGTGCCCCCATTTCAGACATAGATGTTATGCATAGGGCTACCCATACCGCTATTCTTGAGACTCCTAAGAGTGAGCCACCTACCCCGATGGACGGTCGTGTCACGCTTCTAGACATGGGCGCCTTTAGGATGTATCTGAATGTTGTTGGAATGATTTTTCCATCATTACCACCACTTACCATCCCATCTTGTGTCATACCATCATTGCATCAAGATTCCACATTCACACACCCATAGTAGTTGGGACAAGTCTTTACAAATTTTCTCTTTGATTTGACTGCGACAACCCTATGGCCAACCATCATCGTCTAACCAACCACCCCTCACATTGCCTCAGCAAACCATCACTTGTACTAATCCCTTGTATGAAGCAACAACTCAGGTTGCTTCGCAAATCCCCACATCCATTCCATCTACCGCTCCCATAGGTTCCATGCATCACACCATTCCATATTCGGTAGCAGCACCTTTTGCTACCTACCCCCACTTGCATCCACTACTATGGTTGTCTCACAACCAACTCATCCTACCACCTCTCATGTGGTTATGCCCACGTCAAATGCAATTTCTATGGAGCTGCAACATATGATTTTGGATAACATAGTGTTAACACCAACCCTAATCAACATTTGCAAAGGATTGAGCATAAACTACCACCTACATCTCATCAAACCCATACCTTTATCTAAGATCCATCTTGGGTATTGCATCCCCCATCCACTACCATAGAAGTCAATCAACCATATCACTTGTATGCTAACTCAACGTGTCAGCATACTACCATCCCTCCATAATATCATCCATATCAGAACTTTCTATTAGAATATTAATATTTCATATCCTAAGTTGTTACTAGGATAATCTGTGTGGCTAAGATTAGCTCAGTTTGTTATGATCCAATGGATAAAATTGTTTGCCTTTACTATTTAAGCAAAGCCTCTCAATAGAATAAACATCAAGTATTTCATTATTCCAACATGGTATCAGAGCAGGCCTTCCCTACCCTGTGAGCTTGAGGAGCTTTTCCATCCCCCCCTCATTTTTTTTCCCTTTGGCCATTTTTTTCAAAAAACTGAGGGAGTATGCTCTCCATCTTTGATGGATCAGAAACTAGAAGTTTTCATGGCTGCCAATTTTTATGGGAATTTTTTTTTAGTTTGAGTTTTTTGAGTGATTTTTTTTAATGGAGGGTTATGTTTCTTGGTTTAGGACTGAGGAATGACATTGTATAGTTGTTTTGTTAATTTCCTGTGCCTTGTTGACTAGTTTGAAGGGACCATTGTAGGCTTTTACAACTCCTTTGAGGCCTCTATTTGCACAATGATCACAGTCACATCCATTGATGTCCTTCACTATGATCATGTGCCTTGGCATCACAGACTTCAATGAAACCTTATTTCCACTGGCTATTTTCTCGAGGCGCGGCTATTCAATATGAGTTTATCAATTTTTTTTTGTCCGAATATTTCTTGCAGTCATATTGTGTGAAGACGTTGCTTTGGGCAGTCTGTCTCGAGGAGGTGGTGGTTGCGGCCTCACTTACCACCTAACATTTTTGAGACCTCCCGCTGCCATCATGGTTCTTTGTGGACGAGCTCAACTTTTCGTCGGCAAAATCCCTAGCCCTACCATTGCATAGACTCGAACAAAAGAAATCTAATTTTTTTCTGTGCAGTGCAGGGAGGAGTCATCATCATTGTAGCTACCTATGAAAGCAAATCATACGCCATCTGAGGCCCATTGCCACATGCAAGAGACGGTGATGGCGCAGACGTGGTTCGAATCCATAAACTTTGCTAACATTTTTTTGATCACTTCAAGATTTTCATCGTCAATTGACCATCATTCATGATCCACAAATTATGGTTGTGTTCGTTGAAAATTTACTATCAATTCAGTTACACTGGCGGGGCAATTTACGTCGGAGGTGATGTGGAGGTGGTGAGCGCCACTAGATGATTGCTGGTATATTCTTTAAGTGTGTATCCCACTAGATGCTTGTACGTTGTAGTGACGATTTTTTTGAAGGACTACTGTTGCACCGCTTGTGGACTATGAGTGGAAAGGAGGCCCGATGAATTATTGTAGTCGATAATGATGATTACTATTCTCTGAACAAACCCACCTGCCTCTCTACCTTTTATTACCTGAGAACTGATAATGTTAGTTCTGTCGACTTCGTTCTCTTCATTGAGTTTGTTAATGCTCCTTTTGCTTAGAATCTAGGCGCAATCAAAATGAAGGTTACCGATATCAAAGTGTAGTCTAAGGCTCACATTAATAAATTAAAAATATTCACAATGATTTGAGGAAGTTTTTGATAGAAGTCAAAGAGCGACGTTGCAACACATTTTATTTTGGTGGATATGGTGTGGTGTATGTGTAAGCAGTCAAGGATGTGTTTGCAAAAAAGTTTGGATTGATGATAACGAGAGGGGAAGATGCAATAAATCAATCCACCCAGGGCTTGAAACAAAACTTGAATGACATTCGATATTATTTTTTCAGAACTGGAGGTCAAACTAGAGGTTAAGTCACCAATCCAAGCATTGATTTCTTGAGGAGAAGCTGAAGTATGACCACTCCTATCTTGTAAACATCAGATGCAGTGATGAATTATCCGGATATCAAATACTCGGTGAGCTTTGTTAAAGATAATTTCTTCATAGTTCAAAGCTAAACGCATGTTTGTTGAAGCAGCTCTGGCCACGTGGATTTCCTTTTTCCTAGTGTTCATTTGTGCAAATGAAGTAGCTCCCCACGTTCATCTCAGACGTCATAGGTTATAGATCATTTTTTTTAGCTCCTCATTTTTTTCCCGATGACAATCACAATGGAGTTCACGATGCTCAATAAAGGAGGATCAAATTAACGTCGTCAAGAGGCAGCTTTGTAGCACAATGATGAATTTTGATCGAGAGGTGAGGATGCCAAAAATTCTAAATAGTTTTTGAGCTCATTGATGGCCTGATTCTCAATTTAGAGGAGGACGCGGCTCCAACGACCTGTCGATTGGCGGACAAAAATGCTAGCGACAGCTTATCAATTTCTCGATAGTTGGAGTAAACGTGCTCGACGATAGCTGGAGGGTCATTTGTGTAGAAGAAGGTAGGGATCATCCATTTTTTTGAATGTCGATGTCATGGACGCACAAAAAATACAACAAAATACCATGCTTGGGTTACCATACACAGAAGAAATGGCCTGAATAGGGCCATGCTGCAACAATCTATAGAGTAGCTTTATTTTTTTCTACATTGTATGGGATATGTCCATGGGTTTGCGCCATTTTGTTCCTTGGGCCCATAAGATATGTACTGAAGCCTCCTAGATGCTATGGCGGCTAGGAGAAAAATGGAGAAGTGGAGGACAGAACGCATGTGCGGAGGTGATGATTTTTCTTGGTGGCACATACGGTAATATTTTTTATGGAGGAGCACCAAGTTTGAAGAATGGCACATGTTTTTTTATATATGACCCATGCTTTATGGAAAGAGTAATATTTTTATTATTAATTTTATTTAAGCATTGATGGTCCATATGAGCCTTTTTTTAAAACCTTTGCCTTTTGTGGAGGGGAGGCACATGACCTCATTCGTATTTAAAAAAAAAAATTGCATTTTTTACCCCACTTAGATGTTTTTTTTGGGGATAATTGCCATTCTACTGAAAATTCCAATGAAAATGTTTTCCACAAGGAGAGTGGAAGGCCTTGTAATTTCTCCTGCGAGAGAAGATTCCCTTGGAAGGGAGAGAAGAAGACTTTTTTCTTGCAGATGAAAGCCTCAATGTCACCCGTATATAGGGGTATTTATAGTCATCAAAAAGGTTTTTCCGAGACGGACAAGATGGTGTAGTCCATTTTTAGTTTTGAAATTGTTTTTCCATATTTTTTTATGGATCAAATTGTTGTATCATGGAGTGCATTCTCGGTTGAACCCGACACTCCTAGACATTTGTTAGAGTGATCCTAGTATCTAGTCATCTCCTCTATATCACCTAGCGGTTGCAATGGCTGGTTACCCATGCATTCCAATAGGATGAGGAGGTCACCATAAGGATGCGTTCAAACACTACATTGGTGCCCTTTTATTTCTATATTCCCTTGAAGTAAGTTATTTATCCATAAGTTTTGGACCTGTTGGAGCCAAATTTGACTCAACTTTGAAACCCCCAAATTTAAATTTTTGGTTTCAATCAAAATGTTCATAATGCTGGTCACTTCTTCAGTTGGTGTGAGTAACTTGATTTTTCATTGGTTGGTTTGATGAAGTCTAACCTTGGTTGTTAATAAAGTGTGCCTCTTTTTATTACTCAAATATCTCAAAAGTGGATAGGGCAAAATTTTATTAATCAGATTCTTAAAGCCAAAATTCGACCCTCCTAAAATAAGTTTCCCTTGGGTCTAAGTCAAATGATAAAAATTCAAAACCCTAAGGTATTCTAGAGTAAGGAGAAATACAAATTAAATACCTTGGTCTAAAGTCCGAAAATATTAAGTTAGCATTAAGGTATTTTAATTAAAATCTTGAGGGCATGCACCCCATCTAAATAAAATTCGAGCACCTTAGATCAAATCCAAAGGCCGCGCTCGAATCCGGTTTAATCGGACGATGACGCTCCGATAAGTCGACTGAAGGTTAAGTCAAGCAAGTCAAAAATTTAAAAATATTATAACCTAAGGTCGAAATGATTAAAATTAATAAAGTCCATGCAACTCTACCGATCTGGATGGATGCGCTTGAGCCAAGCCTAATCCGATGACTGCACGCTCTCCAAAGAGTCAAAGCTTTAAACGAGTCAACATGGGTCAAAGCTTCAAGTTAAATAACAAAATTGACAAATCGAAGATAGGCCAAAGCAAACTCAAAGATCCAACTTGAGCTTGATTTAATTAAAACCCTATGTAAAAATATTAAGGTATGCCCCCTTGATTTAAACATCGAGCATGTTAGACGAATCCACCGATAATGCTCAATCATAATCTGATCCGACGGTGACACTCTTACAAAGGTGCATCAAAAAGTAAAAGCCCCCAAGAGGTTAATTAAATCCATTAAAACAAGATTAACAAGGGTCTAAGCACATTGGATAACTATTCCCCCTTTCAAATTAATCAAGGTTTAAAATCATGTACCCCTTGGTAACTAACCCGCAGGTTGATCAAGATCTACGGCTGCGCCAATATCTATCGAAGATCCAACGGCCGCACCGAAATCAAGGATGGTAAGATATCAGGTAAAGACAAAGGTAAAGTTAATTAAGCATTAGTGAGGGTATAATACATTGCTAATTACCCCCATTTCGGCTTAAACCAAGATTAATCAAATCTAATGATGCACCCTTTTGGTTATTGAGTATGCACGTTATGAGAGATCCGATGGCCACGCTCTATATAAGACACGATCGAACGGATGCACTCAATACACAATAAAACACCCCAATGAAAGATCGAAGGAATCAGACGACAACATTTCATCAACATTTCGATCCAACGGTAGCACGTCTGGTAAAAATGATCGAGGTTTAATCTAAAGGTTTCTTTTATCAAATGATTAATTAAAATGCATTATAAGAAAAATCATTATAAAGTAATATTCCCCTTTTCTTTTAGAGCTAAACCTTGCATATGGAGCGAAAGATCCAACGGTCGCGCTCACACCATGGTATGATCTAACGGTGATCGCGTAGAAAGGTGAACATATTATATGATGCCTATTCTAATATAACAATATTGTTAAGGGTTTAAAACTCTAGGTTAACTTTGATAAATCATGATTAGAACGAGGACTAATACACCGTGTTATTACAAAGGTTTATATACGAATAGGTAGACTAACAATCATGCAGGTCCTAAGACATCGACGATTGTGCTAATCCTCTCTAGGATCTGATGGTAGTGCATAAATCAAAGGTCTAAATGATGAATCAACCACCTGGATCTGATGGTAGCATTCCATTAAGAGCAAAATGATCCAACGAAGAAAGTCAAATTCAAATAGAATACAAAGTAAAACAATATCATCTTCAAATCCGACGGATCCATCTATCTTAATAATCCAATACAATCAAAGTAAACATATAATCCAATGTACACTCAATCATAGTTGACTCAAGTAAATTTAGGATACCAAAGATAATGACAAGAACTCACATCAAGAACCAAATCTTATGGAGATCCCTAGGATGATTGCTACCTAATTAAAAGGGTAATCAATCCCAAAGATTTAGTTATCATTCGAGGCCAAGGTGGCACGAGATTCAAAATGGAAGCCATCCCTATCACACATCATAGTTCCACATCGATAAAAAGGTTCAAGGGTCAATAGCAAAGTTTTTCAATGATTACAGGTACACAAACCAAAGCACCCAGAGGGCACGTAGGATGAAGGACATTACCCACCATTAAGGCCCAACTCTAGAAAAATATGTGTTGGCAAAATTTCTTTGGACAATTTTAAAAGGCAGTTGGTGGCATCATATTTATGACAAACATGTGAATTATCAAACCCATTTCACCAACCAGTATTTGAGCTCACGAAATAGTCAATTTTACCACCCTGGTGAGCTAAGAGCAAAAATTGATACACAAGAAGAGAGAAGAGGTTTCAAGCTATTTGAAGAGAACTATACCCACTACCTTGAGAAAAATGGCATCATGGGGAGACATTTTTGTACCAGAAGACACTAGGGAAGCAGTAAAATTCATCAGATCGGTCACCATACTCTGAGATTTTTGGACCGCCTGTACCCGATAGCACAATGTATGAGTTTGCTCAAAAATGTGGAGCTGATAAAAAACCTACTCCAACACAATAGTACGAGATCGACAATGCATGTATCAAGAGTTTTGCTCATGTGATGGAGAATGATAACAGGACCCCATGGATAATGGCTGATCTTCATCACAGAGCCCGGAGGTTACAATACAAGGGTTTTCCTAGGAGTAATAGATGGAATAGTAACCTTGGGAAGTTGATATGTCCGAAGGTTCACTTCTCCTCAGATTTAATGGTGTGGATGGCAGTGGCGTATGATGAAAGAACGAGGACATTTCGAGATAATAAGGATCGATCGATATTCAACATCAAAGTCGAACACATCCAAGAAGTCTTCAATTTGATAGAGTATACCACATTTCTGGTGCAAAAGGTAATCGAACACCAATCTCGTATGTTCACAGACATGGAAGTTTTTAAAACTTTGTTTGATACACATGAGAAAATAGAAAAGAAATTTCCAATTAGGAAAAATGCTTTTAAGCCATGGGTCCAAGATTTTTATGATATGATAAACATAGTCTTAGGAGTACAGGATCTCAAGTAGAGTGACTAAAAGGGTTTTATATTTAGTTGCACAATGCAATCGGGCACATAACACCCCAATTTACGCCTGGGAATTAGAATTAAGTAACCAAATGCATGAAGAAATGGTAGAATTAAAAAAGGTAGTTTTTGAACAAAGGCAAGAGATGCCCCATTTTTCTCAATACTCAATTTTTATCCATCTGATAGTGGGTCAATTGGGAGAAGAAGCCCAGAAAAGAGTAGAAGCCATTGACAGCCCCTATGTCCAGAGTAGTTTCTGGAGAATACATGAAGGACGAACTCACTTTGGTTGGTTCTATGATCATTTCATGGTGGAAATCCATTGGATTTTAACCAGAATGCTCCCTAAGAGATTAGGGCCAGGAGTAAGGGCTTTTATCAAAGAAAAGGACATTGGAGATTTCTTTTTCTCAGAAGGTTTCTCTTATATCAGACTCTATGGGGCCAAAATTCCTCCTAAGCTATTGCCAAAATATTGCCCATTATCTCTAGCAGCTTTGGAGTTGTGTAGGCAGGTAGCCAAAGAAGCTAAGATGAGACTGGTAAAGAAACATGGTAAGGTCCCTTGGCTCAATGTTCCCTATCACTTTGGAGATTTTATATTTGTTGGCTACCCTTCCCTACTCAAGGGAATGTTTGAGTTAGACAACATGGGATTCGATGAGATAACTTGGAGATTTTATGACCCAAAAGAAGTATACAACAAAATGATGGAAAAAAGAGAATATGCTCGAATACTGCATCATCAAGACACTTTTGAAGAAAGATTATTAGAAGCTATGGAAAAAGGATTAGATTTACAAAAGGTATGGGATGATTTCCCTCCCAAAAAAAGGGCAACACACAGGTTCATGAGGCCTATGATTACCCTACAGAATTAAGAAGGCTTCGAGAAATTTTAGTAGAATCTGTAGCACCTATTTTTCCAGGAGCAGCTCTAGCAATCAAAGAAGACCCCCTATTAGAGTTGATAGAAGAATAGGGTATTGACCAAATGGAGGTCACTATAAATACTGTAGACATAGTAGAGCAACAAGTTAGGCCTTCCGAAGGTGCTCATCTCAGAATAGAGGTGGCACCAAGCACTTCCCAAGAAGCTTCCAAAAACCCAAGTACAGATAAAGGGAAGGAGATTGTAACAACACCTACTCAAAAGTCTTCTCTCCATAACAGGCTATAATTCCCATCTTAGATAGAGTACTAGCTATAACTAGTGTGAATAAATTAGCACCCATGGCTATCCTTACCACTATAACAATAAAGAATCAAGAGATTAAAATTCCATCAATAATACAAATGAATATGAGAAGAACAAGTAGGATTGGGAGTTTATTCAGAAGTCACCAAGTGAAGAATCAAACAGAGATTACCACCTTAGAAAAGAAGAAGCCCAGATTATCTTTACCTTCTACAAAGGTTGTATTAGAAAGGACAGATGAGCAGAATATTTTCACTACTGCAAATGAACAAGAATTACAGTTAGTGGCAAGGATGGGAAATATAGGAGAGCAATTTACAGAAGAATCACAATTAGAAGCACCTATATCAGATATAGCAGAGATAAATCTTCCTGCTCTACAAGACCCACTAGTCTTCAGAGTCAATGAGGAAATAGGGGGCTCATCAGTACTAGGGAAAGAAGGTGAAATGGCCAAAGTTGTCAAGGCAATGCAAAATCAAGCCATAGACCAATTCATTGGAAAAATTGTAGAGCTAAGGAAACAATTGGAGAAAGAGGAGAAGGAAAAAGCTGAAATGAAAGCATTAATAAGTAAACAACAGGAAGAATTGGCCCAAAAAGATACTTCAAGTGCACAACCCCTTCAATGATGAAGATTCAAGATCATGTCTATTATCTAAATGCAATGAAGAAAGACATGTCAATGAAAATAAGAGCTCATGCCAAAGGTTTTACTGAGATGTTTAGACAAATAAGGGTGATCCAAGTGACTGCTCAAGAAATTCTGACATTACTACAAGAAAGAGAAGAAGATTTTGAAGTCATCCACCCTACCCTGGATTTTATAGGGGACCATTTTGAAGAGTTATAGGGACAAGAAATAATAACAAATGATGGCAATAAAATTCAGCTCAATTTTGAGTTTTTTAAAGCAGCCCTATTTGGAGCAAACCGGGAGAGGTGGATCAATGTTGTAAATGAAATGGATAATCTGATAAAATATGCAATAGAAAAAATGGTAGACATTGGTCTATCCTTAGACCAATGCTTAGAGGCCTCAGATGTAGAAGAGGTATTCAAGCGTACCATTGAAAGATTTGAATGTGAACCAGGTGATGAGGCAGAAATGATTAGACAAACTACTCTTATGGTGAATACTATAGAGATGTTACTATTTCAATATGAAAGGAACAGGCCCACTATTGCCATACAAAAAAATAGAATTTTGTAGGAAATGAATATGCTGAGGATTGTAGCCACATTTGATACAGAAGTTTGGAGATTAATAACTGAGCAAATAAAAAAGTTGCAAAAAGTCCAAAAAGGGAAAGAAGTTGAAACTCATGGTCAACAACTGGAAGTAAGTTCATCACAATAGAAACCTGAGCCAACAGAAAAATTCCCTGAAGCAGTAAAGGAGACGGTCCAAGAGGAAACAATGGGAACAATTGTGAAGGAGGTAGTAGAAGAAGAAACAGGTTCTCCCAACACTACCATCACTGGTTAGATTGAATTACCATTTGAAAAATTCAAAGAGGAGAGCACAATCAAGAACAACAAGGGTAGTGGAAGCCAGCTGTACCAATTTTTGAATTTCAATCAGATGATGACAAGTGTAAGGCCAGAGATGAACCAAAAATAATAGAATCAAGAACCAACAGTTATAAAAGGAAGCAATTATGGTCAAATTCTGCATCAAGCAATTAGAGAATAACATTTTTTCTAAGAGGTATACTTGAGTGCCCTGTTAGTTGTGTTGTTGTATCCCCTTCTATGTCTATTTTTCCTTTCTCATTTCTTATTCTTCCCTTTGTTGTGCAGGATTTTGATAGGAAAGTGCTCAAGAAGCTGAGATTATTTCCTGTCCTATTGAGCCTAGGATTCAGAGACTCTATTATTACCATATTGGAACAAGGAGAGTAGGAGAGACCTGTTACATTATTTGAACAGAGTCCTCTTCATTGTATTGATGTATTTCTTTGAGAAAAATAGAGTTAAAAGGCATCTTGCCCACTTTGCATGTAATATTTTATGAAATCAATACAATTCTGAGTTTTATTCCTATTATATCTTTGTCTCAGTATTGTGTGTCATTGTATAATGGATTACATTATTTGAATGCATTATATACGTTTCTTTCATTGGTTAACTCTTAGTTTTATTACGATATTCGAATAAATCTATGAACGCCAATTTTCTTTTCCCCATTCTCTCTGTTCATATTAGAATTGTTGTTAAATTGCTATAACAACCCAATGAATCTAGGCACCGGTCTACATAAGGCATAACGAATGGTTATTTTCTTGCTTGGTCATTTTAATACTTATAGTGTTATATTAATCTGGAGCGTGTAATTAAAGTTTTATCATAGAATTACCATTGGGGTTTCCTTACCCATTCTATAGTTTTCCTTTAGCAATATTCATGTTTAACAGAATGAAGAGGCAGGTTGACCAGAGCCTGTAATAGCTCATTGGTTTCAAATGATTTTTGTAGCATGACAATCGAATCCTATGGATGCAAGAATCGGTTCCAACAATTTTTTGGCATCGTTTCTAGGGATAATTTTTACATTCTAAGCCTAGATTTTACGACATTATTTTTAATCAACGAGTGGCCAGTTAGAATAAAGAACATTTGTTTTAATTTTTACATTTTCTACTTCTTTATTTTACCCATGTTTTTCAATTAATTTTCTTTACATTTTTTCTTGATCTTCTTGAAATTTTGGGTTTCTTGATTTTCTTGAATTATCCCAAGAACCGACTCCTATGAGGATGAGTGATAATATCAAGCATTCTTGATAAAAGCATACATTGTTCTTTCTGCACCCCGATGCTGGCGACTCTACTGGACGAACCCAGAAGGAAAAAATAAAAAAGGAGAGAACAGAACGTGTTGGTGAACACCAGGAGAAGCGGTAAGGAGCTATTTCCAGAACTTGAGAATCCAGAGGTATTTATACATACCCAGAAAACTCCACTTTTCAAGAGTATTATTTATAATAGTAGATCAAATTCTAGCAGTAAAAAGTACATAAAGAAAAATCAAAATATTATTACTGTAGATGAACATTTAAATTCTGTTATAGAAGATATATGTGATTATTCTTATAATAGTAATACTGAGGTAAATAATCCATTAGATCATATCCAGATTACTCAACCTCACATTCCTGTAAGTGTTACTACTGTGAATCTGAATCCTACAGTAGCAATGGCCCAGGTTAATGTTCATTTATGGAGGACTAATAGATATAGGCCTTTTGTATTACCCATCAATTTAAATACCTTACCCAATAAAGCTCACAAATACCTCCCTAAATTTTTAGGAAATAGTGCAGTGACTAGAGAAGATCATATCAAAATTTTCTTGTATGCAATGGATAGTCTAGAAGTTGAACATGAAGATGTAGTATTGAGACTATTTTTATAGACTTTAGAAAAATATGCTAGAGAGTGGTTTAATTCCCTTCCTAACAATGATATCCCAAACTTCACCAAAATGGAAGTTGTGTTTCTAAAGAAATATGGTGAAAGGAAAAATGAACAATCACTGTTAACTGAGCTAGCCACTATGAAGAAAAAAGAGAATGAGGTTGTTAGTGATTTCAACATAATATTTTCAAAGACTAGGAACAAAATCCCTACCAACCTTAGACCTAGTGATATTCAATCTATTTGTTTTTATAAGAATGCCTTTCAAGGAGAGTTTAACTATGAGTTAAGGCAAGAACAAGCCACTACCATTGATGGTTGTATGGAAAAAGCAATGGATATAGAAAGAAATATGCTTGATAGTGGTAAGATGAAGCCCTATTCTCTAGAAGTCAACCTACCTGAGAGAAAACCCAAAAGGGTGGCATTTGATATACAAAGAAGAACCAAAATTGATCCAATGGAGAAATTGACCAGTCAAATGACTGAGATGTTCAATAACATGAACAACAGGTTAGCAAGAATTGAAAGAAATGGAAATAATGGTGAATCTTCACAGACAGAGTGACCTCATGTTGACAACCATCCTCCCTTCAAGAAAAATTTCAATAGGAATTGGGGAAACAACAATGGTTCTGAAGAAGGAAATAGGAGTAGGAATAATGGGAATAATAACTAGAAAAATCGAGACTCTGATAGAGATCAGAATAGTGTTCCTAACCCTATACCATATGCTAATGTAGCAGAGGGGTTTCCCTATTTTTGCTCTACTTGTGATGCACCCCATAACCCTGATGCATGTGGAATTCACCTAAGTGATCAACGTAATGTAGATATGCATGCAGAATCAGAAGAGGATATAAGAATCAATGCTTGTTGGTCTATTGAAGATGAATCCAGAGAAAGGTTGTTTGAAGAAGATATGGACAAGTATGCTTCAAATCATCATCCTCAAATTTTAGTAACTGAAGGAACTAAAATCTTGCAGAAATCACATGAGTCAAGATATGATAAGATGAAGCAAGGGAAATTAATCCCCACTGCTCAAGAGGTTGAAGAATTAGAGGCAACCCATGTTCTGAATTTAAGGAATAGAACAATCCCTGAAAGGACAGAGAAAGCCTCTACAAGTGAAACAAGAAAATAAACTTTCACCAATAAAAATATCAGTAAAGAGAAAACTGATAGGAACCTTAAAAATATTACTCCTGAAGTAATAGAATTAGAGGAAGAGATTCCCAAAGAAGAAAGTAATAAACCACTAGATATAAAGAAGATAGAATTTGATGTTGGGTCAGAACTCAGTAAGAAAAAGGTTAATATCACATTTGGAGAACTTATGAAAGTTCAACAATACAGAGAACAAGTCTACAGAGCATTTGGATTAGTAGAACTAAAAGAAGACCCAACTTGCCATGCTGCTAGACAAAATCAACATGATACAAGATCACCATCCTCTGTCAGACCCTTCTATGTATCATTAAGATATAATTCAGATGAAGGGGAAAGATATGTGATTCATAATTGCATGTTAGATAGTGGAGCTTCACACAATATCATGCCTAAATTAATAGCTGATCAAATGGGATTAATTTGTACTAGAGATTCTGCCCCTATTTTTGTAATGGATAGTAGACAAATTCCTTGTGTAGGGGTGATAACTGGATTGTTAGTTTTCCTAGATCAACACCCCAAAAAGGGCATTGTCATGGATGTTGCAGTAGTTGATGTTGACCCATTTTTCTCACTATTACTCAATAGACATTGGGCAGAACAACTAGGAGGTTCAATTCAATTGGATTGGTCCTATGCTACAATCCCAATATCAGATAAGGAGAATATAATTTTGAGAAGGGAACCATTCAACAAACACTCCATAGAGTTAATTCAAATAGATGAAACCATGATTAACTTAGTTAACTCTATGGAAGAAAAAGGGATGGGAGTTTATTCAATATGGCACAACCCATTCCTGGTGGAAGTACCAGAAGCAAAGAACATGGATCCAGAAGATATAAAAATAGTAGATGCTGAATCAGATAGAGTTTTGACTCAAGAAATGTGGACCATGTCTTTTGATGGAGCTAAATCATAGTCTGGAGTAGGTGCAGGTGTAAATTTGACTGATATTAAAGGAAATTACCTTGGTATTCCTTACAAACTAATTTCCTTGCACAAACAATGTAGCTGAGTACGAAGCTTTACTACTAGGATTAAGGAAAGCAAAAGAATTAGGCATTAACTACTTGACTATAATAGGGGATGCAGAGCTTATTATACTACAGATCAAAGGTAAATATCAGACTAAACATCCTAGGCTTAAGCAATATAGAAATGCAGTATTGGAAGAAATTGATAAATTCTTAGCTTTCAATATCTCATATATTCCTAGAGAACAAAATCATGTTGCAGATATTTTAGCTATAAATACCTCAGGTCTAGATCACCTAGAGATAACTACAGAATATATGGATAGATTCCCAACTATTTCAGTCTATAAACCTTCTATGCTAGATAACATAGTCTATCTACAAGTCTTTCAAGATGACATAGATATTAAAGATTTTATGACTCTACAAAATCAGTATGCAGATGTAATCTATGATGAAAAAGATGAAGAAAAGCTAAAATACCAAATAGGAGAGCCAGTAGAAGTAATCCAATTGAAAACTAATAGAATACCCAAAGGATTGGTTTCTCTAGAAAGTCTATTTGATGATTTTGACAAAGCTTATAAGCCTTTACGTAGAGAAGTGATATCTGAAGATATTAATATTGGTTCAATGAAAGAACCTAGAATAGTGAAAGTAGACATGGCCTTACCTACTAAAGAAAAAGCTAGATATATCAGTTTCTTAAAAAGAACAAAGAACATTTTGCTTGGACTTATGAAGATCTGAAAACATTCAAAATAGATGTAATGACACACATAATACCCCTAAAAGAATATTCTAAACCATTTAGATAGAAACAAAGGAAGTACAATCCAACTCTGCACCCAATAATGCAAAAGGAGGTACAAAAATTATTGGATTCCAAAATAATAAGAAAGGTAAGATTTTCTTCATGGATATCCAATTTAGTACCAGTCAAAAAAAGAATGGGGATATTAGACTCTATGTAGATTTTAGAAATTTAAACAAGAGTTCATTAAAAGACAATTACCCATTACCCAACATGGAACAATTATTGCAAGCAGTAGTTGGCTCAACTAGATTGTCTCTGTTAGATGGATTTTTAGGGTACAATCAAATTCAGATAAATCCAGAAGATAGACATAAGGCAACATTCACTACACCTTGGGGCACATTTGAATATTTAAGGATACCTTTTGGACTAATGAATGCAGGTGCTACTTTTCAAAGAGCAATGGACTTTGCCTTTAAAGGATTAATGTTCAAAATTGTAGTTGTATACCTAGATGATATCACAGTATTTTCTAAAAATCCAGAGGATCATCTAGAACATTTAACTACAGTTTTTGCTCGGTGCAAGGAATTTGGAATTTCTTTAAATCCCAAGAAATGCATATTTGGGACTACACAAGGAAAGTTATTAGGACATATAGTTTCAGAAAAAGGAATAAGCATTGATCCAGAAAGAATTGAAGCCATTTCCAAAATTCCCCCTCCTAGAAATTTAAAAGGAGTCAGGTCATTCTTTGGCAAGATAAATTTTATTAGAATATTTGTCCCAAATTTTGTAGAGATGACCAAACCTATAAATGATATGGTTAAGAAAACTAGAGAAATAAAATGGACAGTGGAAAATATGGAAGCATTTAACAAGATCAAAGAAGCCATATCAACCACTCCAACCCTAAGCTGCCCTGATTATGCAAAATATTTTAATATCTATTCTTATGCATCTGAACATTCTATTGCTGTAGTTCTTTCATAGAAAGATGATGAAAATAATGAAAGGCCAATAGCCTTCATGAGTTCAGGGCTAAAAGGAGAACATATTAAATACACCTTGCTAGAAAAACATGCTTATGCAGTCATCCAATCTTTAGAACATTTCAAAGGTATATTTGGCTCAAATAAGGTTTATTGTTGTATCCCTTTTATAGCAATAAAAGATATTTTTTCCCAATCAGAGCCATTAGGAAGACCAACAAGATGGATGGTAAAGCTTCTGCAATATGATGTTGAATTCAAAATAGTTAAAACTATCAAAGGGCAGGGTTTAGCTAAATTGTTGGCCAAAAAAGAAGAAGGATTTGAAAATGTTCTCACAATAGATGAGGCATATGATGTCAGAAGAATCAATAATACTGAATGCAAATGGTATGAAGAAATATTGTCATACTTACAAACTCTGTCATTCCCTAAAGATATGTCAACAAATAGAATGAGGTCAGTCAAGCTTCAAGCTCAGAAATATTATATACAAGATGGTGTGCTATACTAGAAACACCTTGATGGAGTATTATTAGTCTATTTATATGAAAGTGAAGTCCCAAAAATAATCAATGAATTTCATGATGGTTTCTATGGAGGACATTTTGCTCCAAGAGCTACAACTAATAAAATTATGAGAGCAGGATATTATTGGCCTTCCATTTTTAAATATGTATATAAATATGTTAGGAACTATCATAACTACCAAGTTTTTGTAGGAAAGAAGCATTTAGCAACCATGCCCCTCAAGCCAGTAATCATTGAGGCACCATTCACACAATGGGGTATTGACCTAATTGGAGAGATCAAGCCTAATTCATCTAGCCAACACAAGTGGATCATAACTGCAACAGATTACTTCACAAAGTGGGTAGAAGTTGCACCCTTGAGAACATCCAATACTACCACTATCATCAAATTCTTAGAAGAAAACATTCTGACCAGGTTTGGAGTTCCTCAAAAACTAGTTACAGATAATGCACAATATTTTGTTTCATATGAAATGGTAGAATTTTGTGCTGAATATGGAATTGAATTATCCCATTCTGCTAATTATTACCCCCAAGGAAATGGTCTAGTTGAGTCATCAAATAAGAATGTAATAACCAGAATAAAAATGTCATTAGGTAAGAACAAAAGAGGGTGGGACAGTGAACTTAAATTTGCTTTATGGGCTGATAGGTTGTCTATCAAAAGAAACATAGGGAGAACCCCCTATGAGATGGTTTATGGAGAGAAAGCCTTATTACCTTCAAAGATAGAGAAATTGGCACTTTCCCTCCTACTGCAAGACCATGAAGACCCCAATCCCATACAGAGAAGGCTTGACCAAATTGTCCTATTAGAAGAGCAAAGAAGAGAGACCCTTAATAGAATGATGGAACAAACCCAGAAAACCATGAAATTGTTTAATAAGAAAGCCAAGGGTACTCCTTTTTCTCAAGGAGATATAGTCATCTATTGGGATCCTAAAAATGATAAGCATGGTGAAAAAGGTAAATTTGAACCTAAATGGATTGGCCCATACCAAATAGCCCATGTTATCAGCCAGAATACATACAAGTTGCAGACCTTGCAGGGTGAAATGATGGCTATCCCTATTAATGGCCAACACCTCAAAATGTACAATCCCTATTGAAGGTAATTAAAATAAAGGAAAATAAAAAAAAAAAAGTGGAAAGAACAGAAAACTCCCAAAATAGAGTGTTTTCCTTTTTATGCTTTTCTTTTCTTGTTTAGTTTAATTCTGAGTTTGTTGTACACATGATATTCTTAGCTTGATGAGTATATACATTACTGTTGATTCCACCAAAAACAATAAGAAAAAAGGAGATTTATTTTAGACTCTGATGAGGTTTACAATTTTCAAAATATGAGTGTTTATGCAATAGTTGTTTGATATGAGATAAAACAGAAGGAAAACAAAGTTGATTGAAACATCATGTCAAAGCCTCACATTACAAATGATACTTAAAGTGACTTCAAAGGTCCAAAGAACCGAGTTATCTTTGAGAGGGTGGTTGAGCCAAAAATCATTACACTCATATTTTATAGCCAGAAACTAATCCTCAACTCAGGCATACTCATTGCACAATTTGCTTATATATCCAAGTACTTCTCTCACGAGAAAGAAAAATAAAAAATAAAGTTAAATTGAGTCACTGCCTGAGATATCTTGGAAAACCTCTACCGGGGCTATAGACGCTTGACTGGCAGTAGGGTAAAACCAGATGGGATTAGAAGCAACTCCACCGGGGCTATAGACGCTTGACTGGCAGTGGAGCCCTGCAGAATGGTGAAAATTTTTAAAGAGTGAAATCACATATTAGGCTTAACTATTTTGCTCAGATATGGCAAAGTTCTGAAAGACTTAGAAATCAAAATAAATGCACAAACACACACATGGGCATAAACATGATGAAGTAAATGGCTTTGACAAATATTTGTGTAATCATATCTTATGACTTAGCTAAAACAAGCATTACAATATATCAAAATAAAACTCATATGTTTCTAAAAATCTGATCCTAGTTTCAAAATTGAATAAAAGGGATTACAGTTTTCAAATACTCTATAGCTTTGATATCATGTTGTTCATACAATTTTTCAGTATATATATAAAAAAAATTATTTTTTTATGTTTTTCAAGCTTTACTTAACAGTCAAAAGTTTTTTATTTTTGTTCATTTTCTGCAAATAAAACCAGGAGATTCTGTGGTTCTCAAGTGCCTCATGTTTTCAACACATTGTCCCAGTCAGAGCCTATGTTGGAGCCAAATTTGACTCAAACTTTGAAACCCCCAAATTTAAATTTTTGGTTTCAATCAAAATGTTAATAATGTTGGTCACTTCTTCAATTGATGTGAGTAACTTGATTTTTCATTGGTTGATTTGATGAAGTCTAACCTTGGTTGTTAATAATGTGTGCCTCTTTTTATTACTCAAATATCTCAAAAGTGGATAGGGCAAAATTTTATTAATCATATTCTTAAAGCCAAAATCCGAACCTCCTAAAATAAGTTTCCCTTGGGTCTAAATCAAATGATAAAATTCAAAATCCTAAGGTATTCTAAAGTAAGGGGAAATGCTAATTAAATACCTTGGTCTAAAGTCTGAAAATATTAAGTTAGCATTAAGTTATTTTAATTAAAATCTTGAGGGCATGCACCCCATCAAATTAAAATTTGAGCACCTTAGATCTAATCCAAGGGCAGCGCTCGAATCAGGTTTAATCGGACGATTGCGCTCTGATAAATTGATTAAAGGTTAAGTCAAAAGTCAATGTTCCATAAATATTATAACCTAAGGTCAAAAGTGATTAAAATCTATGCAACTATGCCAATCTGGATGGATGCGCTTGAGCCAAGCCTAATCCAACGAATGCACACTCTCCAAAGAGTCAAAACATTAAACGAGTCAACATGGGTCAAAGCTTCAAATTAAATAACGAAATAGATCGGATGATAGCACTAAAAATATTTCTGATTTAATTAACCACAATTAAAATAATAAAATATCCCCTTTAACCATCTTAATTTGAGAATACGACAACGCTCGATCTAGATCCAATCCAATGGTGCTCTTACGAAGATGCATTAAAAAGGTAAAGCCTCCAAGAGATTAATTAAATCTATTAAAATAAGATTAACAAGGGTATAAGCACGTTACTAATCATTCCCCCTTTAGATTAATCAAGGTTTAAAATCATGTACCCCTTGGTAACTAACCCACAGGTTGATCAAGATCTACGGCTATGCCAATATCTATCGAAGATCCAACGACCACGAAATCAAAGAATAGTAAGATATCGGGTAAAGACAAAGGTAAAGTTAATTATGCATTAATAAGGGTATAATACATTACTAATTACCACCCTTCAACTTAAACCAAGATTAATCAAATCTAATGATGCACCCTTTTGGTTATTAAGTATGCACTACTAGGAGATCTCATGAGCTTTTAAGACAAGATCGACGGATGCGTCAAAAAATAAAACACCCCAACAAAGATCAAAGATATAACAACGATGCTCATCCACTTAGATCCAACGGTGAGCATGGTTAAAAATGATCGAAGGTTAATCTAAAGGTTTACTTTATTCAAATGATTAATTAAATTTATAATCTTCCCCTTCTATTTTTTGCTAAACCTTATATATGTATGGGAGATCCAATGGTTGCGCCTCCACCATGGTATGATCTAATGGCAATCGCATAGAAATGTGAACGTATTATATGATGCCTATGTTTAATACAATATTGATTAAGTTTTAAATCTCTAGGTTAACTTTGGTAAATCATGATTAAACAAGTACTAATATGTCACATTATTATAAATATTTATATACGAACAGGTAGACTAACAATCATGCAGGTCCCAAGACATCGACGATTGTGCTAATCCCTTCAAGATCTGACGGTAGCCTAAATCAAATCTAAGTGATGAATCAACCACATAGATCAATGGTAGCGCTCCATTAAGATTAAAGAAATCCAATACGAGTAAAGTCAAATTCACAAAGGTAAACTAAAGCATTTCAAATCAAAGAGCCCACATCAAAATCATAGATCCAAACGGTGCTCGATCATGGTTGACTCAGGAAAGCTAAGGATATCAAGATAATGACAGGCACTCACATCAAGAACCAAATCTTATGGAGATCCCTAGGATGATTACTACCTAATAAAAAATGTAATCGATCCCAAAGATTTAGTTATCATTCGAGGCCAAGGTGGCACGAGATTCAAAATGGAAGCCATCCCTATCACACATCACAGTTCCATGTCAGGATAAGAAGGTTCCAGGATCACAATAGGGCAAATCTTAATGATTACTATGTACACAAACCAAAAGGTTCAGGTGCACGTAGGATGAAGGACATTACCCACCATTAAGGCCCAACTTCGAGAAAAGATGTGTTGGCAAAATTTCTTTGGATAATTTTAAAAGGTAGTTAGTGGCATCATATTAATGACAAACATGTGAATTATCGAACCCATTTCACCACCCAGTATATGAGATACATGAAATCATTCAAATTTACCACCCTAGTGAGCTAAGAGAAAAGATACAAAGATAGAGAGAAGAGTTTCAAGCTTCTTTGAAGAGAACTATACCCACTACCTTGAGAAAAATGGTATCATGGGGAGACATTTTTGTACCCGAAGACACTAGGGAAGCCATAAAATTCATCACAGATAGGTCACCATACTCTGAGATCTCTAGACCACCTATACCCGGTAGCACAATGTATGAATTTGCTCAAAAATGTGGAGCAAATAAAAAACCTACTCCAGCAGTAGGAGATTGACAATGCATGTATCAAGATTTTTGCTCATGTAATGGAGAATGATAACAGGACACCATGGATAATGGCTGATCTTCATCATAAAGCTCAGAGGTTACAATACAAGGGTTTTCCCAGAAAATAATAGATGGAATAGTAACCTCGGGAAGTTGATATGTCTGAAGGTTCACTTCTCCTCAGATTTAATGGCGTGGATGGTAGTGGCGTATGATGAAAGAATGAGGACATTTCGAGATAATAAGGATCGATCGATATTCAATATCAAAGTCGAACACATCCAAGAAGTCTTCAATTTGATAGAGTATACCACCTTTCTGGTGAAAAAGGTAATCGAACACCAATCTCGTATGTTCATAGACATGGAAGTTTTTAAAACTTTGTTTGATACACATGAGAAAATAGAAAAGAAATTTCCAATTAGGAAAAATGCTTTTAGGCCATGGGTCCAAGATTTTTGTGATATGATAAACATAGTCTTAGGAGTACAGGATCTCAGTAGAGTGACTAAAAGGGTTTTATATTTAGCTGCACAATGCAATCGGGTGCATAACACCCCAATTTATGCCTGGGAATTAGAATTAAGTAACCAAATGCATGAAGAAATGGTAGAATTGAAAAAGGTAGTTTTTGAACAAAGGCAAGAGATGCCCCATTTTTCTCAATACTTAATTTTTATCCATCTGATAGCGGGTCAATTGGGAGAAGAAGCCCAGAAAAGAGTAGAATCCATTGACAACCCCTATGTTCAGAGTAGTTTTTGGAGAATACATGAAGGGCACACTCACTTAGGTTGGTTCTATGATCATTTCATGGTAGAAATCCATTGGATTTTAAGCGGGATGCTCCCTGAGAGATTAGGGCTAGGAGTAAGGGCTTTCATCAAAGAAAAGGAGATTGGGGATTTCTTTTTCACATAAGGTTTTACCTATATCAGGCTCTATGGGGCCAAAATTCCCCCAAAGCTATTACCAAAGTATTGTCCATTATCTCTAGCAGCTTTGGAATTATGTAGGCAGGTAGCCGAAGAAGCTAAGATGAGACTGGTAAAGAAACATGGTAAAGTTCCTTGGATCAATTTGGAGATTTTATATTTGTTGGCTACCCTTCCCTGCTCAAGGGAATGTTTGAGTTGGATAACATGGGATTCGATGAGATAACTTGGAGATTTTATGACCCAAAAGGAATATACAACAAAATGATGGAAAAAAGAGAATATGCTCGAATACTGCATCGTACAGACGCTTTTGAAGAAAGCTTATTAGAAGCTATGGAAAAAGGATTAGATTTGCAAAGGGTATGGGATGATTTCCCTCCTAGAAAAGGGGCAGCACACAGGTTCATGAAGCCTATGATTACCCTACAGAATTAAGAAGGCTTCAAGAAATTTTAGTAGAATCTGTAGCACCTATTTTTCTAGGAGCAGCTCTAGCAATCAAAGAAGACCCCTTATTAGAGTTGATAGAAGAATAGGGTATTGACCAAATGGAGGTCACTATAAATACTATAGACATAGTAGAGCAACAAGTTAGGCCTTCCGAAGGTGCTCATCTCAGAATAGAGGCGACACCAAGCACTTCCCAAGAAGCTTCCAAAAACCCGAGTACAGATAAAGGGAAGGAGATTGTAACAACACCTACTCAAAAGTCTTCTCTCCTAGAACAAGCTATAGTTCCTATTTTTGATAGAGTCTTAGCTATAACAAGTGTAAATAAATTAGCACCCATGGCTATCCCTACCACTATAACAATAAGGAATCAAGAGATTAAAATTCCATCAATGGTACAAATGAATATGAGAAGAACAAGTAGGATTTGGAAGTTTATTCAGAAGTCACCAAGTGAAGAATCAAATAGATATTACCACCTTAGAAAAGAAGCCCAGATTATCTTTACCTTCTACAAAGGTTGTGTTAGAAAGGATAGATGAGCAAAATACTTTCACTACTGCAAATGAACAAGAATTACAGTTAGTAGCAGGGATGGGAAATATAGAAGAGCAGTTTACAGAAGAATCACAATTAGAAGCAACTATATCAGATATAGCAGAGATAAATCTTCCTACTCTACAAGACCCACTAGTATTCAGAGTCAATGAGGAAACAGGGGGCTCATCAATACTAGGGAAAGAAGGTGAAATGGCCAAAGTTGTCAAGGCAATGCAAAATCAAGCCATAGACCAATTCATTGGGAAAATTGCAGAGCTAAGGAAACAATTGGAGAAAGAGGAGAAGGAAAAAGCTGAAATGAAAGCATTAATAAGTAAACAACAGGAAGAATTGGCCTGAAAAGATACTTCAAGTGCACAACCCCCTTTAGTGATGAAGATTCAAGATCATGTCTATTATCTAAATGCAATGAAGAAAGACATGTCAATGAAAATAAGAGCTCATGCCAGAGGTTTTACTGAGATGTTCAGACAAATAAGGGTGATCCAAGTAACTGCTCAAGAAATTCTAACATTACTACAAGAAAGAGAAGAAGATTTTGAAGTCATCCACCCTACCCTAGATTTTATAGGGGACCATTTTGAAGAGTTGCAGGGACAAGAAATAATAACAAATGATGGCAGTAAAATTCAGCTCAATTTTGAGTTTTTTAAAGCAGCCCTATTTGGAGAAAATCGAGAGAGGTGGATCAATTTTGTAAATGAAATGGATAATCTGATAAAATATGCAACAGAAAAAATGGCAGACATTGGTCTATCCTTAGACCAATGCTTAGAGGCCTCAGATGTAGAAGAGGTATTCCAGTGCACCATTGAAATATTTGAATGTGAACCAGGTGATGAGGTGGAAATTATTAGACAAACTACTCTTATGGTAAATACTGTAGAGATGTTACTATTTCAATGTGAAAGGAACATGCCCACTATTGCCATAAAAAAAATAGAATTTTGTAGGAAATGAATATGTTGAGGATTGCAGCCACATTTGATACAGAAGTTTGGAGATTAATAACTGAGCAAATAAAAAAGTTGTAGACAGTCCAAAAGGGGAAAGAAGTTGAAACTCACGGTCAACAGCTGGAAGCAAGTTCATCACAACAGAAACCTGAGCCAACAGAAAAAGTCCCTGAAGTAGTAAAGGAGACGGTCCAAGAGGAAACAATGGGAACAATTGTGAAGGAGGTAGTAGAAGAAGAAACAGGTTCTCCCAACACTACCATCACTGGTTAGATTGAATTACTATTTGAAAAATTCAAAGAGGAGAGCACAATAAAGAACAACAAGGGTAGTGGAAGCCATTTGTACCAATTTTTGAATTTCAATCAGATGCTGACAAGTGTAAGGTCAGAAATAAAATAGAAATAACAGAATCAAGAACCAACAGTTATAAAAGGAAGCAGCTGCGATCAAGTTTTTGCATCAAGCAATTAGAGAATAGCATTTTTTCTAAGAGGTATACTTGAGTGCCCTGTTAGTTGTGTTGTTGTATCCCCTTCTATGTCTATTTTTCCTTTCTCATTTCTTATTCTTCCCTTTGTTGTGCAGGATTTTGATAGGAAAGTGCTCAAGAAGCTGAGATTATTTCCTGTCCTATTGAGCCTAGGATTCAGAGACTCTATTGTTACCAGATTGGAACAAGGAGAGTAGGAGAGACCTGTTACATTATTTGAACAGAGTCCTCTTCATTGTATTGATGTATTTCTTTGAGAAAAATAGAGTTAAAAGGCATCTTGCCCACTCTGCATGTAATATTTTATGAAATCAATACAATTCTGAGTTTTATTCCTGTCATATCTTTGTCTCAGTTCTGTGTGTCACTGTGTAATGGATTACATTATTTGAATGCATTATATACATTTCTTTCATTGGTTAACTCTTAGTTTTATTATGATATTCGAATAAATCTAAGAACGCCAATTTCCTTTTCCCCATTCTCTCTGTTCATGTTAGAATTGTTGTTAAATTGCTATAACAACCCAATGAATCTAGGCACCGGTCTACATAAGGCATAACAAATGGTTATTTTCTTGCTTGGTCATTTTAATACGTATAGTGTTACATTAATCTGGAGCGTGTAATGAATGTTTTATCATAGAATTACCGTTGGGGTTTCCTTACCCGTTATGTAGTTTTCTTTTAGCAATATTCGTGTTTAACAGAACGAAGAGGTAGGTTGACCAGAGCCTGTAATAGCTCATTGGTTTCAAACGGATTTTTGCAGCATGACAATCGAATCCTATGGATGCAAGAATCGGTTCCAACAGGACCTTGTTATCATACCGTTATGTTCATATAGGTGGAAACCACTACTTATGCTTTTGGAGTCAATTTGGACATCCCTTGTGATTCCATGTTGCAAAATATAATAGTTGATATTACTCACTTGAAAGGACCTTGCTTAAATAAGAAGTGCTTACAATCTGATCCATTATATCATAACTAACTGAGCTAATCTCAGCCACATAAATTATCCTAGTAACAACTTAGGATATAATTTATTATTCTAACACCCCCTTTAAGTGGTACTAGGATATACTAACACCCCCTTAAGTGATACTAAGAGGTAGTGAAAACAACAAAACCAAAAAAAAAGTGGCATATCCACAAGTATGAGTCCCGAAAACAAGGCCTGATAAGGTACTCATGTACAATATATCCATAAGAAATCTTTGCTAAAATATGGTTTAAAAACTACAAGGGAGAAAACCACCTGCGAGAATAGAAAGAAGAAGAAGAAGAAGAAGGAAGATGTGCAAGGAGTATGAGAGGAAGATGTCTTCTTCAACCTCCTTAAGTTCAACTTCCATTAATAATCCTCCGAAGGATCCATAACATGTCTCAAAAAAAAGGGGGAGAAACCTCGTCGTTGAACTGAATGAAATATTACTCCCAGACTGGTGCTTGTGACAAAGATCAAGGTTGTGAACCATGAAATAAAAATGTCACCAAATAAAACCCCTTGAAACCAAACTATATCACAAAAATAAGAGTGTGAAGATAGTGTGGAAAGAACCATAAAAATCACAAGGGTAGTCCAAAATGACTCCACAAGCATGAGTATGTGGTTACCACCTATATGAACACAATGGGCTGATAAAGGTCCCAAACTTGAGGACAAACATCAAAACAAAGGGATCATAAAATGAAAGGGCACCAATGTAGCTCTCAAATGTGTCCTTATGGTGACCTTCTCATCCTACCAGAATGCATGGGTAACCAGCCATTGAAACCGCTTGGTGATATAGAGGAGATGACTGGATACTGGGATCACTTATAAAGATTGGGAGTGTCGGGTCCTACCAAGAATGCACCCCAAGATACAATATTTTTTTAGCCACTTAAAAGTGTGGAAAATATTTCAAAAAAATCTTTCGACGACTATAAATACCCCTATATACGGGTGACATAGTGACCTTCATTTGCATAAAATAAATAGCCTTCTTATCTTTCCATCACAAGGGAATATTCCAAAATAATGGAATAAAGCATGGTTTTTTTAAATAATATATTTTCCTCAGGGGAATATTAAATGGGTTGGGGACCACCCACCCTTCTCTTAACAAAGGAGCCATGTAACCCGTCACTTCCACTCATCATGTGGAATAAAATTGGTCCTCCACGTGTAAGGTGGAAAGGGGAGTTTTAGTGGTCCTTTGCATTTAAAAAATTGGCCATCCCTATGCATTAAAAGAAATGGATAGGCCATCATCAATGGCCACATAATTTTTTAATGAAATGCCCCACCCCTTACATGTGGGAACTAATATTTTAAAAGCACAAGAGGAGGCCATATGAGTGGGACCATAACCATATAAAATAAATCCCATAACATAGATAGGGAAAATAAATTTTAATCGAGCTCTCGATAGCTTTATATTGGTGCCCATGTCAGACTTCTTTTGCGTGTAGAGCTATGTCCCTGTCTTAGTCGGTGTTGCCACATCCTAGCTTGTGCAACTATTGACCCTTTTGTTTCATCCTAACTTCTTCTAATATCCATGCATGGTGCAGGAGCCAAGGATCGTGCAAGGAAGCATTCGATGGTACCAGCTTTAGGGAATCCCTTGGCTCAAAATAGCTTTTTTTCATAAAATCAAAACTATTTTTTTCTAATTGCGCTTTCCATAAAAATAGGCATTGATTAGTAGTAGTCAGTGCAACATTCCTTGAACGCGATCGAGAGCCCCCCCCATTTTTTAATCTTTATAGGCAATATTTACCTCTGCACGCATTTAGATTGAATGAAAGACATTCCATCGCCATATTTACGTACAACCTCAACTCCACCTTAGCGTTGTGCTAGGAGTTTTGCCCTGGAAAAAGGATTTCAAATGCTAGGTCAGATATTTTTCTTAATTGGAAAATATTGTTGATGTCGTAACGAAAGTAGACAAAGGGAATGGTGGGTATTCATTAACAAAAAAACTTTCAAAGCCCATTTTTGAAATTTATCATAGTCCAAACTAGAAAAAATGATCTTCTACGACCAGCTATGTGGATGAGGACCACACCCCCGCTTTTGAGCGACCATTCCATATTGAAAATGAATACTTCAATCTATTTTAGTGTTGCTATCGGACCCAACGTAGCTCCTCTATATCATGGCACTGCCCGATGTGCTTCAGATTTGGAGCATTTTTTTAAAATCACAAACACCCTCTAGAGCGCAAGCAGAAAACCAGCAACAGTCTTCATCCACATCTCATCACCTTTGATAGGTGGCATACCAACTATTTATTTCTTGATCCACAAAATCATCCCCATTGGCATGGAAAGTCCTCGAAAAATTTGGGATGAGCAGCAATCACGGGAATATTCCATCACCACCATCGAGATCCAACTGGACCTTCACCATGTAGTAAAAACCATGGTCGCATTTATCACCGATCTCGTAGCTCTTCTCAGCAAAAAGAATGGGAAAATTCCATCGAGCACAGAAAACCACCAACCACACAAAAAATTTTGCTTCGACAGAAAAATGTTTGTCTGATCACGCCAGTCGGTGTATATCGAGTGCACTGCACATGGGTGGTTACATATTTCAAAGTCTCACTGTGCATAAAAATTATGGATGCCTCTAAATCATCGAATATATAATGGTATGAGATTGGCACATTTGGCTATCACATTTGGTAGAGTAACAGTTAATGAGGCCACTAATGGCTCCTCCATTCAACATGACGTATGCGACAGTCATTCGGGTCATCATAATGTCATCTACAATAGTTGGCAGTCGAAATCTCTGCTGATGTGCTGCAAATTGACCACCACGACCGCCCTTAATCTTTTACATCGAAGAACAATCCACCATGGTTGCTCCTTGGCCAGCATAGCAACGTCGACATCAGGAAAATACACGAGCACCACAAGGCCCTCGAATTTTTCTTTATTTGAATCAAATGCCTCAAGGGAAGTTTGTTTGTTTATTTAACGAATGAGAACCGTTTTGCTACCATTTTATCCTTCGCATGCACTCTAGAATAGATCGCTCACTTGGATTAGCTCCCTACAAAAAAAAAGGACATGGGCCTTTTGCACAAACAGGCCCAAAAATGATCAACTCCAACAAACATCATTTGTTTGAAGATATTCGGTATGCGAGCGTGCAGCAAAATGACTCCATTGGGGGGCCTCCATTTTTTATGCAAAAAAGTACCATGGTTTGGTTTTCGTATCAGGTTCTGACAACAACTGGCAATACCACCATAGCAATTAACACATGGATAATAACCATAGAAAAATATGAGCCTCTATGAATAAAGGGCACAAAATATTGTTGGTGCCTGTCTTTTTTTGCACACCATAGACACAAATCTGCACATCCAAGGAAAAAATATTGTCGTAATGAGCAGCAAAGGGGACGTAAAAAACACATCTCATAGTTGCCCACTATGGAAGTATTTGACCTGCATGGTGGACAAACAACTAAACAATGAGAGCCCATAGTGACTTAGTGAAAGAAATCACGATCAGAAGAGGCTATTTTTACTGCGTGATGATGGCTTCTTTTTCCACATGCAAACAGATCCAGACCCTCAAATCCAGAATGCTCCAAATAAAAATAGTATCATATTGCATCTATTTTCAATAGATCTCGAATATGGCAGTCATTTTACAAACCTTTAAAAAAAACTAAAAAAAAAACTAAAAAAGACCTCCCAAAACTGCAAATTGTTTTCTTTTAACCATCTAGTTTCTGATCCATCATAAGATGGATAGCATACTCCCTCAGTTTTGGAAAAAAAATTATTGGGAGGAAAAAAATGAGGGGGGGATTTCCATGAGGAAAAGCGGTAGGGAAGGCCTGCTCTGATACCATGTTGTAAAATACAATACCTGATATTATTCACTTGAAAGGACCTTGCTTAAATAGCAAACGCTTACAATCTGATCCATTGGATCATAACTAAATGAGCTAATCTCAACCACACAAATTATCCTAGTAACAACTTTGGATATAATTTATTATTCTAACACTTTCATCAGCCCTCATATCACCACACATTATAGTCCAACATTCCACATCATATGCATTCCACATACAATGCACCCCATTACCAACAACATCAGGTTAATTAGGTTTTTAACCCTATGGATGATCCTAGGTACCAAGTTTCTACAGAGTCATATTGATAGTCTTGCCATGCAAACCCTAGGTTTGCATTATTAGAAGCCAATATTGAGGCAACTACTCAATCATCCTATACATGCTTCGATGCCTGCACCGCCATATCCAGCGGACTTCTAGATGTTGAAGCTTGAGTTTAAGGGGGAAGAGGACCCCCAAGAGCATGTAACAAGGTTTGTAAATACGTGCTTTAGGATTAGCAGCAATGACACACTCATGCTACACATATTTCCTTAGACACTTGGAGGGGAAGCCCAATATTGGTACAACCACTTACCACATCAGAGTGTTTTCACTTTTGAGCAACTTGTAAATCAATTCTTGAAGCAATTTGCCCTAAATGTCAAAAAGCAAACCACATTGACTGATCTGATTTTCCAGAAGTAATATGATGATGAATCGATACATTTTTTTGACAACTGTTGGAGGGCGGTTATGATAAAGTTACCATTCTCCCTCCCCATATCAAAAATAACACGAATGTTCACAAAGAGTTGTGCCAAGCCCATATCTTTGTTACTATAGCTACAATAGTATAGAACATTCGATGAGGCACTCACCCAAGCCAAAGTGATAGAAGAGATAAAAATCCAAGAGGGCGAGATTAAGCCTAAGAAAAATGAGTGGCATAACATAAAACAAAATGGGAATATCCACGGTCAATCCAAGACCACTTAGGTTAACCAGATAGTCTTGGGCCAACCATAGTCAAATCAACAAGCCCAAGTATAGATCCAACAACCCCAACAACAGCAACATCAACCGCAACAATCAAATTATCAAGCGGTTCCACCTCCACAACAAGTGCAAAATCAAACACAACCTACGGAGAGGTAAGAGTGTCACTTTAGGCCTAGGCGCAACTATACACCATTACAAGAGCCCTATTCATTTGTGTTTAAGAAGTTGTATGTGACACAACTCTTTACATTACCAGAGATTAAGCTCAAGGATCCTAGCAAGCCAAAGATAAAAGGCTATAGAGAGCACCTATTTTGCATCTATCATAGGCAAAGAGGACATGACATCGAAGCTTGCCATGGATTTAAGGGTATTGTGCAAGACTTATTGGAAGCGAGAAAGATCAAAGTCGATAATCCACTAGCCCAATCCAATCATAACCTTGGTATATATTAGACACATTTGCCCCATCGTGAGGTAAATCAACAAGTGACGGGAGCATCAACTTCTACAGTTGCTCCCAACCAAGTCAATTACGTGTCTCAACTACCTCAAGGTTTTGTAGGGGTTATTAGTGTGGTCACCCATGGGAAGATACAAACAAATTACACAACACAAGCTCAAACGACATAACCAAGTGTCCCCATACAACTAGGGCCATCAATTCCACCACCACCATTTCACAATCCAAATAATCAATCTCGTCTAATTGTCACCTTAGGTAGCTGGTTTACCCAAAGTTTTAAAATGGCATCGACAAAACTGTTAATTTATGAGCTAATACAACAATTATCCCCACATTGAGAAGCATTGATGGAAATCCTAAAATCCATCCAAGTACAATCAGAAGATCCCAATGCTTTCGAATGATAGCATTTTATGATTTCAAGGAAAAGCAAGTTTCATCAGATTTACTAGATCCCCCATTGCACGTAGTAGCTCATATTGATAAGAAGTCATTCAATAGAATTCTTATTGACATCGAATCCATAAACCCCATTATCTCACCCACCATAAAAAACCTCAACATCCCATCATCACACATCACAACATCCACCTTCACCCTTAGAGCCTTTAATGATGCATTATGCTCAACTGTGGGAAACATTGTTCTTCCTATCATCTTGGGGGTGAAAACTATACATGTCCTCTTCCACATCTTGGAGGGGGCGATGTAGTACAACATACTTCTTGGACACCCTTGGATTAGGGAAATGAAGTGTGTACCTTCAACATTGCATCAGTACCTAAAGTATGTACATGAGGGTAAAGTACATTGCATCCCAATAGACACAGAGCCTTTTAAGTACTACAACTTGATCTCAAACTCTTATGAGCCTTTGCTTCCATCAACACACCTATTCATCCAACCACTCATCATTCGAATTTTTCCTACTAATGACATATCATCAAAATCCCCCATCTTAGAGGAATTTTCAATTGTTGACCCTTCTTTTGCATCTAAAAGCATTAACTATAGTCAATCTTCAACCACCACATTTCATTTCCCCATCACACCTGATCATCTAGCTAACCAATCATCAACTCCATCAGCCACACTACCTAATTCACAAAAACCATTCATAGTCATAGCCCAACCCACTCCATCAACTAATAAACCCATTCAATCACATGCATCTCAAACTTCACAACCCATAGTCTCGCAGATAGGATCACCAATACAATAGGATCCACCACCTCCGCCTGAGCCACAATCCACCCTAGAAGCACCCTCTTCATCCACTGAACCATCATCATCCCAACCTTCCCGAGTTGCAGTACATCTCGCTATTCCAGAAATTGGTAAGTACATTATCAAGAGTGTCATAGTCACACCACCTATTGAGTCAGTTAGAGACTATGGTCGTCCACATGACCCAACTTACGTTGCCTCATTCAGGATTCCCTTTTCACCTCTACATCTCTACAATAGATTTTACACTAGGGACAATGCTTTCTCAGAAAAATAAATATCATAAGGAGTAAGCCATTTACTATACCATTCGAACATTGGTAAGTTATGAGATGAGATATGCTTATGTCAAAAAGTTGTGCTTAGCAATGGTTTTCACCACTAAAAAACTCAAGCATTACATGCTAAGTAACACTACCTATGTCATAGCTAGATAAAATCCTCTATGATACATGATGACTCACACATACAACAACACCCATACCACAAAATGGATAATGCTTTTAATAGAATTCAACCTCGAATTCATCAGTCAAAAATCCATTAAATATCAGATGATAGTCGATCAGCTTGCTAAAGCTCCATTACCAAATGACAAACCACTTATCATTGAGTTTCCATATGATTTGATATTTTCCATCACTGAAAAGGAAGAGTTAGTCCCTCCCGAGGATGAAGCTGACATGACAATATTCTTTGATGGATCAAAGTGTGAAAAAGGACAAGGTGCTAGAGTCATTTTTTATACACCTGAAAGAATCCCAATTCCTTTATCATTCAAAATTGACTTCACATGCACAAATAATAATGCAAAGTACGAATCTCTAATTTTGGGGCTTAATTCAGCCATAGCTATGGGCATCAAACGACTAAGCATATTTGATGATTCTCAACTAATTTTTTACCAGGTAAATGGAGAATTCCAATGCAAGGAACCAGTATTGAAACAATATCATGAAGTAGCAATGAAGTTGCTAGAGAAATTTGATTGGTATGAAATTAATAACTTTTCACGTTCAACCAACGAATTTGTGGATGTAATGGCCTCTTTGGGATCCTTGATCCCTAAGAATGACCATGGAGAAGTCCAACCACTAATCATAACAACTGTGTCCAATCCAACAATCAAATGAGCAGAGTCTAACGATGAGAAGAGTGTATGTTTAGTCCACACTGAACCATACAATTCTTACCTTGATGAGATCAGAGAATTTCTCAAGTCCGGGACCCTTCCAATAGAAATAACAAGGGCTGCAAAAAGAACATTCAAACAAAAAGAAGCTAATTTTACTCTCTTGGGCGACTTGTTGTATAGATGTGGCTATGATGGAATTCTACTATGATGTCTAGATCCCGTTGAGGCACAACGAGCTATTATAGAATCCCATGATGGTACTTGTGGTAATCACTTTAGTGGAATGGCCATTGCAAAGCACAATTTGTGCATGGGATATTATTGGCCCACCATGGAAAGTGATTGTTGTTAATATTTCAAGAAATTTCAAAAATACCAACATCACGCCAATTTAACTCATGTACCATCGCAAGCTTTACAACCTATTCAAAGCCTTTGGCCCTTTTCACAATGGGGCCTTGTTTTAATTGGAAAAATTTCACCTGCCTCATCAGGACAACATAAATTCATCATAAATACCACAAAATACTTCACTAAATGGGTTGAAGCAATTCCAATGACCACTATGATTGGACCTCGAATAGCGGAGTTTATACTTCAACATAATATCTGTCGTATTGGGATACCTTCCAAAATCATCTCTGATAACGGCAAGTCATTTAAGATATGTAGGGATTTATTGTATGGAGACAATAAGTAGGTGATTTTTGTTTACACGTAAACCACAAAGAATAATGTGTGTGTTTTTACCCTAAAAAAATAGTTTATTTCCATGTTTATTTTGTAAAGAAATAAGATTTCATATTGTAATGTCATGAACAAGATGAAATCAAACTGTTGGAAATATGAACAAGGTTTGTTGTCATTGATGTCAAGATGAAACTAAGGTTTTTTGTCTTTAATGTCATGAGGATGATGACCAAGTTTTAATGTCATCCATGCATTTATGTCAAAAGGTTGATGTCCAAATTATGGTGTTATTAATGTCCTCCAGTGGTTTTTCCAACAAGGCAAAGAAGCAAGTTGATAAAAATAATAATATTATAATATATAATATTATAATATTTTTCGGTTATAGTTTGGTGTGAAGAGAAACAAAGGTCATGGAGTGATAAAATTATTATTTTTCCAAAAGACCCATGTAAACGGTTATAGAGTCATAAGTTTTTTATTTAAATTTAAATATTTTACCCTAAGGTAAATTTAAATTTAAATTAATTTAAAAGCGCCAGAATTCAAAATTTGAATTAATTCAAATTCGAACTAAGTAAAAGCGTCAACGTGTTTTAAAATTTTATAAAGAATTTTTAAGGTGGTAAGTTCCACCTTGGGAAGGCATCCATGTGATCGATTGAATGCCAAATGAAATTGTGTGTCAAGGATTAAGAGGGAAAATCACATGTGTTTTTAACCCTTTAAGGAGGTAGACCAAGGAACAAGGCTAAGGGGAGAATCGTTTACATCGTAGAAGCGTTGGTAGCACGGTTGGCAGCCAAGGTAGTGGTAAGTCGCTCACAGGAGACAAGTCACGGGTTCGATCCACGCGATAATGGTTTTTGGAAGGCAGAGTTCGATTTTGGTTTTGTACCATCAAACATAGTTGAAGAGGGAGGTGTGAGCCTCAACCATAATGTGAGGGCACATAGCCCACTTGGTGGACACACGTTGTGCGAAGGCACTTGGGAGAAGGGGATTGAATGTTCGAATCTTGTCGAGGTCCTTTTTGTTGCAATTAAAAGGTATGCGCTCATTTGCTAAGGTTTAACATTGCATCCGAAATGTGTGAAGGTGGAAATTAAATTTTTAATTTCCTAAAGGTTTTATTAATTGAAAATTGCATAGTTGAAAGGGTTTATGAGTTATAAAAGGGAGATAAAAGGGTATGCAAAGTTTTAATGTTTGTGTTTGATTTTTAAGTGGTTAAAAGGAGTAATAAGGTGTGCCAAAGGTGTTAGATGTTATTTGTTGAAATAAAGTGATATTATAAATTGATTTGAAAGGAGAAATAAGGCATAGTTGATTTTTGATATTTTGGCATGGTGAAATATTTTTGAAAGAAAATATTGAGGATAAAATTGTGATATCTAACCATTGAGATTTTCAAAGAGGTTGAGTGTGATTGAGACAAGTTTTGAGATCCAATATTCTTCAAAACAAAGGTATGGGCATATCTTCCTTGTGAGTGAAATATTGTTGGATGTTGTGAATGCTAAGTTGGAGTGAAAATGATTGTTTGATAAGCATTGTTGAGTTTGGTTTTGAGATATCCAATGTTGATTGATGAGGATTTTTTGGAATGAAAGTTGATACTAGAAACCTTGTTTGATAAGCATTGTTGGAAATATTAAGTAAGCTTTCATATGTTGGATTAGGCTTTGTAAAAATCATGAGTATCATTGTTATGTGAAGTTGAGAACTATCTTGAACTAGGGTTTGTGAAAGATCATGAGTATCATTGTTATGTGAGATTTGTTTGATAAGCATTATTGACTAAGATTTCATTGAGTTATTGGTTGAGTGGATTTGATTGAGCTTAGTTTATTGGAAATGTTGGAGTAATATTTCAAGTTCTGTGAAATAAATTATTCTTTACTAATTTGAGAAAGAGATTGAAAGTGATTGAGTGTGAAACATATTGAGTCTCTAACCATTCTATATATGTTTCTATGGTTGAACAAGAGAGTTTGAAAGTGATTGAGCATTGTTATGAGTGAGAAGCATATTGAGTCTCTAACCATTCTCTATATGTTTCTATGAGATTAAAACAAGATTCTATGTGAAACTTTTTAGTGTTATTGAAGAGGTTTTCTATGATAGATTGAGTTGAGTTGAATAAGCTTTTGTGAAAGCTAGTGGAAAAATTTGAGTAAGTCCTAGAGTGGACTTAAGAACAAAGTTGAGTAAGCTTTTGTGGAAGCTACAATTACAGTTGAGGTAAGTCTTGGTAAAGACTTGTAGAGTAGATTTGAGGTAAGTCTTGGTGAAGACTTGTTGAGCAGATTGAGCAAGTCCTGATCAGAACTTGTTGAGCAGATTGGATAAGTCCTTGAGAGGACTTGTGGATATATTTGAGGTAAGTATTTGAGTAGACTTGAGAGTAGATTTGATTGATTAATTTGTTCAAGATTTGTGTTAAGGCTTGGGGTAGATCTAGTAGAGTTGATTTGAGATTAGACCAGGCTTTGTGTTAAGGCTTGAGGATAGATTTGAGGACAGAGTTTGGTACAGATTTAAGGACAAGTTTGTACCAAATTTAAGACAAATATTGAGAAGATTTGTGCTAGACCGAAGGATTGTTTTTAGTGCAGATCAGAGATTGAGATTGAGCAGATTTGTGCTAGACCGAAGGACTATGTTTTAGTGCAAATCAAAGATAGATATTTAGCAAATTTGTGTTAGACCGAAGGAATGTGTTTAGTGCAAATCGGAGATAGAGATTGAGCAGATTTGTGCTAGACTAAAGGACTATGTTTAGTGCAGATTTAAGATAGAGATAAGAGAAATCTTTGGAGGTGACAGAGCAGAGGACAATAGTTTCTAGTAGATAGAGATCCATTAGCCAGTACAGGGAGGACAAAGGTCTTCTGAGTGAGGACATGAGTCTTTAGTGGATATAGATCCACAAGTCAGTGCAGTGGAGGCAATAGTATTCTAGAGGATCACCAGCCAGAGAAAAGAAGAAGGGGTTCTATGGATAGAGATCCACAAACTAGTTGAGCGGATTGGCGTATCCTATGGATAGAGATCCATAAACTTTAATAGGGGATTGGTATCTCCTTTGGACAAAGGTCCATAAACATTGCAATAGGGAAAGGATTCCCAAGAGATTTATTGAGAAAATTTTAGTAAAATATTTTTTTCGTGGAGTAGCCCACATTGGGTGAACCACATTAAATTGGTGTCTCTATTGTGTGTGGTGATTTGTGGATTACTTTGATTATTGCTTTTGATATTGCCATTGATATATTGCATAATACTATTTGGGAAAGAAAAGTAAAAAGTGGTCTTATATTGTTCACCCCCCTCAGTATAAGCTTGTGTTCTTCACAAAAAAATGGTGACTTAATTTTATTCTAAAGACCCTCATGCATAAACACAACATTAGGATTTAAATTTTAATATAGGGTTTAAGCTAGGGTTTAAATTTTACAAATCTCATGTGTAAACACAACATTACAAACTAAAAAATTCTAAACCCTAATTGCAAAAATACCTTAAATAATGCAAAATTTAACGAACCTAACTAATCTCGTATTCATATTCATACCCCATTTTGTACCTTCAACTTCGACCCTCATATCTTGCCATTTTGGAGAAATTAGAAGAATTTTCAAAGAAATTTCAGGGCAAACTGTTGTGGTTCATCCACAACACACCCCATAAGTGGGGACCCACCTTTGTTTTTGCAGGTTTTAGGGAAGATCTCAAAGACCCGGATGCTAAAAATGAAGAAAAGAAGAAAAATGCCTAAGTGTTGAAAGGGTCGCGAAATCGCGACCTGTCTCTCCATCGCTACAAGTTGCCGAGAGGAAGCACAAGGTTGAAAGTGGTAATCATTTCACTACTTTTTCGTGAAGCGGAGGCTCGAAGAAAAGTGGTAGCGAATCGCTACCACTTCGTAAGCGAGGCTCGAAAGAAAGGTGGTAGCGTAATCGCTACCACTTCGAAGGAGGCTCGAAAGAAAGTGGTAGCGAATCGCTACCACTTGAGAGGTAGTGAGATCCTACCACTTTGAAGCAAAGGCTCGAACAAAGTGGTAGCGATATCGCTACCACTTCATCGAAGGAAGGCTCGAGACCAAAGTGGTAGCGATATCGCTACCACTTCATCGAAGGAAGGCTCGAAACCAAAGTGGTAGCGATATCGCTACCACTTCATCGAAGGAAGGCTCAGAACCAAAGTGGTAGCGATATCGCTACCACTTTTTGAAAAGAAGGCAAAGCAAAGTCGGTAGCGATATCGCTACAACGAGCTACCACGGGCGTACGGACCAAGAACATGTCGCGATATCGTGACATGTCACGTTATCGCGGCTAGGAAACGGAAGAGGCCAAATGCAAATTCTATCGGGATTTCCATGGGAAAGCGTTACGAAAGGTGCAGGAGACGCAGGACACGTGGCAAAATGACAAACCGTAGTAACGTTTCATAACAACAGTTACTGGCCGCAGAGATCGAGCGTTACGATTGCACGCAAAGGTTAGAATACCAAAAGGCGGGAATTGAAGCGAAGGGTCCCGGAGTCGAAACGAAGCGTCATGGAGCAGCCGAGAACGCATGATAGAAAGGTTAAATAGCAGAAATGTAGATGGATACTGGGCTGGAGACTGTAACAAAAAGCATTATTTATTGAAATAAAGGATTTTTCTTTGGTAACATGAATTTTGTGTGTAAAATCAAAAGGGGATCGAAGCCAAAACTATTGTTTTACTCGTCAATCTTTCCGTTGCATCATTTTGTCTTGTATCTATTTCGTTTACGCCATGGGATGGGTTACGATAGGTGAATGGTAGAATGATGCAGCTATATTCTTTTCCTTAGAGTCTTGCATCTGATCTGATTAGATTGTGTGTTAGTACAGATCTGATCGGTTGGGTTGTTTTGGGGACTTCATCTCTTAACTTGGGATTTTGCAGGGAGGAGATCGTTAACCATTTTAATATCCTTCATTATTTTCCACTCGACTCAAAAATAACAGCTTTCTGCTTTATTCCTTGATATGCTTAATTTCATGTCGGAGACTAACATTGAAATAACAGAACTATTGAATAGAGATAAAACGAACAAAGTTAACCTTAGAATAAATTGTGAATATTAGAACATCAAAAGGATTTTTGTTTATTTTTGATTAATCAAACAAGTCAAGATTATAAAGTTCATTGAGAATCAACAAAGGCCCCTTGTTAACAGCTATCTGCAGGATTTGAGTTATTCTGGGATATATCAGTTGTATGTATTAAATTGAAATTCATTTTTATATACGTAAAAGTTGTTTCACAAAGAAGCTTGGAGAAATAATAAAAGGAAGGAAAATAAAATAAATTATTTCTTTGCAAGAAAGAGTCTTTTGTTCGAGACTCTAAGTTGCGTGTTATTATTTGTAATATGACAAATTAACACTCAACATTTTGGCGCTAGAAGGAGGGCCTTCCGTATTGCTTTGCAATTTTGATTTGTTCTAACAATTAACGTGGGTAGTTTTGTTTCCACCTATTGTGCTTGAGTGTAACATTTAGACATTTTATCTGGCAGCAGAGTTGAGAAATCTTTTAGAGTCCTAGAGTTTCCAAGCTGGCCCAACCTGAGTACATTGCTACTAGGTCTAAAACCACAGGGGAAACTATCTTCCAAAGCCTTTCTCCCACTGCTAGGAGGCCGAAAAACAAAACATTAGAAGTTGAAATACCACCCAATATACTTGAGTTAGGGATTTCTTTGGACTCAAGTACCTCTAGTGGGCCTGAACCCTTAAGTTCAAGTGGGATAGTAACACCGCTTGTATCCGTCTCCACAGCTCCAGGAGTTCCAATTGTTCCCACTGGTTGACACCTTTGAATAACATGGCCCAACAACAACAACAACACCACCGCCCTTTGGTATGGTGCTCAGAGTTCCCCTTTAGATATTCCCGGGGTAGTCCACGACTTGCCTAGAAACATTGAAAGGGGATTACCCAAATTCATTCATGATGGTCCAACAAAAGCAAAAGATCATGTCCAAATCTATAAATATTACATGTTTAGGCAGGGGGTTACTCACGAGGATGTTGCCTGTCGAGTTTTCCCCGCTAGTCTAGACCACATTGCTAACGAATGGTATCAAAATTTGCCAACAGGGTCCATAACTTCATGGGCCCAGCTAGAAACTACGTTCATAGGTCAATTTAGACAGTTAGTAGATCCCTCCATGACATACAATTTCTTCGTATCTTGCAAAAGACAAACCAATGAACCCATTCGAACGTTCAATCAGAGATTTCAAAAGCTATATACGAATGTGACTCGTCACTTTGGGGTAGACCCTGCAATTGCCTTGCAGCTATACTGGAGCCTTAGATCCTTTAACATCTTTGTTGACTAGAAGGAACCCTCATGTTACAACCCTTCCTTTGGCTTATGCAAACAATGACTCTCGAACAAGATGAACCTGCCAGGCAGGATTGTCTCAATTGACTGGGATGGGACAATATGGCCCATACAGCCAATTTGCCATGATGAACTAGGTAGTAGCACCACAGGCTCCGATGTTGAACAACTTCCAAACACCCACCCAAGTTACGCCATTGTCAGGTTATCCGAATGCCGCTGTTCAAACACAGAGTTTGATTCAAAATAACTCGATGGGTTTGCATGGGTTCGGTATGGGCAATAATCTGTTGACCATGTCGGGGTTTGCTCCAATTAACACGCCAAGCTCAGCGACTTATCCAACAATCACTCCCATTCAAAGTGTGAATCCAGGATGGAATCCACCCGCCCAAACTCAAGCCATTCAAAATGGGAATCCAGGATGGAATCCACCGCCCAAACTCAAGTCATTCAAAATGGGAATCCAGGATGGAATCCACCTGCCCAAACCCAAGCCATTGTACCCATTCCAGAGGTGGCTAATGCAGCCAACACAACTGGACCTGCAATTGCAATGCCTCAACCACAAGGGTCCGAAGCAACCATAGAAAATATGAAAGAAACGTTGGCCAAGGTGTTGGTAACAGTGGGGAATGTCAATAAAAAAGTTGATCAGGCCATGGGCCATAACCGACCTCACAATCATAGAGGAAAAGGAATGTATAACACGCAGCCTAACAACGGGTGGGTACCCAATCCCGTTGCCAACCAGTAGACATTTCGGAAGACTGTGGAGATGCAGGATCTTGTGATAATGATTGCCCGCACTGTGGCCACGTGAAACCGGAGTCTATGCTAACGGAGGTCATACATTCCCATGAAAGTGAAGAAGAGGAGGATGTAGAATTTTTTGGAAGCGAAGATGAAGAAGCTTTGGAAGTTCATGCAAACAAACGTTTTGGGAAAGCAAATCACAAATATTACACTAGGAGTTCTAAAGAGCCCAAAACTTCCTCTCGCTCCTCCTAATAATCAATTACTCCCTCCCGACCCTAAAGGAGATGTCAATCCCCCTCCTCCATCGAAGGTCGAAAAGTCTAAGATGATGCAAAACTTGCCAAATCCCGAAAAGCTCACTTACGATTTGGTGGAAGATATGAAGAAGAATAGGGCCAATGTATCGATGTATGACATGGCCCGATTATTAGGCCAAGAAGTGAGTTCACCAAAAGGATTAAATCCATCTGCACAAGTTCATGAAGCTAAAAGTGCTGAGTCCCGAGTGGTTGTACAAAAAGAAAAACGAGATATACCTCCCTTTTGGTAACCATTAGAATTGAAGGTAAAAACTTGCACAATTGTTTAATAGACTCAGTGGGCCTCTGCTACTATCATGCCCTTAGAAATCAGAAATATTGGGACTTACACCAAAGCCTTCTAGGAGCAGTGGTGGTGCAGTGGACAGTCAACCATGGAGGCGAGGGAGAGCCGGGTGATGTGCATATTCAAGTCAATTCGAACCCGTAGTTCAACAACATAGACATATTGGTGCTCGATATTCCTATCAAATATGGCATGGTATTGGGAAGAGATTGGAGTAAGAACCTAAACGGTTACATTGTGACAGACTCTTCACACATGTGGCTGCCTTGGAGGGGAGTGGCCAATCAAATTCGAATTGACAGTGAACCCCGACTCAAAGAGATGATCACAGATTACAACAAGCCGAACGAGATCCAATACATTGAAGCTGAGTTGGGAGCATACTGTTTGGACATAGAAGCACTCAAAAATACCCATGATGAAAGGATTGGGCGCAACTTTACTGAAGGACATCAAGACATTTGGACCTTAAGATTTGATGGATCCAGGTCCAGACAAGGAGCAGGAGCCGGTGTTGAATTGTCATGTTCGGACCAGGAGCCTATATTCGCTGCATACTACTACGTTCCCCGCCACCAACAATATGGCATAATATGAGGCTTTGATTCTTGGACTACAGCTGGCCATTCGGAAGAAAATTAAATATATCAAAGTCCTTGGTGATTCGGAACTGGTGGTGAAACAAGTGAGGGGACAATACATATGCAAGGACAGGCGGCTCAGGCTTTACCGAACTAGGGTCAGAGATTTAATAGATGAGTTTGACGCCTTTAACATTTCTCTGATCTCGAGAAAGGGCAATCGTCTGGCAGACTCCCTAGCTGTAGCAAAGAGTATGTTGAAGCCAGTGGACCATAAGAAATGCAAGAAGTTCTCTATAGAGTTGGTCCCTTGTCCCTCGATACCGTATAATGTTACGAACTTCCAAGTATTTGATAGTGACAGGCACATATTTCATTTTGTCACTAATTCTAGTATATTTGAAAAGCAATACATAGATGAAGAAGAAAGGGACGTAGAGGAGGTAGTTTCGAAAGATAAAAATCCTGTAAAAAACAACAGGATGCCTGATGAGATAGCTTCATTAGAAAAAATCTTTGATATCGGATGCAAACCAAGAAAAGGTAAAAGGGTTCCATCTCCTGGAGAGGCCTGTGATTTGGTTAACATTGGAAGTGCAAACAATCCTCTGGAGGTATTCATAGCAAAAGCATGTACCAAGCAGGAGAAGGATTCCATAGCAAATGCATTAAAAGAATACATAGATTGCATTGCTTGGAGTTATAAGGAGTTGAAAACCTATGATCAGAATTTCATAATGCACACGATTCCACCGAGCCGGAGTCCAAGCCCTTCGTGCAAAGACAAAGGCGAGTTAATCCATTATTAGAACCCTTGATAGAGAAAGAGGTGAAGCGACCGTTAGAAGCTAAGATCATCTTTCCCGTTAGGCATTCCACGTGGGTTGCTAACCTAGTCCCCGTGAGGAAAAAGAGTGGAGAAATAAGGTTGTGCATTGATTTCAAGAAATCTCAATAAGGCATCCCAAAAGGACAACTACCCGTTACCCACCATCGATGAAATACTCCAAAAGGTAAACGGGTCGGAGATGATGTCATTCCTGGATGGTTATTCGAGATATAATCAGGTCCTTATCCATCCTAGTGATAGGATGAAGACTGCTTTTACGACAAAATGGGGCACCTTTGCATACAGGAGAATGCCCTTCGGACTATTGAACGCAGGTGCCACTTTCCAGCGAGCTATGGATTTTGCTTTTAAAGGGCTTATTGGTAAGTGCATCATTGTTTACGTCGATGACATTCCTGTATTTTCTAAGAACAGGGAAAACCATGTCAGGGATCTTAAGAAAGTCTTTCAAAGATGCAGGGAACATGGTATATCTCTCAACCCAAAGAAGTGCATCTTCGGGGTAACAGAAGGAAAACTGTTGGGGCATATAATATCTAAGGATGGAATTTCCATTGACCCTGAGAGAATAGAAGCCATACAACAAATTCCTCGTCCCAATAGCAAGAAGGGGTTGAGATCATTTTTCGGAAAGATCAATTTTGTCAGAAAATTTATCGCAGATTTTGCAGAGATAGCAAGACCTTTGAACGACATGCTAAAGAAAGAGGTCCATATCATTTGGACAGATGAAAGGATAGAGGCTTTTGATAATATCAAGGATGCGATTTCTAAAGCCCCGATTTTGGTGAGTCCCGATTATACGAAGCCTTTCTATATCTACACATTTGCTTCAAATCACTCCTTTACGAGTGTTTTAACTCAGAAGAGTGAAGGCAAGATTGAAAATCCCATTGCTTTCCCGAGTAGTCCTCTCAAAGATGCGAAACCGAGATATTCTACCCTAGACAAGCAAATGTATGCGCCGGTTAAGACCGTAAAAAATTCAGGCACTACATAGTCCACAGTAGGGTCTTTGCTATCGTCCCAGATCCTGCTGTCAAAGCCATGTTCATTCATAATGAATTAGGTGAGAAGCGTGGTAAGTGGGTTTCAACTTTGCAAGAATTTGATCTGGAGATTCAATCGATGAAGATAGTGCGGGGGCAAGGGTTAGCTAAGGCAATCGCAGAACAGGATCTCGCAATTCCTTGTCAACATTATGAAGTCGCCGATGTAACCAAGGAGGAGTGGTATGCGGATGTGGTGTACTATCTACTAAATGGTAGGTGTCCATCATTTTTGAATGCTACTCAACGCAGAGCCTTGCGTTTGAAGTCTCGCTAATTTTCTAGTTAGATCTGGCACATTATACGAAAAGAACCATGAAGGTATTTACCTTCGTTGCGTTGATCAAGAGGAGGCAGTGCGAATACTCGAAGAGTTTCATGGTAAACATGGGACAGGGCATGGGTCTCGCTAATGCCACAGCCCATCAAATCCTCGGAGCCGGTTATTATTGGCCTCAACTATTCAAGGATGCCCATTCTCATGTGAGGTCATGTCACATATGTCAAACTCGCAGCCAATAGAGACAGAAACGCTTCCATGCCTTTACAAACCGTAATCGAGTCCAGACCTTTCACGCAATGGGGCCTGGATTTTATTGGGATTATCAGCCCCAATTCATCCGATGCTCACAAATATATTCTGACGGCTACGGATTATTGCACGAGATGGACCGAAGCTATCCCCACAAAGAATGCTACTGCAGAGGTGGTCATTAAATTTTTAGAAGATAACATTGTCACTAGATTCGGGATGCCTAACTCCATCGTAAGTGATAATGGTTCGGCCTTTTCCTCTCTAGAGTTTGCTAATTGGGCATTTGATAACAGCGTGAGTTTAAAGTTCTCCTCCAATTATTACCCGCAAGGTAACGGATTGGCCGAGTCATCCAATAAGAATCTGTTGACTGTCATAAAAAAATTGTTGGAAAGGAATCCGCTGGACTGGCACAATAAGCTTAAGTTGGCTCCTTTGGGCTGACAGAATCGGAGTCAAAGAAGCAATAGGGACATCTCCTTACCATCTCGGTTTATGGACAAGATCCCATTTTTCCTGCAAATCTTAGATTACAAACGCTGCACTTCATGAAAGATTATTTTGGAACTAATGATAAACTTGAGTCTAGACTAACGCAATTAATGCGCTTGGATGAAAAAGGGATGAAACTATGCTTCATTTTAGTAAACACCAAGACATTGTAAAAATATGGTTTGACAAAAGGTCTAAGGCCAAGGCGTTTAAAATTTCAGATTTAGTGTTGTTATGGGACAAAAGACATGAGAAGAAGGGGGAACATGATAAATTTGATTACCTTTGGTTAGGTCCCTACCAGATTTCAGAGATCCTAGGGGAAAATAGTTTTAGACTAAAAACCTTGGATGGAAAGGATTTGGCACTACCTATCAATGGGTTGCACTTGAAGCATTACTTTCAAGCATGAGGTAGTTGGGCTTTGTATTATATGTAATAACGCTGTAATTTCTTGCTTTCATTTTTCATGTTTAGGTGTGTATTATTTTTTTTTGACATGTCTAAGCTTTGTATTAATGTTGTGATCTGTTTCTTTGTGTGCAGATTTGATACTTAAGTGTGTGTTTCAGGAGATATCTAGTTTTGTGTCAATGCTGTAATTTAGTTTCTTGATGTGCAGATTTGATATGTTAGTATGTATTCATTTTTTTATTTCAGGTTTTTCTTGTATTAATGTTGGGTTTTTGCGTTTGTGTGCAGGTTGGACATTTAGGCGGTGGTGTTCCTTTGATTTCCTTTTCATTGCCTTATAAAAAAAAAAAAAAAGGGAATAAAAGCTTGATGTTGAACACATGCCTAAGATTGGGAGAATATGAAACATTGGAATCATGTTGTAAAAGCTCCACATGTAATACAAACAGTTAATTTAGATCATTTGAAGCTTGTGATGCATGAAAAAGTCAGTTTTGCATGACAAATCATCTCATTTGCAATTCAAGAAATAATGCATTCATGTTCCATCTCACTTTTCATACATTTCACCGTAGTGGCATATGCATCTTAGGTGCAATTCATTTGAGTATGTTGAATCCTCTTAGGGTTATGTTATAACATAAATCTAAGTAAATCCTAAGGTTGGAAACTGAGTCTTGAAGTATCTAGGACCAAGCACGTTTCATACATTAAAAGGGATCTTGAGCAAAATGATCAAAACCTAACTTGGAGGAAAAGGTTGGGCGAAAATGGTTTTCATGTCTATCCTATTATGCAACATGATCCTAAAAATAGTGGTTTTGACCACTTCCATAGAGCTTAAAGCCTAAAATCGTAGTAGTAAGGATAGGGTTAAATTCTCATCTCGGTTGGTTGAGAATCTAATTCCCCAAAGCTTTGATTGGACCCACATGGAGTAGTAAGGATAGGGCATAAATTCTCATCTCGGTTGGTTGAGAATCCGATTCCCCAAAGCTCTTATGTTTCATTTCGTATTAAGTCTTAGATTGTAAGGATCGTACTATTTGTCCTCTCGCAAAGGATGGGTAGTCATCCCCAAGGTCTAAGTAACAAGATTAATATTTTCCATTTACATTTAAAATCTTGGGTTGTAAGGATCGTACTATTTGTCCCTAACCAGGATGGGTAGTCATCCCCAAGGTCCAAGAAGTAAAATAAATAAATTTTTCCCATCTCATCCTTATATTGGATTGTAAGGATCGTACTACTTGTCCTCTGCAAGGGATGGGTAGTCATCCCCAAGGTCCAAAGAAATGAAGATAAGTTTTGGATTATGGGGTTAGATAGGCCCATGCATGGCATCATGTCTAGAGGGTTAGACTAGCATGACCATTTCTTCCATAATTGGTTTAGTTATTTTGCTCAAAGTGAGGTAAAGAATTCTAAATCAGAATAGTAAGGATAGGGTTAAACTCTCATCTCGGTTGGTTGGGAGTCTGATTCCCCAAAGTTCTCGATTTCACATCCACTTGCACATGGGTTCAAGATAGTAGGGACTCATAACCAACTTTGGGATATAATGAACCGTTCACTAGTGGATCCTAAGAGGGTTTGGCAGTCTTGAATGTTTGCACATAATACTACAAGAGTGACTATGCATTTTCTCATGGCATATTCAATAGGATACACAAATCATTCACAATTTCGCATATGCATTCATGCAAAACCGATGATGGAATGTGGATCAAATTCAAATGATAAGGAAAGGAATTCATTGCACACACCGAGCTAGTACTTGATGATTCTCGATAATTCATGTACTTCTGATTTTGGGCATTAGTTATATTGATTATGGGCTAACCCATGTTTTCAAATTTGTGATTTGTGTTAGGTTGGGTTCTTACTAAAATGCTCAAGAGCATTTGACAAATAGAGTCGCCATTTGTTGTGGTTCATCCACAACACACCCCGGAAGTGGGGACCCACCTTTGTTTTTGCAGGTTTTAGGGAAGATCTCAAAGACCCGGATGCTAAAAATGAAGAAAAGAAGAAAAATGCCTAAGTGTTGAAAGGGTCACGAAATCGCGACATGTCGCGACATCGCGACATGTCACAAATCTGTCTCCATCGCTACAAGTTGCCGAGAGGAAGCACAAGGTTGAAAGTGGTAATCATTTCACTACTTTTTCATGAAGCGCTGAGGCTCAAAAGAAAAGTGGTAGCGAATCGCTACCACTTCGTGAAGCGGAGGCTCGAAAGAAAAGTGGTAGCGAATCGCTACCACTTCGTGAAGCGGAGGCTCGAAAGAAAAGTGGTAGCGAATCGCTACCACTTCGTGAAGCAAAGGCTCGAGACCAAAGTGGTAGCGATATCGCTACCACTTCATCGAAGCAAGGCTCGAAACCAAAGTGGTAGCGATATCGCTACCACTTCATCGAAGGAAGGCTCGAAACCAAAGTGGTAGCGATATCGCTACCACTTCATCGAAGGAAGGCTCAGAACCAAAGTGGTAGCGATATCGCTACCACTTTTTGAAAAGAAGGCAAAGCAAAGTCGGTAGCGATATCGCTACAACGAGCTACTACGGGCGTACGGACCAAGAACATGTCGCGATATCGCGACATGTCGCGTTATCGCGGCTAGGAAACGGAAGAGGCCAAATGCAAATTCTGTCGAGATTTCCACGGGAAAGCGTTACGAAAGGTGCAGGAGACGCAGGACACGTGGCAGAAATGACAGAACCAGAGTAACGTTTCATAACAACAGTTACTGGTCGCAGAGATCGAGCGTTACGATTGCACGCAAAGGTTAGAATACCAAAAGGCGGGAATTGAAGCGAAGGGTCCCGGAGTCGAAACGAAGCGCCATGGAGCAGCCGAGAACGCGCGACGAAAAGGTTAAATAGCAGAAATGTAGATGGATACTGGGTCGGAGACTCGTAACAAAAAGCATTATTTATTGAAATAAAGGATTTTACTTTGGTAACACGACTTTTGTGTGTAAAATCAAAAGGAGATCGAAGCCAAAACTATTGTTTTACTCGTCAATCTTTCCGTTGCATCATTTTGTCTTGTATCTATTTCGTTTACGCCATGGGATGGGTTACGATAGGTGAATGGTAGAATGATGCAGTTATATTCTTTTCCTTAGAGTCTTGCATCCGATCTGATTAGATTGTGTGTTAGTACAGATCCGATCGGTTGGGTTGTTTTGGGGACTTCATCTCTTAACTTGGGATTTTGGAGGGAGGAGATCGTGAACCATTTTAATATCCTTCATTATTTTCCAACTCGACTCAAAAATAACAGCTTTCTATTTTATTCCTTGATATGCTTAATTTCATGTCGGAGACTAACATTGAAATAACATAACTATTGAATAGAGATAAAACGAACAATGTTAACCTTAGAATAAATTGTGAATATTAGAACATCAAAAGGATTTTTGTTTATTTTTGATTAATCAAACAAGTCAAGATTATAAAGTTCATTGAGAATCAACAAAGGCCCCTTGTTAACAGCTATCTACAGGATTTGAGTTATTCTGGGATATATCAGCTTGTATGTATTAAATTGAAATTCATTTTTATATACGTAAAAGTCGTTTCACAAAGAATCTTGGAGAAATAATAAAAGGAAGGAAAATAAAATAAATTATTTCTTTGCAAGAAAGAGTCTTTTGTTCGAGACTCTAAGTTGCGTGTTATTATTTGTAATATGACAAATTAACACTCAACA